>PVKB01002116.1:0-102689 GCA_004027205.1 Ctenodactylus gundi
GCAGAGGTGCCCTTAGCTGTTCAGGGGATAGCAGCCTTTCCCCCTCTTCTCTCCTCTCTCTGAGTCTTGTGCCAGTTTCTTCCTAGGCACTGTTTAATGGTGGCCCCAAAGCCCTGGTGCGCTCTTCTGAGCTTTCTTCTACTCTAAAGGGTTCAGGCTTGGGCTGGTTTTTCCTTCTGTTGAAAATGGCTCCTTCTTAACGTCACTGCCTGGGAAGGCTGCTGAGCCCTGTCTCTGATTTAGGATCCTGGGGCCTTTTCTAGGGTAGCACACATTGAGTTTGTAGCACACACACCCGTGGGTTGGTGTTTCAGAGGCTTGGGCCTCCAGCTGCCAACAATTCCCACTTCTCTGAATCCATGCTGATCTCAGGCTGAGGTTCTGGCCTCCGGACCTTCCTCCATCTGTGGTCTGTCGGTGCCGGCAGCTTGGGGCCGCGCCAAGTTGGCTGCTTTTTTTGTCCTCTTCCGATGTGACTTCAGGATTTCTGACTTGCCCACAGCCTCCTCTCTGTTGTTGTGCGCTCCGTCCTCTCCCAGCTCCATCAGATGTTCAGGTCCCCACGAACTTTCCCCCGTCTGCAGTGCCTGTGGCTCCAGCCGTTTGCAGCCAGCTGCGGCAGCTTCCTGGGCCATGGGGATTTTTTTTTTCTCTGCTTTCAATGTTCCTTTGGAATTTCTGGCCTTCCTCTGGTCTCCTTTCAGTTGTTGGGGTGCTCCTCTCTTTCCTAGCTACATTGAACATGCATTTTCTAACTAAATTCTTGACTTTTTAAGTGGGTTGATAAGGAGACATTGTGCAGCACTGTTACTCGGCTGCCATCTTGCCCGGCAGTATCAGGACCAGCTTGGGCTAGAGAGAAAAACCTTGTCTCAAAAAACGAAACAAAACAGAACCAGAAACTGGGTTCCCAGTGACCATATATATGTATATGTACACATACACACACAGACACACACACTCCCCTCCCAGAGGATATGCAAAACAGGCAAACTCTCGATGACTAAAAATCTCATTGAGCCTGTTTTTCAAGTGACTGGATTGTAACTAGATGTGAATAATTTTGAGTGTGTTACCAGTGCATTTTTGAGTTAGGGGGCTCCTGCAGTAGAAGGCTGCTCTCAGAACCTAGTCTTGGCTTATTTATCTGTAGGAGCAAAGTACAAATACTGCTACAACAGACGGACCTGGCAGCCTTGTGCTAACTGCGGGAAGCCAGATCCAAAGCATTGTGCCACATGGCTTCTGCCTCTCTCTTGCTGTTTTCTGTTTATCTACACCTACCGGTATGAGAAGGACACAGAGAGAGCAATGCTAACACTTGATGAAACTGGGAAAGCTTATATTGGAGTTTTTAAAAAATCCAGACCCAGTGACTAGAGAGGCTGGGTGATGAGAGGCTTTCTTTGCTGGAATTCTGACTTATTTTCTGTTTCTGTGGTGGTATGTTGTGAAGATGTTTTGTTCTTCAAACTTAATATTGAAATATCAGCCTGTGGGTGATGTCTTTTTTGGTAAGTTATAATTTGTTTTTCTTTTTGGAACAGCTTTAATCAAATACCATACAAGTCACACATTTAAAACACACAGCTCAATGGTTTCTGTTGCTTTCACAGAGTTGTGAAATGGTCACCAGAATCAACTTCAGGATGTTTCATTGCCCCAAAAGAAACTGTCCTTCAGTTGTTGCCTGCCCACCTCCTCCACTCCCCTCGCCCCAGACACCCACAAATCAACTATCTGCCTCTGTAGGCTCACCATGCCTGAGTATAGGCTTCCATGTTGCTCATTTCTTGCAAAACATAAAAGGATAGTTCATTTTCAAATTTGTTGGGTAAAACAAAAACTACTGTTTTGTGAGTGAAATATCATGAATTGTATATGTATTTCAGATAGTGGCTGATCACTCCTACTTTCTTTTGTTAACATCCTGGCTCTTCTTCCCTGCGAGAACATCAGGTTTATTTACAATGTTTCAGTGTTTGCTTTGTGTGGGCTGTACACTGGCCCCGGTCAGAGTATTGCTGATGTCATCTTGGACCACTAGTACCCTCCAATCAGACACCTCAGTAAGATTGTAACCTCTATGGCATCCAGCCAACGGGGAGACAGGGGATGAACTTGTGCACTAGGGTATAAATATTGTGTTGCACAGTCCCTGTCTGGCAGGTACCTGATCTTGTAAGATCAGTATTAAAGTTTCATCTCATTGTTCACTGTCTACCATCCTTTGGTTATTTGGACAGCTGGGTCTATTTCTCACATTTCTTCACTGAAGACTGGCACTCCCTGACTCTAAATAGAGCCCTGGTGGTAAGTGCTGTATTGCACATCACCAGACAGAATTATGTGATGCTATAGGTGCTTCTACCCTCCAAACTCTCTGACCCAAAGACCCTCTCCATGCTACTGAGTGAAAGCACCTACTGATAGACATATACATCCCCTTTGTAAGCCCAGCCCTGCCCTCTTCTGCTTGCTGTGAGACTCTGGATGGTGTTATAAGAGGGTTGGTGTTATCCACTTCATGAAACTGTGTCCCAGCGTCACCTAGTAAAACACGTTCGTGTGAGAGCCTCACTTGGTCATCTGTTTTTGTCTTTGATTCACCCCTAGTCTCTCTTGTTGCCTACATTTTCTCTTTACTGCTGAGTAGTATTCTATTGCGTCAAAAGACCATGATTTGTTTATCTATTTATCCGCCAATGAACGATTGTGTTGTTTCCACCTTCTGGCTGTTAAGAATAAAGGCTAATTTGAATATCTGTGTACAGATTTTTGTGGGAATGATTCTTTTCATTTCTCTTGGGGCTAGACCAGATAGAGAATTTCTGGTCATATGGTAACACAATACTTAACTCTTCAAGACCCTGCCACACTCTTTTTCTAACTGGCTACACTATTTCACATTTCTACAAGCAGTGAAGGAGGGTCCTGATTATTCCGCCGTGCTGTCAACACTTGTTATCTTCTGTTTTCTGACTCTAGTCACCCTGATGTGTGTGACGTGTTTTTGACTTGCAGATTCCTGGTTACCAATGATGTCAAGCATCTTTTTATGTGCTACCGGCCATTTGCACATTTTCTTTGGAAAAATGTCTTCTCAGATTCTTTGTTCATTTTAAATCTGAATTACTTGGATTTTTATTTATAAGTTTTAAAAATTTTTGTACATTCTCAATACCTTTCCCTCATCAGATATATGACTTACAAGTATTTTCTTCCTTTTCATAGACTGTCTTTTCACCTTCTTGATGGTATCCTTTGAAGCGCAAACATTTATAACTTTGATGAAGTCTTATTTATTTTTTTCTTTTGTTGGTCATGATTCCTATATTATATCTAAGATGCAGAGTACAGATTGAGCGTTCCTAATGCGCCAATATGAAATTCTCCAAAATCCAGAGTTTTTGCATGCTGACATGATACCACAAGTGGAAAATCCCATAACTGATCTCATGTGATGGGGCTGTAGTTGAAATGCAGGTGCGCTAAAATATTGCAGCTTCAGGCTATGTGTAGATGGCATAGATGAAACACAAACATTTCATGTGTATGATATCTCATTATTCATATGCAACTATCCCAAAGTGTGAAAAATATCAAAATCTGAAACAATTTCGTCCTGGGCACTTCAGATACAGAATGCGCAACTTGTTTAAGTTTATTGTCAAGTCTAGAATCCTGAAGATGTGCTCCTTAGCTCGTCTCCAGGAGAGTTAGAGTTTTAGTTCTTACATTTGACTCTTGACTCACTTTAACTTTTTTAGTTGTTGAAGGTGGAACTTACAGCTTAGGCAGGCTCTACCACTGAGCTGCACCTGCAGATTAAGGTTTTTTTCTTACTAAATTGCTAAGCTGCCCAGGAGGCTGGGCTAAACTTTGTGTTCCTCCTCTTCAGCCTCTCAGACAATTAATTTTTAAATATATGGTCTAGGTTTTCTTGAATGTAGCTCCCTTTTTTTGAGTAGGAAGAGCAGGTCTTCATTTAGAACAAAGGACAGAGGGGTAGAAGCTCCAGCTCTCTGGGAGGGGGGCCCATGTGAGTTGTCCCTGAGCGTGACTTTCTATGCAGCTCAGCACCACCATTTTTCCCATAAAATGGCCTTAGCATGCTAGTCCAAAATCACCTGGGTATAGATGAACCCATGCGTTTGCTTCTAGACTCTCCGTTCTATTCCACTGATGTTTAAGTTCAACTTTTTGACAGGTTCACGCTGTCTCAGCTGCTGTTGCTAGAGGTGGAGCCTTTCATACAGTTCATCTCCCCAGTGAGTGAACTTCCCATGCTAGGCCCAAATCCATACCTCCTCTGTCCCTCCAGGGCAGTGCCTCAGTGGTGCAGCTCCTTAGCTATCAATCCCGGCCTTCGTCTCTGGCCTTGTTTTTCCTCTAGCATTCTTGTGGTCTTTCTCTTGGCCACAGCACAGTCCAGGAATGTTTCTGTCTGACTGAGGGTGGTGGCTCCTAGTAGCCTGAAGCAGTGCCAGGTTCTGCCAGAGCGGAGGTCAGGCATGCCACCTCCAGATGGAGGACTTCCTCCATGCTCTGGATTCCCAGGACACAGGCCTGGCGGTTGGCTTCACCTGTTCAGCTTCTGGTATGAGAATTCCAAAATTGAGCCCAAGGTGTAACAGCCTAATTAGGCATGGAAAATATATTCCAGAAGCATTCCATAATATAAATATGTAGGAAAGAAGTACAGGGCCACTGCATGTGAGATTATTTATTTATTTATTTATTTATTTATTTATTTGAGACAGAGTCTTACTCTGAAGTTCAGACTGGTCCTGAACATACTTTGTAGCCCAGGCTGGCCTTGAACACATAGAAATCCTCCTGTTTCAGCCTCCTCGGCGCTTGGATTATAGGCATGCACCACGCCTGGCTTATTTGATGCTGAGGAATCAAACCTAGTGCTTGCTAGGCAAGTGCGATAATTACTGAGCTACACCCTCGGCCCCTATATATGGGCCTTTAACTTTCAAATATTCCCTATCTTCCATACATTTGGAGAAAGGTCAGGCAGAGATTCAGAGAAGTAATGCCCTTACCATCAGAAGTATCATGGCATAAAAACTTTCTTCCAATGGAAACATTTCCAAAATGGGAGATTTTGAAGACTTGCTCAGGGACGTAGTGGGCTCTTGAACTGGAAAGCCAACTGAGAAAGGAAATAGATTGCTGTTTGCAATCGAGAGACGTTGGGGAAAGGAAACCTCTCTAGACACTGCTTGTCACCCGGCGGGGGAACTTGCAGGGACACAGATGGAATGTCTCCAGGATGAGGTCACTTCAGGTGGCTTCAGGACTTGTGTGATCCAGAACACCTTCAGGGAGAGGCTTAGAGGTGGTGGTGACTGTGGACAGAGGAAGCACTTCCAGTCTTGCTCATTGGGGGCGCAGCTGGAACGCACAGGAGAGTAGAAAAGGAGTTCAGCAACACCTGGAAAGGCTCTTTATCTCCTAGTCTAGAAAAATAATATCATTTTGCAAATAGGAAATAGGATTTCATTATTTTGGAACATAAAGATGGCAGATCAAAGTCAGATGAAAGTGGTATGATCAGAGTCTACACCAACACCATAACCACCAGGCTTTCGCCAAAGAGGTAAGGAAAGGGCACAGGAAGAACAAAGGTAAAAGTCATAGAGAAAGATCATAGTGCTTACGTCTGCCTTAGTCTAGGCCAAGGTATGAAGACGGCTCATCCTGGGCCCTCATGTCTTGTCAGCTGAGATTCTGAAATCAACAATATTTTCCCTTCCTTTAATAATTTATATTTTTGACAAACCCAGGCAATCCGAAGCGTAGCTTTTTGGAACATAAAAGTATGCTTAATGGGTTTTCTTTGAACAAGATATAGAGTACAGTATGAGTAAGGCCCTGCAGCTGGGCTCCAGGAGAGCCCTGAAACTTGGCTCTATTTCCGAGGCATTTTAAACTTGGATTTTCTTTAATATTTCACATTTTTTTTACATGATGAGCACCTATCAATTAAAAATACAAACAAGCAAAAACATATTGATAATTATACAGAATCGACATGATAAGATAGGCATTGATATTATTTTCATACTTCCCCATGACAAAAATGTGCACACACACACATGCACATTTGATTTCTTTGAAAAAGGGGACTGGCTACAATATTCTTTGGAAAGGCTTTTTTCTTTTGGCTCAACTATGTAAAATGAGTATCTTCACAGTTTAAAGTCTTTCACAACATCATTTTGAGTGCTTGCTTTATAGCATTGCAACCTGTGACCTTTGGAGAGATTATGTCAATTTGAGGCAATTAGGAACCACGCCTAGATTAGGAATTGAGAACCAGCCTGGATTAGAGTGTGAGTGATTTGTGGGCCAGTGAATGAGAGAAAAACACCCACTGGAATGTGGGTGGCCCAACTGGGAACTTTAACTGTATAAAAGGACAGAAGATGGAAGATTATTACAGCTTCTTCTCTGGGAAAGCTCTCGCCTTCGCAGTTGTCTACAGAGGCTGACTTGTTACACGCCACAGATCTTCATCACAGATTTGCTCCAGTCTCGACTTGCGCTTCCCTACCCCTCACTGATCTTCAGCCACTGATCTTGAGTCTCCGGTTTTCTCCACTCTTCTTTGACCAACCGAGATCTGCAGCAGACTCTCACTGGCTGTCCTGCAGTCCTGTGTGGAAGTTCTACGTCGCGGCTGAGCAGCCAGTGGACACTCCAGTTCTCGTATGCGCAGGGTGGCATCTTGGACTATCTCTATCCTTGAATTTGTAAGCCTTCCTGATAGATCCTTTTTGTTATAATTTCTGTAAATTCGGCCTTTGAAAGAACCCAAACTAATACAAATGTGGGTACCGGGAGTGGTTCTCAAGAGACAGAATTACAACAATGGTCTTCCTTAAGATATCTAGTGATTTCTAGGGTTGATTACCTAGTTTTATAACACCTAACTTTGCTGCGGTCCTGCCTCCTAATGATGAAGGGGGGACGGATGGCCCATGGTGTGAACTGTTTGAAATGATACAGGAACTGGATCCTTTTGATTATCCTGACTTCCCACTTGTGAGGAGTGATGTATTTGGTAGTTCTATATATAATATGTAAGAGAACTTCCGGAAAAGTAGAAAATATGGTGATGCAGGCCAGCTACTTTTCTCATCTTTGGACAAACTAATGAAGGAAAACAAGGAACTCAGAGAGTCAGGCTTCTGATGGCACGTATAGACGCCTTGAGAGCTTCTAAGTGTGTTCTGGAGAAAAACAATCTTCCCTCATTTAGCCATAGGGCTGAGGTTGCTGAACATAAGCTCAAGCCCTCATAATCAGATTAGCTGAACAACAGTCTTGAAGGGCATCTGAAGTTACAGTGAGGGTGCTAACCGGAAAAGAATGGGACCCACCGATAGGGATGGAGATGTGTGGGAAGAGCAGGGAGAGAGTGAGGAATCCATAAATCCTGAAGAAGTTATTTTGCCAGAAGAAGGGATTCCCCAACCCTCAGCAGCCCCACCTCCAGCAGGCCCACCCCTCAGCAGCAGAGGCTCCCCCACCCCTGCCCTCTGTGCTGTTGACTTCTCCACCCCTGCCTGAGGAAACTCATCCTTTGTTGCCCATGGAGACAGTCAGGAATCTCCCTGACGCAGCAGCTGCCAGGCAGGACACACTGGTGAGCTTCAGGACCTGTCTGAGGACCCACCTACCATTTCTCCTAGGCCAATAAACAGGGTTAAGTCTCAGAAAGCCCATACGGGCGAGGTCCACAGAGGTCCCATGAGGAGGTGCAAAACAACCCCAAAGACCTTCTTCAACTTTCCAGTTCTTACAAGCAGAGGTCTGGAGAACAAGTATGGGAGTGGATTTTAAGAGTGTGGGATGATGGTGGAAGGAACATGCATCTGGATGAGTCTGAATTTCTTGACATGGGTCAGTTGAGCAGGGATTCAGGATTTAATGTTATAGCTTGTGAAGTAAGAAGAGGCACTAATAGTTTATTTGGTTGGTTGGCAGAAATATGGATTGAAAGACGGCCTGCTGTAGTGAGCTGCTAAAGCCTGATATTCCCTGGTTTACTGTTGAGGAGGGTATTCTAAGGCTTAGGGAAATGGGAATGCTGGAGTGGATCTGCCAGATGAATTCAACTCATTCGGATTGGGAGGGTCCAGACCAGGTACCCTTTACTGTGCCTTTAAGAAACTGATTGGTGAAGGGAGTGCCAGCATCTTTGAAGTCTTGTCTTGCTCTTCTCAGTATCCCAAATCTTATAGTGGGAATGACACCCACACAATTACAACAGTTATATGGTGTGGGTTTGATTAGATCTTGGGGTGGACGGGGCCAGCAGTTAATGGCCAAAGGCAGGGTGGGCATACTTATCATAATGTACAGCAGAGGCAAGGTAGTGATTGGAATGGGCTGACATGGGTAGACCTGTGGTATTGGCTTATCAGTCATGGTGTACCCAGAAGTGAAATAGATGTGAAATCTACTATCATAATGTACAGCAGAGGCAAGGTAGTGATTGGAATGGGCTGACATGGGTAGACCTGTGGTATTGGCTTATCAGTCATGGTGTACCCAGAAGTGAAATAGATGTGAAATCTACTAAATTTCTGTTGGATTTTGTGTAGAAGAAAATTTCTAGGGCAAGTGAACAAATAGCTACCTCAAATAATAGCACTAGAGAAGCACGTTCCCTCAACCGATTTCCAGACTTCAGCCAGTTTACAGACCCGGCACCTCTTGAGTGAAGGGAAAGATGGATCCCCTTGAGGAAGGACACTAGTACATTACCAAAGAATTATAATGTTAATAAGTCTTCTATCCTTGCCTTCACCAGAGTAACTGTGTTGGGGAAGAGGAAATGATTAGACATTTTAGGGACTACTAGACACTGGCTCTGAGCTAACACTAATTGTAGGAGATCCAAGACATCGTTGTGGATCTCCAGTTAAGGTAGGAGCCTATGGAGGTCAGGTGATCAATGGAGTATTAGCTAAGGTCCAACTCACAGCGGGCCCCATTGGTTCCTGAGTTCATCCTGTAGCGGTTTCTCCAGTTCCAGAATATATAATTGGGATAGATATCCTTAGTACTTGGCAGAATCCCTGCCCTGGTTCCCTAACCTGTGGTGTGAGGGTCATTATGGAGCCATTGGAATTGCCTTTACCAGGAAAAATAGTGAATCAGAAACAATATCGCATCCCTGGAGGGATTGCAGAGATTAGTGCCACCATCGAGGACTTGAGGGGATGGTAGTTCCCACCATGTCCCCATTCAACTCTCTTATTTGACTACTGCAGAAAATGGATGGGTCTTGGAGGATGACAATGAATTATCGTAAATTTAATCAGGTGATGACACCAATTGCAGCTGCTGTACCAGATGTGGTCTCCTTACTTGAACAGATTAACACTTCTCCTGGTACCTGGTATGCAGCTGTTGATTTGGCTAATGTGTTCTTCTCCATACCCATCCATAAGGACCATGGGAAGTAATGCACTTCTAGCTGGCAAGGTCAGCAGTATACCTTTACTGTGTTTCCTCAAGGGCGTATCAGCTCTCCGGTCCTGTGTCACAGCATAGTCTGAAGGGATCTGGATCGTCTTGCCCTTCCACAGGGTACAGCACTGGTCCACTATATTGACGGTATTATGCTAATTGGGTCCAATGAGCAAGAGGTGGCACCCACTCTAGACTTGCTGGTGAATCATTTGCGTGGCACAGGCTGGGAAATAAACCCCACCAAAATTCAAGGGCCCTCACCCTCATAAAATTTTTAAGAGTCCAGTGGTGTGGGGCATGCAGAGATATTCCTTCTAAGGTAAAGGACACATTGTTATATCTGGCACCGCCTACATCCAAGAAAGAGTCACAACGCCTAATACGCCTATCTGGATTTTGGAGGCAGCATATGCCTCACTTGGGTGTGTTACTCCGACCAATTTACTAAGTAACGCAAAAAGCTGCTACTTTTGAGTGGGGCCCGGAACAGGAGCAGGCTCTGCAGCAGGTCCGGACTGCTGTTCAGGCTGCTCGGCCACTTGGGCCATACGACCCAGCAGACCCCATGGTGCTTGAGGTGTCAGCGGCAGACAGGGCTGCTGCTTGGAGCCTCTGGCAGGCTCCCACAGGTGAAACACAGCGGAGACCCTTGGGATTTTGGAGCAAGGCCCTGCCATCCTCTGCAGATAACTACCCTCCCTTGAGAAACAGCCTCTGGCCTGCTACTGGGCCTTAGTGGAAACTGAACATGTGACCATGGGGCACCAAGTTACCATTAAACTTTACCTGCCCATAATTAACCGGGTGTTGTCTGACCCTTAAAGTCATAAAGTTGGACATGTGCAACAACAGTCCATCATCAAATGGAAGTGGTATACACGTGATCGGGCCCGAGCATGTCCGGAAGGCACAAGTAAATTGCATGAGGAAGTGGCTCCAATGCCCGTGGTGCCTACTCCTGCTATATTGCCCTCTCTCCCCCAGCATGCACCTACGGCTTCATGGGGTGTACCCTGTGACCAGCTGATGGTGGAAGCGAAGAGCAGGAGGTCTACCTCAGGGCTGAGCAGCCACCAGACCCTCCAGCTCTTGCACACGCAGGCTGCCATCTTGGACTATCTCTGTCCTCAGATTTGTAAGCCTTCCTGATAGATCCTTTTTGTTATAATTCCTGTAAATTCTGCCTTTTGAAAGAAACCAAACTACAACCCAAGATGATGCATCACAACTTCTCGGTGGTTGGTGGTCAGCATATTACACTGATCATCACAAGCAAGATAATGCATTTTTGCCTCTCCCAGGTCCAGAAGAGCAGAGCTTTCCGGAGGATGTCCCCATGCATCTCCTAAGTTTTCTCAACAAAATGGGCCCCTAGAAAAGGATGGTCAGGAAAAATGCTGTTCCCCTGCCAGGGTAATTAACAGTAAACCAACTTAAGAATTTAACCATCCTTGCTTCTGATGGTTCCCTTAGGTGCCAATGAAATCAATAAATTCCTGGAAATAGATTAATCAAGAAAATACATTTAATATGAACGTTATAAAGGAAAATATCAATATATAATTATTACAATTATAGTAGTATTGCTATTATAAATCAAGTTCTGAGCTATAGGTCTACAGTGGAACCTACAAAAGCTTTAGAGTTGCTCACAGCAAAAGGCTTGTCTCATGTAAGCCACTGTTGTGCTCCTGAGAGTTTAGAACAAGGAGCTCAGGTGGCCTCTGCCATCAGTCAGCAAAAAGGTATCATTTCCAGAGCACTCAAGGAATAGCCACCTGCTACCAGCTCAGCCACAGGAGCTGGGAGGCAGATCCTTCCCCGGCTGAGCCTCCAGAAAAAACCCCAGCCTGACACCCAGACTGCAGTCAGGAGTCAGATCATTTGGTAGCGCTGGTTCTTGACCGGCAGACTTGGAAGGTGACAGACGTACCTGACCACTCCCTCTACCAATCTCTCTATGGACTTTTACCCCATGCCCACCGTCTCACAGAACATCAGCTGGAAATTTGGCCTGGCTGTTGCGTGGGGAGCCCAGAAGCAGAGCGCTGGTCTGGGTGTCTGCCTAGTGGGCATGTATTGTAATGCAACCGTGTAGGGGCCAGAAGAGCCTCAAAGAATAATAATAGGCCAGGAGGCTGCTCAAGGGACCATTTTCCAGCTCCACAGATCTCAAAACACAGCTTCCTGCCTCCTGCGCTTTGTTTCACTGCTGGGCCCAGATCTCCCACCCTCCTCTCTAACGAGGTCTGGCAAACCGCAGGTTTCAAAGTCCCTTTCCCATCAGTCTCTTTCACCCCTCCCCTCTCCTGCGTAAATACCACACTGTCACCACCGAGGCCTCTCACCCCCTTTCTCTCTGCTTCTGTCCCCCGTGTCTTTCCTCACATCGCCTGAGCTGCACGATGGTTTCTCCTTCCTGTCCAGCGAGTCCTCTTCTTTCCACATTCACTTTTGCTTCCTGTTCTCACTTACCTTGCCCTGAACAACATGGGTTTTCCTCTTTTCCCCAAAAAGTCAACTCCCAGATAAACGTGTGTGTTTACTATGCACAGATGGCAGGAAAACCTGTACAGATCGGTTCCCTTCCATTCTCACCAAGAATGAATTCCCCCACCAAGGACAAAGACCAAGAGTAAAACTGACACCCCCAAATCAGGCCCAGTGCGTTCTGAGGATGCATTCTGCTTGCCTGACTCAGAACAGATAGCACAGGCCGTCAGAACTGGCCTGTTGACTTGGTCCAGTCAGCGGCACACCAACTGTGGCTTTTTTCCCCAATAGCCAACAGGATGAGTTCCTGGCGAACTGGCAACCTCAGGATTAAGGGCAGCCTCTCTTCACATTCGCAATATAACCCAAGACGGAGGAAACACTCAGGAAATATGCTCCCTTCTGAGCAGAGGCAGGGGAGCTGGAAGGGGTTGGAACTGGTTTGGAAAAACAGAGAACAGCACTTCCGGGTGCAGTTTTTCCAGGAGGCGTGATTTGCCACGGCTGGTCTACCAGTCAGAGCATTGCAGCCTCTAGAGGGCCTGACTGTGCACAGCTGGTCCCCCTTCCAGGGCCGGCCATGGCTTCACATGTGAGCAAGCCTCTGTGCTGCCTCTCAGTCTCCTTCCGTTGAGTGTTGGGCTGCACTGAGGAGAGAAGGAAGAGAAAGCTGTGAATGTGGCCGCAGGTGCGCTTTCTCCTCTCAACTCTGTTTCTTCCCTCAGTCTCTTCCACTCCTCCCTCCCCCTCCCTCTATTTTTCCCCCACCCTTGGGAGACACTACAGTGGTGTGTAGGTGGGTGGGCGGACAGTGGGTGGATAGACAGACGGAAAAGGGGGTTTCCTTCTTGGGATTCTCATAATTGGTATGTGGCTTACATTCCATTCATCCGGAGCGCTGTGATATTAATCGGAAACAGCTTGCACTAAAATTGCTTCTAGCTCCCAAGCAGGCCGGACTCAGGCGGGGCCTTGTCTCCTGCCTAACTGCTCAGCTCCTGCATTTTACGCAACGCCCTCTTCAGGTGTCTATCAGCTAGTGGAACCAGCACATACCAGTTTTCTTATTTAAACTAAAAAGACCACATACATGGAGTTTTTATTCTTAAAAGTTAAAACAGTATGAAGAAATATACAGTAAAGTTCCAAATGTACCCACAAAGAAATTTTAGGAGTCATACATTTGCAGAAGTTCATTCTAAACCAGCAAAGATTTTGTTCCCTCTATTTCCATAAAAGGAATGTTTCTATGCCCACAATTATCGCCCTTGTTGATTTTGCTAACTACATATTAAAGATCACTTCAACTTAGCACATGGCTATTCCAGTTCACTCTTTATAATAGCTACATTGTCTTCCATTATACTGTTATAATATTTATTCAGTAGTTTCCTACTGAGTTTTCTAATGATGGTCTGTCTTAATCAGCTCAGGTTGCTATAACAAATACTATAAGCTGGGAAGCTCTAAAGATAAAACTTCATTTTTCATAATAATGGAGGCTAGAAAATCTGAGATCTAAGTGCTGGCATATTGGATGCCTGCGAGGGTGCACTTCCTGGTTTAAAAGCAGATATTCTCTCACTGTGCCCTCATATCACAAAAGAAAGTAAATATGTCTCTTCTTACAAGGGCACCAACTTCATCATAAGGTCTCCTAATCTCTGTTTGTATGGTACTTGGAGATGGAATTTTTGAGAGGTGATTAAGACATCTCCAAGTACCATACAAACAGAGATTAGGAATTCACCATATGAAACAAGGACATTCAGTTCATAGTATGGTCGTTTGGGGGTAGGCAATTTTTCACTGAGGTTGACTTATATGGCAGCTTCAGAGGCAGAAGAGACTCCTAACTGGAGTTTAGGGCCTTGAAGTCACTGGCAGGGGAAATTGGCTTAGCGTGTCAGTTCCATCTAAGGAGTCTGCCAACCGAAGGCTCAGTCCGTGGACGCTGGGAAGTAGCCCAGCTGGCACAAGTCCCCACCCTATGAGGCAGAAGAACCTAGGAACTGAAGCCTGAAGAGGTACAAAGAAAGGGACTTGGTTCCAAGGGGGGAATGACATCACATGGGAACCTCCAGAGCCTCCCAGTCTGGGGGTCTAAAGACATGGGCTCCAGATACACTCCCTCACAGCAGCAAGAAACAGAAGAGGCCTGGGTCAGTGCAGCTGTGGCTCTGACTCTGTGCCAACAGTCCACAGTGCCTTTGTTAGTCACCTTCCCATTTTGGGGACAAATTATGTGACACTGACAGCTTGCAGGAGGAATGGTTTATTTTGGCTCATGGTTTCAGATGTCTGGGACCCCACAGCAGAGGTCATGGTGGAGCAAAGGCACACACACTTCAGGACATCTGGGGAGCAGAGGGAGGAAAAAAGAAAGGGCCCTGGACAAGAATGTACCCTTCCAGGTCACGCCTTCAGTACCTACTGCTCTCCTCCGACCAGGCCCATCTCCTAGCAGCACCCTCCTATATGATCTGGTCGCCTCCGAAGACCCCACCTTTGAACATATGAGTCCTTTGGGGCACGTTTTGGTTTTTTTGAGACAGGATCTCACTCTCTAGTCCAGGCTAATCCTGAACTCACTCTGTAGCCCAGGCTGGCCTCAAACTCATGGCAATCTTCCTGCCTTGGTCTCCTAAGTACCGAGACCATACTCACGCAACACTGTACTTGGCTTATGTGGTGCCGAGGAATCATGGAACCCAGGGTCCTGTGCTTGCTAGGCAAGTACAGTAACCACTGTGCCATTCTTCTAGGCCATGGGAGACTTTCTTGATCCAAACCATAAAAAGCCTTAGTCTTTCCTCCTTATCACACAGGCAGTTGTCACCTCCAGGCGGTGGAGGATGGGAGGGCTAATGCTGAGCACCAGCCCCCAGCCAGCACTGTCTGGTCCTAGGGGCACTCACTGGAGTTCCTCCTCTGATAAATTCAAGTTTGAAGCGACTTCCCTCCTACTTCCCTGTGCCCTCTTTTCAGCCACTCTTTCTGTTGCTTTTTTCCCCCCCGCCTTTCAGAATAAACTGTGTGAGGTCCAAGGTGTTTGCTGAGCACCTACTCTGTGCAGAACAGTTCCTGTTCTTAGGTTTCCTAGCCGGGTCACTCTGGAAAGGCGGCCCAGGGTCTCCGTCCCCGGGGAGCACATGCTGGTGAAGCCTACCTTCTCACAGCCCGCTGGGGGGCTCGGGCTGCATGCAGCAGCCTCTCAGACCCACCCCTCCGACATGTGGGTGGCTAATGTGAGAAAAAGAGGATGGAGGTGCCTCCCTGTGTCCCCAGCTGTGGGTGGCACTGTCATCACAGTCAGCTTGGCTCCTTGGACTGCAGCGGTGAGTGTGTCCTAGGCCAGCTGGGAGCTGAGGCACGGGAGGCCACGGCGGGCCTTGCAGTGGAGGGACCTGGAGACTGTCGTGGGCAGTGGGAATGGTGGCTCAGTGGCAGGTTCTGTGCCTGTGGAACTGGATGAAAAGTCTTCGAGGGGAAAAGGTGCATCTTAATTTTTCTTCTTCTCTTTATTCCCTAAACAATACAGTGCATTAATGTTGCAGCAGGTGTTTTAAGGAGCTAAGAAACGATTTAAAGTATACGGGAGCATGTAGTAGGTTACGCGCAAATACTACGTTTCTGTCTTTCTTTCTTTGTTTCTTTGTTTCTTTCTTTCTTTCTTTCTTTCTTTCTTTCTTTCTTTCTTTCTTTCTTTCTTTCTTTCTTTTTGAGCTAGAGTTTTGCTCTTTAGTTCAGACTCTTTAGTTCAGCATTGTAGCCCTGGCTGGCCTTGCACTCATGGCAGTCCTCCTGCCTCAGCCTCCTGAGTGCTAGGATTACAGGCCAACGCCACTACTCCTGGCTACTCTTTATGTGGTGCTGACACATTAAACCCAGGACCTTAGATACAGCCCCAGCACTGCAAATACTGTTACTATGACATTTTACACAAGGGACTTGTGCCCACAGAGAGCAAGACCATGGCCCCCAGCACCCCACTCATACTGTGTATCTCCAGCTGGCTGGGAAGGCTTCAAAACCACTGTGGGGGCCAGGGGGAGGGGACGCCAGACCTTCCCCTGTCTCACGGCCACCGACCCACCTACCCTACGTGCGGACAGGCGAGGGCTCCAGCGGCCTGCTGCGGTGGCCCTGGGGCTGCTGGTAGCCCGGAGCTCCCCATGCAGCTCCACCGTTGGAGTCAAGCCCACCACAGTTGTGGGGTTCCTAGGCCAGGGGCGTGGTAGGCGCCCCTCACTGGCCCAACAGCCCTGTTGGCAGACACCACCACCTGCATTCCGATGGGAAGCGGGAAGCTCGTGCTAGGAAGTTATATATCCCAGAACACGGAGCACTTAAAACTTGGTAGAGCTGCCCAAGGAGCCTGAAGGGAGGAGGGGACAGGGTGGCGGCCCGGGGCGCCAGGGGGTGGCTCTGGCTACGACTCAAAGCCGCCCGTTGGGCCTTGTCTTCCTTGAAAGGGGCCATTTATCGGTGCATCCGTCGCACGGAGCCGATTGCACTCCTTGGCAAAGCCCTTGGCAGGCTTTCCCCCGTGGAGCCTCCAGAGAGAAAAAGCCCCCTGTCTGCCCCCGCGTCCCTCGTAACCGCCGGCCTGCTCCACGCCCAGGGGTCTTGTTTGCTCTGGCAGACAGGGAGCCCATTCAGACCCTTGGGTGGCGCGGGCGGGGTGGGGTGGGGGAGCCGGCGGAGGCCTCGCTGCCGGGCCTGCAGCTTCCACAAGCCTCCCTGGGCCCGGGCGGCGAGGGCGCACACCCGTCCTTCAGCTGATGAGAATTACCGACTTTACAGGTCCGTCTCGCTCCATAAACCAGAAAGCCACTTCCAGCTGGGGGACGAAGTCTGGTGGGCGGGTGTCTGGTGCCATCCTGTCCGGGCAGGGAGGGGTTCCCCGCCGCGGAGGCGCTGTGGTCTGTCACAGCCCTGGGCCGGGCGGCTTTTACAGGCCTCTGTCCCGAGCGAGCGGGGAGCTCAGGCTGGGGCCGCGGGACAATGTTTGCGTACCTGCGCACCGCTCCCCCTTCTAGCGTGGTGATTGGCTACCACCAAGGAACTTCCTTTTTCTGCCGGGTGGGGCTGCCTGGACTTTCATATTTTGAAAAATGGGAAACACCAAGTTAGGATGAAATCGCATCTGATCCCAAATAGGCTGTCAGGGGCTTCCACAGGCAGCTGCCACAGACTCCCCCAGGGCTGTCCCAGCTGGGAGGCCACACCCGTCCTCCTTTCCAGCTTTGGAGCTGCGGCAGGAACCTGGCCACCCTGGCTGGCTCCTCAAAGGGACAGCAGCCCCACCTGAAGGGACCTCTGCAGCTGTCCTGCCAGCTTTGGTTGGTGGCTGTGGTGCTCATGAATAACTGAGGGTTACGGTGTTTAAATGTTTTTAAAAATGCCTAGCTAAATACACTGGCGCGTTTGCATTTGCTGATAGTAACAGTCTGCCCACAGAGCCCTTTCAGACCTCTTCAGTGTTTTGGAAAGTGGATAAGGGGCTCATTCAGTGACGCGCAAGCAAGCTTAACCCGAGCCAGGAATGAAGCACGGATTTCATGAAACAGGACTAGCCTGGGACCACACACAAAGCCTGCCTGAACTCAGCTGCCTACCCTGCCTCCTCCTCCTCTCTGTCTCAATGCACACACTCTCTCTCTCTCTCTCTCTCTCTCTCTCTCTCTCTCTCTCTCACACACACACACACACCACCTTCACTCTTTTCCCAGCCCTCACTCTGACAAACCCATAATCGGCATCGGAGGGGGCTTCCAGAGCTTAAGGGGCCTTTGTTAGCCAGAAACCGATGAAAAAATGGATTACTACAGTGTGTGCCCCCCATACTAAACACACACACACACACACACACACACACACACACACACACGGCCACCTCCAAGCGCCTTTTGAGAGACGAAATGGAAGAGTCACGTGGAATTGTTGAAATCACCTTTATGTAAGGAGACAAGGTGAAACCACACATTTTCCCCAAGAAGCAGGCTGGCTTGTGTCCGGGCCTGCCTGCCTGTCGTCACTGCACCCCGGCACTGTTGGAGGAATCCTCCTGCCTGACCCGACGCAGCATTTGCCTACATCAAATCAGTCGCTGCTGGACACCGGGGCAATGCGGGGCTGCCCAACAGTGAGATGACGAGGCTGTGCCCCCGCTGGGAGACAGCGGGGCAGATCGCTCTCGCCTGGCCTTTTCCCTTTGCTGTCCTTGACCGTGGGAAGCCTTGCCTTTTTTGTGTGTGAACTTCTTATTTCATCATAAGCTTCGATCTCTGTAGCGAGCATGGGGTAGGTAAAGGGAAGAAACAACATGGCAGCTCTGAGATGCAGCGAGCTGGGGGAACACAGGGGTGGCAGTGCTGGGCAGCGGGACCTGCAGCGTTCAGATGCCGCAGGGCAGACTCTGTTTTACACTCCCAGGGACGTTTGCCCCGTGTGAGTCAGTTTCTGGTCACTGTAGCAAATTCTTGAGAGAATCACCACCTTGCAAAGGGAGATAATTTATTCTGGCTCACAGTTTTTGGAGGTTTCAGCCCATGCTCAGTAGGCCCTGCTGTTTTAGGCCTGTGGTGAGGTGGTGCACCGTGGTAAAAGCGCCCAATGGAGTAAAACCACTCACGTCACAGCCCATGGGGCAGGAAAGAGGAAGAGAAAGAGGCAGGAGTCCCACTACCCCCTGTAAAGGCATATCTCTTAGTGAGCCCGTACCTCCCATTAGGCCCACCTCTTAAATTCCCACACCTCCCAATACTGCCTCCTGGGTTGAAGCCTTTGACAAACACTCGGGCTTCGGGGGAACATTTGAGACTCAAATTATAGCAGCCTTATAACCCAATGCCTGCCTGTGTCAGTGTTATAACTGGTCCTATGGTTTGAACCGTAGTTGTTCCCCAAAGGCCTGTATGCCAAAGACTTAGTCATCAGCCTGTGGTGCTATTGAGAGGTAGTAGAAACTCTTGAGAGGTGGGGCTTAACGATGGGAAATTACGTCCTTGAGGAGCATATTGGGAGGCTGGTCTCATTCCCTTTCCTGTTGCTTCCCGGTGCACTGCGAGGTGAACAGTCCTTCTCTGCCATACCATCTGTCCACGGTGTATGGTGACGCCACAGGTATGAAAAGACAGAACAGAACAGCCATGGACTGAATGCTTTGAAACTGTGAGCTAAAGCAAACCTCTTTTTCCTCTTTTTTAAAGTTAGTTTATCTCAGGGATTTATCACAGCAGTAGGAAGCTGGCTAACACACCTGGCTCGGCAAAGCTTGTGAACTTCATGGTCCTTGTTTTTGCTTTGCTACCCACTTTCCACATTGTGGAGTTCGGATTGGGATTACACGCTCAGGCTGCTCCCTTGCCTCACCGTATGGTGTTACGAGCATAGCTACCCAGAGGGAAGACTTGTCAGGTGCCATCTTTCCACTCAAGCTTAAAATTTTTGTAATGAGTGGATTTTACTAGAAATAAATTCAAAGTTGAAAGCTGAGAGGGTTTTTCTTTGGTTTGAAATGAAGAGTGTCTCAATGGGGCACACAATGCCTTGTGCCAAGGCGTACAGATGACTGGGGTAGCGGTTCTCTCTCCTGAGCTTTCTCGGGGTTTTCTTGAAAGCTACCTTATGACCTCCCTGTGGAGATCATCAGCTCAGCTTCTCTGCTTCAGGGCATGGGACAGGGGTCAGCTCAGAAGTTCCTTCAGTTACATACCAGGACATTTCCTCTTCCATCCCTTCCTTTGTTGATAGAGCCGTGGCCACTTCTGGTGATGGTGTCACCACCCACAATAAACTCACTAACATCTTAACTGAGAACGGCTCTTGAGTCCCTTACCCTGGACAGTCAGAGATCCGTGTACTCACTCCCCTGCACCAAAGGTACCCGCTCTGCCACTTTCTAAGTCAAGACACGTGCTTCACTTGGGCTCTTTCAACTCATGCTGCAGACATTGCCTGGGTACCAGGTAAGCGTCACACTGGGCCAGAACATCAGAGTGTCTCCTGAGACTTGGCCATTTATTTGGCTCAGTGAGGCCACACCCAGATCCAGCCTCCTCCTATGGCTTCCCTTCAAGGGTGGGAAAAGACAGCTTTCCCAAGCAGTGAAACAGAGATGCGAGTTTTGATCTTGCAAGACAATGTGAAGAAGATAATATGAAATTCCCCCTTTTAAAGAAGCCAACAAAAATCTACGTGACAGACCCAGAAACTTGGCCCATTCCCAGATATTTGACTAATATTCAAAGAAAAAAATAAGTAGGTGTGACTAAACCCATAGGCTGATGTGCATCAACATCTGACCCCTTTTTCCCGAGCACACCATGAGAGTGCATGTCTCAGTCTTCCTGGTAGAGAGGTGGACCCATAGGACTGTTGCCGCTGCTTTTAGAGAAACAAGTCAAACTAGAGACAACCTTAATATAGCTTCAAAGTCTGCACTTCAGTGTTGGAGACAGACGAGTTCACTCAAGAGATGGGAAAAAACTGCAGCCACTGACAATAAACTTGGTTTAAAATTGTGTGCTTCTTATACCTTAGAAACACCTGGCAGCTTACTAGTTCTACAGGTAATGGTCAACTTCGTGGTGAGGTCTTCTGAAACATCAGCAGGTAACTGAAAAGGAGGAAAGCGAGTTTTGACTTTTGGTTGATTGGCTTTTTAAAAACATTTGAATTTTTAGAGATACAATAGGGTGAGGCAGGAGGCTTGTAAGTTCAAGCCTAGCCTGGGGAATTTAGTGACTTAACAAGACTGTATGTCAAATAGACGTTGCTCTGTGCCCTGAAGTCAAACTCAAAACTACAAAAAAACAGCCAATCACCCAACCACCCCCTCCCCTCCAAAAAAAACAGTACTTGAATACTAACTAACTGATCGATAAAAAAAAAAACATAGAAAGGAGATAAATCATAGGCCTCTTCTCACTACCTAGGCATGAACTCTGGTAATGTGTTGCTGCATTCTCTTGTATTTCATTTTTAATAAACAAATGTAACATGTTTTTCATATCACACTGAATAATCTTATTAACCTAGACAACTGAGTTTAGTTGAACAACAGAACTGTGAAGTTTTTAACCACAAACACACACACACATCCCTACATATTTACTTTCCAATATTTTTAGACACCTAGCAGTATCTGCTTTGTCCCTGCTAATATTTTCCATTTTTTCCCTGTCTCTAGAAATTTCTGGACTCTTCTAATATTCTCTACAATACTAGTATGAAAGAACACAGTTTTTTAAACCACACTGGGATTCAGTTATGGCCACAGACTCCCGAGGAATCCAAGGACAGTGAGAATGGGGAGAAGGGTACTTCCAAAGCCTCACCAGTCTACCTGCTCTTAGGCACTTGTCTCATATCCACTGTGGTACATGGTGGCTGGGGTTCAGGCCTTGATCCACCTTCCTTCCTGCTCTCTTCCCTCATCAGTGGAGACTAGAACATTTTATTATACAACGAAGCAGGTATTCTTTCCTTAGTCTGCTGGCCCGTGAGTCAATCACTCTGCCTCAGAGCTCTGACCTACAGATCAGCTAGGCATCTCCTAACACATTCAGGCTGACATCATCATTTAAATGGTCACATTATCCTAATGTAACAATGCAAGACTTTATTCACATATTTGTGATTCTGGTATAAACAAAACCACTTCTCTGCTACTCACAAAGTGCAGCACATTCAATTATGTACAATACATAGTACCTGATAATGGTCATAGAGGACTGTTACTGGCTTAGTTATTTACCCCTTCTATTTACATTAAAGAACTTTACTGTAACACAGTGTATCACTCACCTTTCCATTGTGGGGAAAAAATGCCCGCCATACTGAACTTTAAGGAGAAAACATTTAGTTTGGCTTACGGTTTCAGAGGTTTCAGTCCTTTGTCAGGCTTCAAGGCAGAAATGTCACAGTAGAAGAGTGTGGGGAGAAAGCCGCAAACCTCACAGCAATTAAGAAGCAGGGAGCAGAAGGACAGCTACAGAGAAAGGGGCCAGGGACAGACACAGTCACACCAGTGGACCACCCAGACACAGCAAGATCATGCCCACTGCCCACTCAGATAGAGCCAGACATGTGCTTTACCCATCTCCGAGATGTCTCACATCCACCAACCATAAACCTTGATTGTCAACAGTATGCTGTATTATGCCAGGTCCAGACTTACATAGTCTATGTTCCCCATGTCTCTTGATGTCACCACGAGACACGTCACATGATTGGCCTGCACCCCTTGCACGGTAATGACATCGCCTTAGATGACGCATCTCTCCCAGCATAGCCCTCAGCTAACTGACGGATGGCTGCACTGTTCCTATTCCTGTTGGAGAACTGAAACACAGATAGAGGAAATAACTCACCTGCCAGGACTCAAGCAGGCAAAACCAACCTTATTCCTGTGCAGCCTGGCTCCAGGGCCTCAGCCTTTATCACCAACCCCTGCTGCCCTACACACCACCCAGGCCAAGTGTGATAGTTAGTTTAATAAAGTGTTATTTTGCATGATATTAACACACACCATCACCAAGTGTGCAGTTTTCAAGTGATTGAAGAGGTTTTTGCCTCTTTCAATGTAGGGTTTATAAATCAGACCTAAGAAGTTTTTAAATCCCCGGCCATCTCAAACATCTCACTCCTACCATGAGTCCCCAGATGTGATATTCAAACTCTCTCACTCCACCCCAAAGCCAATCCTCACCTGACTGCTATTCCACGAACAGCCTCTCTAGTCCTTAGAAGCTGATTTTTAAGTCTTGTGTTTGAAACCTGGAATACAAACCCAATGTTTGTTTCTACAAAAGACTCCTTTGGTCTGTTTTTTAATACAGATGGGAGTATGAATCTCACACTCTACCTAGTTCTTGCTTTCTTCACAGGGAGGATTAGCCAGGACAAAGGCAATAAACGCCCGTTCACTTCCCTCCTCCCCAGGGACCACTTCTCGCTATATGAAGAGTGGTAGTCTTCTGTGGTTACTTGCTTTGGCATGACAAGCAACACCCAGACTTCTGTAAAATTCCATTGGTTTCCCACCTGGAAGGCAACCTACTGCATGGACGCCTTCCTTACAGCTGAGTCATGGCTCTCCTTAAAATACAATCCGCGCAGCCCACTTGTACCCAAAGCCTGTGGGGGCATCAGTAGCGCCAGTTCATGGTTTAGCTCTATGTGTCTAAGGTCTTTCCTCCAACACACAGAAAAGAGGTCATGCTGTCTAGGTAGAATTTTAAAATGCCGACACCGCACAAAAGAACGCAGTCCTCGTCTGCTAAATATGCAATCTTTCTCTTCACAAACAAGGGCAATTTAAAAGGCGGCTCTGCCCTAGCTGGGGAGAGGCTGACAGCGCCGTTAGCAACCCTCGCCAGCCCTTACCTCAGACAACGTAAATACAAAGCTGGTGCTTGTGTTTATTTAAAGTTATTGGCATTGAGCTTGTTCCTGGTGGACAAAGATTATCTTGTTTACAGCAGCATCCAGATGATGGACAAGACTCTGTTTAATATAAATTGAACTATGTGGAGGGGGACCCATTCGCATAAACAACCTCCCTCAAACCAAACAAATCCTGCCAGGACTCAAGCTGGAACTCATTTACTATACAGCTATGAGTTGACTTGTCTCGACATTAGGCAAAGGCCCAGAGATAAACTGAGGTCCGGGGTCGACTGTCCTACCTCCAGTTTCTTGCAGAAGCTATTTCTGGCTTTGTCTTGTCACAGCGTCTGCATCTCCGCCGATGCTGTCCCTGTGTCCCTTCCCCTGGAGATGTGGCTGTGGCACGCTAAGCACATATGTGAGGCCAGAATGGGCAAAGTACCCCCTGCGTCACCATCGTCCTCTCATATGTGACTTCGTGGGCAAGCCTTGACTGAGGAACGCTGGTGAGGTTAATGACAGGGAGCATGTACTCGGACTTCAAGGTGAAGGTGGTACAGGCGTAAGAGCTCCTGTGGGCAGCCAGAGTGGGAAATGTGCTCTGGGCTCTGCACCCTTCTGGAAGTGGAGGCTGGTCCTGGGTGAGAATGGATTCCTCAGAGGAACTGCAGGGCCTCATGGCAAGCACTCACCAAGTAACGCGAGAGCCTCATAGACAAGCCAGACTCAGGGAGCAGTGACTCCAGGGGAGTCACAGCAGAGAGCAGGAATGTCTTGCCTGGTGAAGACAGAGATAGGTGGGAAGGAGACAGCAATGGCACACGGCAAGGAAGAGCAGCATGGCTGGCAGGTCTGTGTGCAGAGACGCCCGGGCATTAGCAGCTACTAGGAGGACGTGGGAATGAGGGACCATGGCAGGAGACAGGACAAAGAGGAGGTTAGGGCCCTGCCTCAGAAGAGGAAGGGACCTCTGCGCAGTGCGTCCCCTGCTCTGACCCAGCACAGGGCGGGATAAGGATGAGCGGAGGCCTGCCATGTGAAGGGTGACCAGGACTTGGTTTCTTGGAGACCCACTTCTCTCTGCATAGGAGGGTCTTCGTCCCCCACTGTCTTTTTTTCCTCTAGAAAAGAGTGGCACCTTTGCCTCGGTATCCCCAGCATTTAACACTCAACAGGTGTGGCATTGTGGGATAAGTTGGACCCAGGACAGTCGTGGTGTGCCTGCCTGCGACCAGCTTCCCCGCCATGCCAGCTTTCCTGCAGAGCTTGTGGCTTCCCTGTCTTCTGGGCCGGCAGTGGTGGCTGGTATTCTGAGTCTGCCTGGCTGGTCACTGGCTGCTAAAAGACCCCTCCCTGCAGGCTGATACCAGAGAGGCCACCCTCACACCTGCTCTCTATAGCTAAGGCCTTTGGCATCTGAAGCTGCTCCTTCTTCTACCTCCGTCCCAGTGACATCACTGCCCAGGACTGTGACTCCATTGGCTGTCACCTTCCCTGAGCCTCAGCAACATCTGACCCTTGTCTAACGCAGAAATGTTTCCTCAGGCAGGAGCTGCAGGATCTGCACCTCAGCCACTGCCCCCCTTTCACACACCGTGTGCCCCAGGAGTTCAGGCGATCTCCAGGTCCTCCGCTTCCTCTGGTCCCACCTGTCCCACTTCCCTGCCCTTGACCTCTGCCAGGTCCACCCTCTTGCGCTCACAGGGTAGTGTAGGAATTACCTACTGCTTATGACAAGTCATTTCGAAGTCCTAGCTGCTTAAAACAACCCTTTCCACCTCGCACAATGTCTCAGTAGGCTGGAGTAAGGATGTTGGCAAGGGCTGCGGTCTCGTGAGGGCGCTGGGGCGGGAGGACCTGCTTCCACCGTGGCTCACTCCGTGGCTGAGCTTTCCACGTGGGCTTTCCACGGGGCTGCTGGAGTGTCCTTATGCCGTGATTGTCAGAACCAGTGCTGCAAGAAAGCGGGACGGAGCAAGGGGGAAGCCCTGAAGTCAGGAAGCTGCAGTGCGGTTCCTCCCGCTACGTTCTGTTCCTCAGCAGCCCTCGCGAGGGCCAGCCCATACCGCAGGCCGGGAAGGAGACCAGCCTTTTGGGCAGAGGGGCATGAAGAGTCCGCCGTCGTTAGAACCACCGCAGCCCATGTTATTCTTTCCCTCCCATGACAGCAATTGTCCCAACCTCCTGCCTCTGTGCCTGTCGCTGCAGCCACCGTGTGAAACCTTGGCTTTGGACCACGCTCGTCATCAACAGCCTCTGTTCACGCTTTGGGCAGCTGATCCTCAGATGAGAGAGGCAATGGCCGAGAGGGCCATGCTGGGTGGCTCCCTAGCTTGCTCCTGGATGTCGTCACTTGCCCAGGTGGCCTTCACGGGTGTTTCTTGGTCGCACATCTAAAGCTCCCTCTCCCCTCGGCAGCATCTACCATATACAGCCTTCTTCTCAGCGGGCAGTTGGCGTCTGACTTCACGGATGCCATCGGTTTCTTTCCCTCCTTCCACAAAGCAATCCGTAGCCTGAACTGTCTTTTCCCCCACCTCAGGGTCGTAGGGGCTTTTCTCCGTTAGTTCAGGACCCACCTCCCGTGTTTCCCGCAGTCATCACAGATTCTTCTCAGTCTTTTACTTTTCTACTGTAGGATGCAACCTGCACCCCCTCCCCAATTATGAATAAACTCCATTTTGTTCCAGATTTAAAAATTTTTTAAAAATCACCCATCCACCCTCCCACAAGGCACTGGTACGTACCCTTCAGGGACTGTCCCACGTCCCCTCTACTTCTAAGGAGAAGGGTGTGCATTTTTGCCGTCTTCTTCCACCTTTCCTGTCCCATTCACTGCTGCAACTTTATGGCCTCCGTGACACTGTCCGCTTCTGTCTCTGTTAAGGCCATCATGGTCTCCACAGCCAAATCTACAGACACGATGTTTTCCTGTACTTTGCTGCCTCTGTAGACCGAGGCACCTTGTTGATACCCTCCCTTCCTTTGGATACTCGGGCTCTTCACCTCTTCCTGCTCTCAGTCCTCTCTGATCCTCGGGTTCTTCTGGAATGTTCTCATCCTCCTGCAGGGATCTCACCCAAATCACCCGGCTTCATCCTCACCCTCACATTCCTTAACTGAACTTCTAGCCGTGCCTTGTTCTGGAGCTCAGAACCTGCGGCCCCTGGCTTCCTACAGTGTCACCCGGAAGTCAGGGCAACTTGATGTCAACTCATCACAGATCAGACGGATCACTTCTCCTCCCAGCTGTGCTCCGTGATTTTCTGTTTCTGTTGGTGGCATTCCTTTCTATTCAGTGTTCCCTCCACTCAGAACCTGGCAGCATTCCGTCTTTGTTTTGTGTATAACAAGTATAGTAATTAATCTCAGAAAACAAGATATGAACAGCTCAGTGCTGTTGGGAGTAAGGGTACACAAGAGCTCAAGAAGGATTTCTGCCTGCAGCGTTCTTGTGTGTCTGTCAAAGGTTCCTTTTCCAGAATGTCGAAACCCTGAGAGCGGAAGTCTCTGAAAGCCATCTTGTAGAGGGCCTGAGGCGCGGTGGCAACAGTGGGTTTTGAAGCAGCCTCCCTCACACCTTTGCAGGAGCTCTTTCCGACAGCCTCTGTAGGGGCTGAAGTGCGTTCACCTCCTCAATCAGCCAGGAAGCCTTCTGTGAAGCCAAAGGAAATGCTCTTACTAGATTGCAACTCTGGGAATGGAATTTTATGCACAACGGACCTACAAGACATTCTTTGGCCAATCCCTTATTTCTCTGAGACCATTGTTCATATCTTCAAGTTGCTATAAAAGACTCTAAACTCTCAGACTGATGTGTGGTTCCTCTCTTGTGATTTACCTTCTGTCCCTCTTGACGGTATCCTCTGACTTCAATAAACTCCTCTTGTCCTTGTCTCTAAAGGTAAATTCTTCTTACAGGCCTGCCACTGGGCCTCCTGGCACGAGTGTCCTTTAAGGCCAGCACAAGGCAGCCAGTGGTGGTCTTACACTCCGGCTCATGTCCTGGCTACGTGTAAGAGTGTGAGAATTGGACTCAGGACCGGTGCCAGCTGCTACAAGTGGCCACCCTCTCCACGAGGGCATAATGGGATGGGCTGAAGCAAGAGAAACAGTGACAGCAGTAAAGAGGAAAGCTGGTAAGGATTGGGCCTCCCCTACTGAAAGTCAGGACTTTCTCAGGTTGGGTCCCCTTTTAAGGGATTTAGGGAGCTCAGACATCCAGTGATTGGCTGGACCCAGATCTCTGTAGTGACCGGGGGTCATGTGGTCCTTGTGTAAGTGACTGCAGATTCTGGTTGTTGGCACAGTGTGCTTGTTTGTGAAAGGAAGAAGGTGCCTGGGGTCGTAACTGCTGTAGGCCAGGTTCTTTCTGTAGGCCATACCCTTTCTTTTTCTTTTATTAACTTCTGTGTTCCTGGGCCCCTCGCCACCATGTCCCTCTCCTGTTTATCTAACTAGCCACCTATCATTGGTGGCATCAGACAGGAGGCAGAGGTGAAGCCCCTGGCACTGGCAGCTAACCGTCCAGTGACGACTGCCCTGTGCACCCTGGCAGGCAACCCGGTCTGTGCTTTCAGACCCAACCAGGTCGATGTCTTCTCTTTCCACTTGGGAGGATCAAGGATCGAGAGCCAGCTTCCTACGGGACACCCAGCAGCAGAGACAGCAGTACGTGGGGGCTGGCGGTGACCACGCTGAACTGACTGCAAAAGTGCATAAAACTTTATGCTGGCCACTGCCCTTCCTGCACCAGTCAGGCAACAGATGCTGGTGGCCCAGCCACCTGGTGGCCTTCCACTGTCACATAGGTGAGATCACTGACCACTACCTGGCCTGGATCATGTACTTCAGTGCCTGGACTCAAACCGTGTGCTTGAACTCCCACAGAATTTTTTTTTTTTTTTAAAGATAATCTGCGAAATGACAACCCCAGACTGCAGGGGGCGTTTCCTTTGGTGTGGTGAGACACAGGAAGAGGCAGCGAGCTCAGAGGCCTGGCTTTTCTGCCTCATTATAAACCTGAAGCCTCAACAAAAACACCTTTATTAGATACAAGCCTAGCATAGAAACTGGGTACTCCTGCAGTCCGCTCATGGGAAATGGCAGACTCAAAATGCAAGCTATACCTGGACCTAGTTATTACAATAGTTATTTTGTGCTTCGTGTTAATGACTGGTGACTAGTAGGTTTACACAAACAAAACAACTGAGGCTTTTTTTTTTTTTGAGACTTGTACTCTCTCTGTAGTTCAGTCTGGTCCTGAACTCACTATGGAGCCCAGGCTAGTCTGGGACTCACAGAAATCCTCCTGCCGCAGCCTCCAAAGTGCTGGGATTAGAGACATGTGCCACCATGCCTAGCTTTATGTGGTGCTGGGGAATCGAACTCAGCGCCTTGTGCTTGCTAGGCAAGTGCTTTAACTGCTGCTGTGCCATTCTGTCAGCCCCAAACAAATGGACATTATAGTGGATACTATAATTTGGTGGATAAGCAAAAAAAATTATTCTTACAAGATTTAAGCACTTTCCATAAAGATTTGATTGATCCAAAAAGATACCTATGCATCCAGGTGGCTAATTTGCTGTCATGTTACTCTTGAGGCCTGGATTCTTAGATTAACCTGGAGGTGGAGTCCTGCCTCTGTGGACTTCCTGCTCATGTGGAAAAACTTAAAAATGCATGATAAGTAGAGAGATTTGTTGTTGACATTTTTAAGCCAGCTGGGAGCCTTGGGAATCTGAGATTTGACCTACATACAAGTGAACGGACCTTTCACAGGCCATTAAGTGCCTGGCAGAGCTGGGAGTTGGAGTTCGGGAGGACGATGGCCACGCAGAGCTTTCTCTTGCTCCTCCAGCCCTGGGGTCGCCAGGAGATGTCTGTTGGTTCTGCATGGCTGGAAGATAGAGGGGTCCTTTTGAGTTTTCCTAAGCCTGGAAATGACATTAGTGACACACAAAAAGGTTCCTGATAGACACCCAGTGAAGCAGATGGCTGCGTTTGTAAAAATACCCAAACAAGTCTACCAGGGAGGTCAGCGGTGGGAGGCCAACTATCAGCACCTCCGGCAAAGATAAATAAGCCAGCACAGGCACCACAGGGCCAGGTCTTTGTCAGAGCTCACAGGAAGTGCTCTTGGGAGAAGCTGTCCCTGGCACAGAGGCTGTGAGGCGAGAAAAGGCTGCCAACACAGAGCTGAACCCAGAGTCACGCGAGAACTATTCTTTCCATTACTGCCAAGCAGGCCCTACTTAGTGGGCTGTCGCGGTTCCAGGTGAAGTGGGTCTGCCCCTTCTTGAGGGTTCAGGGGAGACGCACAGGTGGCAGATCTGGAGTTACTGGCCCTTCTTGGGGACGAGTGATTTGAGAGGTGCTCATGTTGGGGTTCGGTGTGTGTGTGTGTAACTTTCCTAGTATGGAAGGAAATGTCAGTGACGTGTGACAGTGACCCTTGACACACCATGGATGGAGAAGAATGATTGAAACTTTTTTATCTTTCTTTTATTTTAGTGGTGTCCAGAATTAATTGGATTAAAAAAAAGCCCTACTGTGTGCTAGTGATGTAGGCTTGGGATGACGAGCCTGCCTGCCCCTTTTGAGATGGGCCCAGCTGCGAGGCCCCAGACAGGGCCTGGGGTGATGGAGGCAGACTGCAGTGACCCGGGTCAGGCTGGTGTTACTCTTAGCTGAACTAAACTGTGGGCTCCCTGGGGACCATGGAGGCAGAGGGCCCTGTGATCCGGGCACAGACCTTTTACCTACAAGCACTTTGTGAACATGTCTGTTTGCTGCTGTCTGCCTGTCAGGCTTCTGGCGTACAGCCAGCCTTCCCTCCTACGAACTGGTGCTTGGGTGCCTCAGCTTCATAACATTTGGAAAGCCACTTGATTGGAGCAGGCTGATGCTGGTGCTGGGTAATTATTTTCTCCTGGATTCAAGCCCTTTTTGACTTGTTGGGAAGGAGACGGATTCTGGTCTGGCTGAGCATCAGCAGTAGACACAACTTTCTGGTTCCTTTGGGTGCCCACGAAGTCCAGCACAGACTTCTGGGTACCCCTGGTGCTCAGAAATAGGCCAGGCTTCGGCTCAGGAGTAACTTCCTTGGGGTGATCTTCTGCCTCTCCACTCAAACAAACCAACAAACCAAAATAAACCAAACCAAACCAAAACAATACAACTCATCTTAATCTGCTTCTTTTGGGCTACTTAATTGTGTCTGAATGTACTGAATTGGTTGCTTGTTCTTTGTCTCCTCCCCTAGGCTCCAGACTCTTCCAACTCAGGGACCAGGTTTCACGGCCAGTGTTCTAGCACTGGTGCTTAAGACAGTGCTGGAAATCTGGTAGGTGCTTTAAAAAGTGAAATGAATGAAGCGCTCCAGAAGATCCTTGAGTTTTATTTCAACCAGGCCTCACAGGGCTGGCAAATGACATCAAGAAGGAAGAAGTTTACTTACAGATCCCTAGAAACAGGAGGTAGCAGGCCATTCAAGGCCGCATGAGAAACATAGGGGCTGGTCAGGAGGCACACGAGGAGGGGGTAGCAGTGTGGTCTCACGGGAAGGAAAGGACGTGGCAGCTCAGGCAGGCACAGCACTTCGGGCTGCACAGTCTCTCGTTGTCAACGAGCTGATATTTAGGACAGAGGAGAGTTGCCTCCTAGGAGGGCAAAGGCCAGAGAGAGGAGGCGGTTTAGAGCACGGGTGCTGGATGGTTAGCAAGGCACATTTTGAACTCAAGTTGTTTGCTATACATAGGGTTTAACTAGCCCAGAAAGGGGCAGCCCTTTCCTGATCGGTGAGGCCTCCAAGTCGTAACACTATAAAATCTAAAAAATAAAAGCCAGTAAGAGTGCAGAATGCCTCTCTGACACGTGCAGACACGTAGGCACGGGTGCAGATATTTAGACAAATATGAGAGCCAGACACACTGGAAGCGAGCTGTGACAACTCGGGGTGGCGTTCCATTTCTGTTGCCTCTGAAATCAACACGCTTCCTTTGGATGGCTTTGCCAATGGAATCCTCAGGGGAAACGAGCCTTTCTGATAATCCCCTCCCAAATTTTTATTGCAATATAGCACACACACAGAAAATTGCATCTGTCATGAGGGTGGAGGGCTCACGAATGTGCACAAACTGGACACACCCAGCAAGCAAGCAGACCCAGATGACGCGCTGGATGCTCCCAGCAGCTGCAGCCTTTTAGCCCCTTCTTCTCCAGTGGTGACCACTATCCCGACTCCTAAAAACAGAGGTTAGTTTTTATTTATTTTTTTGGTTTTGTCCTCATCTATTGTGTCTAACTTATTTTGTTCAAATTACGTTCAAAAAATCCATCTACATGACCACACACAGTTGAAGGCAGTTCATTCATTTTGCTATGTAATATCTCATTTCATAAATGCATCACAATGTATTTATCCACTCACACATGAAGGAGCACTTGTGAAGCTTCCAGGTGGGGAGTACGGCCACTTCACTGACTCTTGCCTACTTCTCTGTGTCAGGCTTTCCGTTGCAAACAACAGAACTTCCGTGGTACTACATGATTCAGAAAGGTGGACTTGGTCTGTGGGAACAATTCTCAGTAGCTCGCTCAAGTTTCTTTTCCTTGTTCTTTTCTATGGCACTGGAGATCAAGAGCAGGGCCTTCGTGCTGAGCTACATTCCTGGGCCTTCTTTGTTTTGAATTTGGCATAGAATCTTGCTAAGTCACGAAGTTACCATGCTGGGCTTGAACTTGGGACCCTCCTGCCTCAACCTCCCAGAGTGCAGTGCTTATAGACCTACCTCATGGGGCCTGGCTTAAGTTTCTCATTTAACAGAAGAGATAGAAAGGCAGGCTTTGAGGTGTGATGTTATCTAGCTTTCCTTTACTGTGGCAAGACACCTGAGATGATTGACTTAAAAGGGAGAAAGGTTTAGCTTCAAGCTTCTAATCCACGGTTGCTTGTTCTTACTGCTTTGGGTCTGTCATGGCATATGTGACCGCTGGAGAGATTGTGTCAACTGGAGGCAATCAGGAACCACACCTGGATTAGGGTTTGTGAACCACACCTAGATTGGGAATTGAGAACCAGCCTGGATTAGAGTGTGAGTGGTTCGTGGGCCAGAGAACGAGGGAAGAGCACCCACCCAGACGTGGGAGGCCTGACTAGAGCTCGAATGGTATAAAAGGGAGGAAGAGGGAAGATTGTCACAGCTTCTTCCTCTGGGAAAGCTCTCGCCTTGGCAATTGTCTACGGATGCCGACTTGCTACACGTCGCAGATCTTCACAGATTCGCTCCAGTCTCGACTTGTGCCTGTCCTCTTGTTGCTGATCTTCAGTCTCTGGTCTTCGCTGCTTTCCTGGAACAATTGAGATCTGCATCAGGCTCTCACTGAGTGCCCTGCAGTTCTGGATGGGTGTTTTACCTTGTGGCTGAGTAGCCATGGGGCCCTCCAGCTCTTGCATGTATAGGGCACTGTCTTGGACTGTCTGTCTTCAGACTTGTAAAACTTCCAAATAGATCCTTTTTGTTATACTTTCTGTAAATTCTGCCTTTTGTAAGAAGCCAGACTAATACAGCATCGTACATCAGGCCACCAGTGCGTGGAGGAAGAGACCTATTCACCTCATGACAGCAAGGAAGCAAAGAAAAAGACAGGAAGTGGTCAGGTCCCAAGTGGAGGCAGACCTGTCTCCAGTGACCAAACTCCCTTTCATCAGGCCCACCTTCTGAAAGTTTCACTATCTCCCAGTAATACCATTAGCTGGTGCTCAACCGTGTAGCACATGAACCTTGGGGAGGAGTTTCAAGATCCAAATTGTAGCAGACGGGCTTCCCTTTACTAAGTGATCTGAGTAATAAGAACTGTGGACAGCTTCCTGAAGACTGAATGGTAAGTTGCCAGACCCCCCTAAAGTAGGGCTTCCCGTCTGTACTGAGCTGCTCAAAAAGGTGTGTCCCAGGAGGAAGGGGACAAGGATCATGATTCACAGGTCTTGGGAAGTTTCTGAGACTTATAAGAGTTGCAAGGCCCCTCTCCAAGGATATAGAAACAGTATGCATGCACATTGCATGGTCTGCCAAAATTTTATAGGGTGGCATGGGAAAAAAGGGGAAAGATTTGTGACTAACTCAGTTGAGAAACTGGCTTTACAAGGTAACATGCCTCAGAACTATTACTGGGGGAGAGTAGATTTTAACTTTTCCTAAATTTGACCATTTCAAAGAGTATCTGTTCATTTGTCAAAGACAACTGTATTTCAAGGAACACAGCTTTGGAAAGGACTGATCCGAAATAGCTTGTGAATGAATGGAAGTTAGTGGAAAATATGTGTGGGAGGAGTTTCTAATGCAGAGGCAGGTATTGGGAATGTTGGTTTTTTTCTCTTTTTTTCCCCTGGAGTATAGAGTACTTTGAAGATAGATAAGCAGTCGTACACTGCAAGAATAATAGTCTGGTAAGTGTTTAATGATAACATTCTTTCATGTGAGTTTGAGTTTGCAGAGTACTGTTAAGTAACTTTCCCCAATCCACTCCGAGAGGTGGAAATTAGCATCTAGGCTATAGAACTGATCACCCATGCAATGCACACTTAGAAAGCTAAGGATCCAGGAGTGAGGGTGTGGGGTTCTAACACACTTGTATATGAAACCTCATCCAATGGCCTCGCACTTCCTGGGAACACCCAACGTAGGACTTGCTTCTAGATTTAGACTGACTGCTTAAGTCATGGGTAGAATGCCACGGGAAGGCTTGAGGAATAATGCCTGGATGCCAGTCTGTGAAGGCCACATATGCAAAGACGAACCTGCAGAAAAGACTGAGAAAGAACAGCAAGACACGTGCAAGGGAAACCAGGAAAATCCATCCATGAAGAGTCCATGCAAGGCAGCCCGCAGAACAGACAGATGCGTAGTCTCAGTGGCCCAGAAGTCACGGGAGGCCCGGATTTATTGCCGTGTGGCTACACCAGCTCTGGAGGGGCACTGCTCAGCTCGCCCTTCTGGAAACTGGCTTCAAGGAGTGTGGTTGGCCTCTGCATCTAGCTGCGGGTGCCTTCGGCTTCTGCCTCAGTTTTCTGCCAAGGCCACAGTCTTCCAGGGAGCCCCTGCCCATGACGAAGGGTCGACCAATTTTGGATAAACGTGGCACTGCGGCCCTGAGGCTGCCCGGAGCCGCTTGGTCCAGCGCTCTGCCCTTCTCTTCTTGCATCTCCTCTGCCACCAGCGTCAGATCTGCGTCCACACACAGGGCTCTCCTGGGCTGTTCCCGCTCCTCATCACTTCAGTCTTGCTCAAGGTCACACTAATCGGCCGCTGGCACTTCTGACTCCATCTTGAGCCCATTCCCTGGAGGATCTGAGTAGATCTGAGGAGAGCAAGGGAGGAAGCCAGGTCAGGGAGCAGTTGCAGGCAGTGTCCAGGGCAGCCTGGAGGCTCCGGGAGTCGGTCAGGGCCAGAAGGACCTGGAGTTGCTAGGAGGTCACCCGCTCTGTGGTGGCTCTTAGTCAGTGATGACTGTGGCAGTTCCACACGATTTCAGGGTGGGAGAGACCTGCCTCCTGCCCTCTTCCCTGTCTCTGCCAGATTGTCTTTATTTGTTTATTTATTCTTTTTTTTTTTTTTTTTGAGACAGGTTCTTGCTCTGTATCCCAGGCTGGTCCTGGACTCACTGGTGTAGCCCAGGCTGGCCCTCGGGCCCAGGACAATCTGCCTGCCTCAGCCTCCTGAGTGTGCTACCACACCCAGTTTTATGTGGTGCTGGGGAATCAACTCAGGGCCTTGCACTTGCAAGGCAAGTGCTTTAACAGCTGTGCCATTTCTCCAGCCCTATTTTAAAATTTTATCTATTTGTTTATTTTTGTGGTACTGGGGATTGAACTCAGGGCCTTCACAGCAAGCTACACCCCCAATCTTTTTTTTTTTTTTTAAAGCAGAGTCTAAGTGACTTAGTTGCTCAGTTTGGGCTCAGATCTGTGAGTGTGCTCAGGGAGTCAGTCAGGGTCACTCTCCCCAAGTGCTGGTGCTACGGGTGGGCGGCTGAAGGCCATATACCCACGTTCGCCTACTTAATGCACTAACTACATCAAAGGAGGCTACTTATTATGGCCAACAGGAGAAAGGTTTATTCAAAGCTAGCTTTGGGGAAGGTGGTGAGAATAAGTCTCCAAACTGTACATCTCTCCAAGGCGTCCCAGTGGAGACCTTTACACAACAGGCCAGAAGAAATCATGAACTTTTGATCCAAGTTTGCAAAGTGTCATGAGTGTGCTAAATGGGGATTCAGCCTGGTGCCGGCAGGGGTGGGGGCCAGAGCGCTGGTAGGGTGTCTGATCACCACTTGTGTTTGTTCCAGGGATACACCCCCTCTTCCCTTTGCCACCTCCCTCCACATATCCAGAGCTTGCTTTCTAGGGAAGGGAGCAAGTTCGTCAGAACAACTTTAGTCCTTTACATGAATTCCCCCAATTTTTTGACACTAGGGATTGCCTTAATTAAAGACCACTCACCCAGGACAGGGTATGGGGGGTGGGTAGGGAGGTGGAGAACTGGGGGCAGGACCGGAGGGCTGGCAGATAGCTATGAAATGGAGAGCGGCGACAGGAGGGAGGTTCGGAGCAAAGCTCCGCCTCCTACCAGGTCCGCAGCCACATTAGAACCTGTCAGGAGCTTCACTCGCTGCTCACCTCCTCTCTGCTTACCTGTCCAGGTTGCTGGGGCCTTCCAACACCTCCGAGCAGGTAGGTGGCCGGAAGGCCGAGGACCCCTGCTTTACACCACACGTGCAGATGCCAGCGTGGAAGGGGAGAAAACTTCATCTAGAGAAGCTTATGGTGATAATGACTTAAATATAAGAAGCCACTTTGTCAGCTACCACTGGGATTACAAGTGTGTGTCACTATGGCTGGCACTTCCTGTGTGTGTGTGTGTGCATGTGTATGTTTATGATACATAATAATTTCATTCATCTTGGAGAACCGGTACATGTACATATCACATCTGGAGCATTTTTACTCCCTTCACGCCTCAGACCCTCGTCTTTCCCTCATTCCACTCTTCAGATCCTGTTCCCGTTTCTACAAAACTCACCTCCCCGCTTCCTACCACATCTTCTCATTTTGTTCTTTGAATTATTTACATTTTTAGTTTCTCATAAAAGAGAACCATGCAATATTCAAACTTCTGTGTCTCATTTATTTTACCCACTATTTTTGTTTCAAGATGCATCCATTTTTCTACAAACAAGTCAAACTTACCTTTTTAGGCCTGAGTAGTACTCCATTGTATGTATATCCCACATTATCTTTATTCATTCATTGGTTGATGGGCATAGAGGCTACTTTCATAACTTTATTATTGTGAGTTGTGTTGCTGAACATGACTACACAGGCATCACTGTAATATGATGATTTTAACTCTTTCACAGTGATGCGCAGAACCAGTATAGCTGCGTGCAAAGGAATTTCTCCTTTTAGTTTTTTGAAGAGTCTCTGTACCGATTTCCAGAGTGGCTGTACTAGTTCCCATTCCAAGGAACAACACGGGACTACTTTCCCCTCCACAACCAGCATTTGTTGAGTCTTTGATGATGGCCATTATTCCCCCCCCACACACATTTTATTGATATGTATACGTGCAAAATACAAGGTTTACAATGAGGTTGGGCATTTTGTGCACATTCCTATCTTGTCAAGGTGACAAGGGCTTTCCCACTCTCCTTTTGTCCCTCCCGCTACCCACCCCTCCCTCCCTTCCTCCTCCCCCACCCTAACCCCCTGTTTCACTTTATCTTTCCTCTTAAGTGCCAAAGGAGTTGTGATCTGGGTCCCTCATATCAGAGAGACCATTCGATGTTTCCACCTTCTGCTTCTGACTCACTTCACTAAGCGTGATGTTCTCAAGTTTCTTCCATTTGCCGGCAAAGGCCTCCACGCTGTTGGACTTTATAGATGCGTAGTATTCCATTGTGTATAAATACCACAGTTTGTGTATCCACTGGTCTGTTGATGGGTATTTTGGAGACTTCCACGTTTTAGCTATTGTTAGTTGCGCTGCTGTAAACATGGGTAGGCCATTATTATGAGTGAAACGAATCTCAGTGCTGTTTTGATTTGCATTTTTTAACGACTTAGTGAGATCCTGTCTCAAAGCCCCCACCCGCAAAACACACAAAAAACCCCCAAGAAACCTTGAGGATCTGAGGATGTAGCTCAGTGTAATGGCTCTGGATTCAACTCGTACCTAGTACAGAGCACTCCACAGAGAAGGCAGTGAGCCACTGGTGAGATACATATTCCAGGGAAAAGAAAGACAGCAGGGCCTAGAACCTCCGTCCATCCTCTGCAGTTACCAAGAGGCGGTGGGGGAGCCCGGCATGACTCCTTGCTAATTCCTAGCAGAACGTGGGGGCCGGGGCTCTTGTGGTTATTGTTTCTGGGTCTTGGAAAGAGGACCGCTGTTGATTCCTGATTTCCCAGCCACTAATTGAAGATGGAAATCCCACCCCGCTAGGACAAAGGGGAATTGGCGGAGTCCAGACACGGACCCATTGACATGCAAAGGAAGCGGCCGGAGGCTGCGGCTGGCGCGGGGGCCGGACGGCCCGGGGTGCGGGGCTCCGGGAGGGCGGGGGCGCAGAGGCCGCCCGGGCGACCCCCAGACGTGCCCGTGCGGGCGAGCGGGGCTCCGTGCGGGGCCGGGGCGGGGCCGAGGAGCCCAAGGCGGACACGGTTCTGATTGGCCCGTGCCCAAGGGCAGGCGACAGGGGACGGAGGGCGGCGGCCCGGTCCGCGTGCTGCCGCGCTCGCGCGCCCCGTGCGCGTCCCTGTCTTCCTCTGTAAAACAGATAACGAGAAATACCGAGGAAATCCACTTGACAGGTTTCACGAGTAACGCCTAGAAAGGGCTCAGCAAATGCGAGCAGCGGTCCCCGCCCCGTGGCCTTCCGCGGGGCGCAGGAGCCGAGGGCCCGGCCCGGCGTGCTGGCAAGCCCGGGAGGCTGCGGGCCGCGGGCCGGAGCGGGCGGCGCGAGAAGCGACGGGCGCGGGGCTCGGGGCGGGAAGGCGCGGGCCGCGGGACCCGGCAAAGACCCAGGCGCGGGCGGGGCGGCCACGTGGGCCCAGCGACGCGCGCGGGCCGGCCGCAGCCCCGCGGGCGACCCTCCCGGGGACGAGGCGGGGGTGACAGTGACGGGGAGGGGCGCCACTGCCCGCGCCGGGCCTGACCTCACGCCTGGGATCTGTCGGTCCCCCATCCCCGAGGCCGAACCCCAGCCGTTCCGCCTCACGGAGACCCACCCGCCCCTCGCCAGGCCCCGGCCCCGCGGGGCACTTTAGAGGCCTCCAAGAAAGAGGCGTCCTGGGCCTCCCATTCTTTTGGGCCTGTCCCCTCCCGTCCCTCCACTGTGGGGTTGGCCTTTTCTGATCCCTCTTTCCCCAAAGCGTGCCTTGTCTCTGCAGCTACTGTCGCCTTCCCTGTTGGTATCATCACTGGTGGCCCTGGGGTCTTCCCAGGAGACGCCGGACACCGGAAGATGTGTGCGTCCCTGCCAGCATTCCTCAGGGCATGGTGGCAGACTTAGGCTGTTTCGGGAGGTGAAGGGCTCCCGCGGCCAGGGGCCGTGGGACTGGCGCGTTCTCCCTTGCCCAGGCATCTGCCCTGCTGCCCCGCAGGCCGCTTGCCTGGTGACCTGGGCTGGGTGTCCCGGGCATGCCTTTGAGCGCCTGCCCTGTCCGCTGAATTCTGCTTTTCCCTACAGGGAGCAGGAAGGCGGAGTAGCGGCTGGAACAGCCCAGCGGGGGAGTCAGGAGGTCTCAGGGCTGAAGGCTAGAAGCCCTGTTGGGGGAGTGGGAGGAGCCGACTGAGAAGAGCAAGCTCTTAAATTGCCGCGCAAGGCGACGGAAAGCTGGAAATAGTAGGCATGGTGCTGGGGAGGAAGGGCGACTCCAGGATCAGGGGTCCGTGCCGGCACTGCAGGCGTGTCAGGCAGGGCTTGGCCACTCAGTCTTTTGCCTTTTCACTCTTGAAACGGTAGGATCTTGCTGCTTTTTGAGATGACCTTAAGGATTTTTTTTTAAAAAAATCCTGATTGCAAGTACTTGCCTTTTTAAAAATGCCAATCTCTTCAACAACTATGTGCTCCTCTGCCCCACCTTTGCAGACCCTTTCAGTCTTATAAAACTGAAAAGTTTTTATACCATTTTTTTCTGCCATTCTTTCTGCCTTTTACCATAGACTTGACTAAAAGCTGCAAGCAGAACACATATGACAGCATAAATATTGGATTGTCTTGATATTTCCTCTGCCAGATTAAGCTGTCCACCATCCTTAATCAGAGCTTCAGGCACAGTTCTACAATGGGCCAAAATGCCAATGTACTTTTTGCCAGAGCATGGTTTCTAGATCAATTGCCAATAATGTCCTCCTTCCCTTCTGAAACTCCTCAAGCTTGGCCTTTACAATCCATCTCTTATCAGCATTCTGGTCTTCTGAGTTCTGACTAGAATCTCCCATTAAGCCAGGCTTACAGAACTGCACAGCTTCTCTAGCTTGCATGTTTAAGCCTTCGCAAGCGTCTCCAGCGAACCAGTTTCAATGTATTCTAAGCCACAAGGTCAGGCAAAGTCACAGCAATGACCCCACTCCTGATACCAATTTCTGTTTCAGTTGCTTTTTCATTGCTGGGACAGAATAACTGACATCCACAACTGAAGGGAGAGAAGATTTATTTTATCTTAAAGTTTCAGAAAGTCATAGTACAGGTATGGATGGCCAGCAATGGTGGGGACACATGGCAGAGGCACAGCTGGAGAGTTGTTCAATGCATGGCAGACAAAAAACCAAGTGAGGGAGGAAGGGTGGCACTTCTCCTCCAGGTCCTGGCCCAGTCATCCATCCCTTCTGGGTCAAGCCCCAGTGTTCTGCCCCTATCTTTCCATAGGTATTCCACTATATCCAACTACATGAGCTTTGGGGGCCCAATCCAGATCCAAACCTTAACATGTCCCGATAAACCCATCATGATATGAAAATTTTGTACATCTAAATGGCATTTAATGCACATACCAAATATCATAACTTTAGCCTACTCTATCTTAAATACTCTCAGAACATTTACATTTACAATACGGCATCTTGAGAATGCCTACATATTGCTTGACCAAACTTCAAAATTCTACATATTTTTTAAAAAAGTGCACGGTGTTTTGAACCATTATAAAACTGGGAAATTCTAAATCAAGGAAGTTGGGACCAGTCTATAAATAGGCCTGGTCTTAAATTTGGAAATTTAGGGAATGAATATAATCACCATAATTGTTTAGCTTGCAGCAAAGTACATATTGAGTATAGTCTGAGAAACAGTGTTATGTGTGGATTTTTTTCAAATTTTCTCAGAGCAAGGGAAACTTTTAAAGACAAAATCCTATGTGGAATCACAATATAAAAATCAATAAAATTGGTAGTTTCAAATGTGAAAATGAAATTAGTAGAAAGTCAATCAGTGATTTCATCTATATCAAAAATGGTTACATAACACTCTTTCAGCGAGGTGTTGGTTTTGGCCATAAATTTTCTTCCTCCATTTTTTTTTTTTTTTTTTGTTGTGGTAAAATAGATGTATCAAAGTTTACTATCTTAGAAATTTTTAAGTATACTGTAAAACTTAAGTTGTATTAAATATATTTATATTGTGCTACTACCACCACCGTCCATCTCCAGAACTCTCACAAAGCTGAAACTCCCCTTGAACAATAACCCCCATTCTCTCCCTCCCACGAGGCCCATGACCACTATTCTACCTCATATAAGTGGAGTCTACAATACTTGTTTTAATGTTTCTTATGAGTCTTCAAGATTCACATCTGTTGTAACATGTATCAGAATCTCCTTCATTTTGAAGGCTGGATAATATTTCTCTGTTTCCCCCTCCGTGTGTGGGCATGTGTGCATGCACATGTTGTGGATGTGCCTTGTTTCATTTACCCACTCGTCATCGCTGATGGACATTAAGGTTGCTTCTACATTTTAGTTAATGTGAATAATGTTGCATGAACATCGGTATCCAGTATATGTGGACATTTTTATGGAAATATAACAATTTGGGGTTTATAAAAGTGCAGAGTGGGCTCTATCACGGGTTCAGCCGCCTTAACACAAGGATGGGGGTAGGGTGAAAGAGGCAGGTGTGAGGTGCTCACTGAAGTGCAGTTCTGGAAAACAGGAGTCCCAGGGGAATGAAAGTTCAGGCAGGTGAGTCTTGCCCAGTAACAAACTCCAGACAAAGCGTTAGCACCTCAGAATGACTGTGAAACAACGAAACGTGTTTCTGTGCCAACTGTAGAACTGCCCCGTGCTTACAAGCCTCTACAGGTGGAGCAATTTGCCACCTATGGGGTTGGGGACCACAAAGCCTAAGACTGTGGAAGACAGGTTGAAACTTCCTCCTTGGTGAGGGAAAATGTCAGAAGGGCTTTACTACATAAGACCCTATGAAAGTTTATGAGGCAAGTTGGTCCTCCAGGGGTTGCCATTTAACAAAAAAGTGAGGTGTTCTTGCCACCTGCCACAAACGCAGGCTCTAGTGCAAGGGGCGGTGGGTCATCCCGCAAGGCAAGGCCTCCCAGAAGCACTAGGTAGGGGGTGCTTCACACAGCGTGCGGAAGATGGAACTCAGAACAAGATAATCTTAGTGGTGATTAGAGAGACTGCATTCTGGGCTTTCTGAAAGCAAACACATCTCATCAGCTTGTCCAGGTTTATCCTTGGTGTATTCGATCTGTGTCAACTGAATTCGTGACATAATAACCCATAGAGCTCTATTTTCTTGTAGGTTAAAAAAAGAAAAGAATGACCTTCAAGGCAGGTGGTGATCCCTATTCATTTGGATTTTACAGACCAGTAAATGTCAAATAAAGCTTTTGATACTGACAGAGGTTACCGACTTTTGTATCACTGACAATGGAAAAGCCTGAAAATGATGATCTATCGTAATTGTTTTATATTAGAAAGGAGAGATAACTTCAGGTTTTCAAAACTGCATACTAAGAACTTAAAGAATAATCCTGCATTGCCTGTGTCTTTTTTGCTTTCTGCCGACTGGAGAAATGACGACACTAACTCACCTCCGCAAACGAAGGCCCCTTTGCCTTGGCTAATTTGGGACATCTGTAGCATTTGCAGATGTTGCTAATTTCCATGAAGAAAGGAAACCCTGAGGAATTCAAGTGCAAGGCCTCTTGGTATTTGCCTCAGTTTCCACTGGTAATAAATGTGTGGCGATTGCTGGTAGCCAGAAACCATATCATTGCTTTAAGAAGAAGTAAAAACAGACAGATTGTGGTAAATAGGATCACGGAAACTTGAAGTTGGAAGGTTTCTTAGCAATGATCTCATCCCTGTGGTTTTCAAACTAGTGCTCTATGAAGCCACAGCACTGCTGCTTGAACCAATAAACTTCTATTTTGATTGTTTTAATAATTGAGTTTCTGATTAGGATGGAGTTGAGTTACATCAACAATGACAACAGCCACAACAGAAGCTTAAACACCAATAGTTCCATCTATTTTTCTAATTTGGAAAACTGAGGCTCAAAGAAGCTCAAATTTTCCTGAGCCCACCCATTTAGCTGGGAGAACTTGGTAATTCATGACCAGTGTGGGAGGGGTAGAAATGTTCCTCACCATTTAAAGTTCATATTATCTACTATTCTTTGAATTTTAAGTATTCCCTAGAAGTCCATGTGGCAGAATTACTTCCCTGGTGGGTGCTACTGGTACATGGTGGAGCCTCAGCACGTGGGGCTGAGTGGGAGGTCTTTAGGTACTGGGATCATGTTCCTCAAAGGGATGGTAGAATATAGTCCCTTTTTTCTCATTACTTCTGGGCCAGGCGGGGCGTGTTCTCACATGCACTCCCACCGTGATGTGTTGTAGCCACAGGACTAAAAGCAGCGTGGCTGAGCATGGAGTGCAATCTCTGAAACTGAGCCAGAATAAACCATTTCTCTCTATAAGTTGATCATCTTAGGTATTTGCTTTAGTAAAGGAAAGCTGACCGCCTTAGTTACTTTTTGTCGCTGTGACTCAATACCCAACATCGCAGGGAGGAAAGATTTATTGTAGCTTACACTTTCAGAAGGTCTCGGTCCATTCATGGGTGGGCAGCTGGAAAATAGTGGAATCACACGGTGGGGCTGCAACTAGAGCCAGAGCCTCCTGGGAGACAGAGTTCTTCACAGCTTGGTGGAACAGAGACTAGGATGATGGGTGGAATCAGCACAAGCCCCTCAAGGTCAAGCCTTTGCCCCACCTCCCAACCCTACACAGCATCCACAGGAATACAGGCTTTTGGGAGACACTCCAGATCAAACCACAACTCTGACCAAGAGAAAACTGGTACTGAGGAGTGAGGTCTTTGCTATAACTAACTGGTGACTCAGAAAAGCACTTGGAAATGGTTTATAAGAGGAGTTTGAAAGGTTTGGGGAGATAGGATAGAGAAATACTACAATATTCTAAGCAGAGCTTAATGGGCGATTATGGCGAGAGCTCAGAGATTAGAATGCTGACGGAAACGTGTGCAGAAAAGGTTATTCTCTGATGTTTCAGATGAAGGCGAGGCCTCTTCTGGGTATCAGACCAATCAATGGTCACTCCTGTTACAGGTAGCAGATAATTCGGATGCTCTTTGTCTACACCTGAAGGCCTTGTGAGAACCTGCCCTTAAAGGCGAGGAACATAGTTATCCTATGGCTGCCTATGTGTTTTGACAAAGGACTGAGGAAAATGGGTGACTAGTTCCGTGGAGTGTCAGGATCTGTCTTCCCAATGACACAAGCCCTGTTACTTTGTGAGAGGCTGAACTTAAAGGTGATGAAATAATTTATGTGGAGGGGGAAATTTCAAGCTGCAGCATGGGTATTACTGGCTGCTTTTACTCAAATTTATAGGGAGAATCAAGAAGAAAGAGGAGCTGAGCAGGAAGTTTGAAAAATGTGCAGCATGGTGAGAAAATGAACGTGTAGAGGTGCAGCCGAGGAGGGCCTGGAGATGGGCACCAGGACGACTGTCTCAGATACTTTTTTGTTGCTCTGACTCAATACCCAACATGCACAAATTTAGGGGAGGAAAGGTTTATCTTAGCTCACCGTTTCAGAAGGTCACAGTCTATTCAGGGGTGGCCAGCAGCAATGGAAGTACATGGCAGAGGCAGAGGTGGAGACATGACATTACACACAGGAAGCCAAGTCCCATCAAGTCCAGTCTCTCTTCAGAGGAAGGAAGCAGCATATTTATACATCCTTCTAGGTCCCATCCCAGTGATCAGCCCTTCATGGATCCAGGTATGGTAAGCCCCCACTACATGTCTATAATTCAATTTACATGCCAATAATCCAATTTACATGCTTGTAATCCACCCCTCCAGACTAGACTCCAATCTCCCAATAGCACACGGTTCCATAGACAATCCATAACATTCAAATACATGAGACTTTTGGGGGACATTCCATATCCAAACCACAATAACGACGAAGCCAGAACAATAGGAAACGTGCTTGAACACATCTGGCCTAGGTCCAAAGATGTGGAGGTATGACTCAGTGCTAGAGAATTCATTTAGAAGAGTCTTATGTTGCTCTGTATGCCCCTAAGTGCCCAGACACCCGTCTCCCCATGTTCAGCCCCAAGGTACTCAGAGGCCGCTGTGGAGGCTAGTTCAAGCAGACCCAGGAGTAATGTGTACAGGTGGCAGACCAGGCACACCCCACCTGATGCTGGCTTTGTAGGCATGCAGAATGCAGGAGGCTTCACTAATCACAAAAGCTTTCACTAAGATTTCAAAAGGAAACTGGGAAGCAGTGTGTGGCAGAGAGGCAGTGTGCGGCAGAGAGGCAGTGTGCGCAGGCAGCCCAAGGCAATATGTGGAGCTTTAAGGGTGAAGCCAGGGCAGCAGCGGGGTCCCCAGGAATACAGAGATGCCAGCAGCGTGGATACCTATGACCAAGGGGGTGGCAGGTCATGTGCAGGCCAGCCCATCAGTGGCCTAGCGAGCGGTGCCCAACGAGAGCACTAGGCAGGGCGCTCAAGCCGTTTGGAGCCCACACACCATTCAATGGATTCAATGTGTGCCCTGTTTGGCTTTGGTCTTCCTTTTGTGTGATCCCTCCTTTCCAATCCCCCACTTCTCACTTTTGGATTAGGAAGGTTTACCCTGTGCCTACCACGCCATAGTATCTGGGAAGCATGGAAATTTCTTTCCAACTTTTCCAGGGCATAACAGCTGAGTTTGCCTTGCAGCTCAGGGACTTTGACTTGGACTTCTGAGCAAGGCTGAGAGAGTTAAAACTTTAGGACTCTTGTGGATCGACTCAACACACCTTTGCACTGTGAGATGGGTATGAACCTTTGGGGATGAAGGCGCAAAGCTATGGTTTGGATCTTCTGGGCTCTCAAGAGGTCTGTGTGGTAAAGATCTGCTCTCCGGAGCAGCACTACTGGGAGGGAAGGGAGCCTATGGCAGGTAAGGTGTGGTGGGGAGTTTCTAAATCACTGGGACTGTGCCCTTGAAGACGACTTTGGGAGCCCAGCTTCTTGCCCTTTGTCATTTGCTCCTTGGCTATGAGGCAAGTGGTCTTGTTCTACCATGTGCCACTGCCATGAGCTGCTGCTTAGCCACTGGCTTAAAAGCAAAGGAGCCAACCAATCGTGGACTGAACCCCCCCAAACCATGAGCCAGAATAAGCCTTTCTCTTTATAAGTGGATTATCTTAGGTATTTCTTATAGCAATGGGAAACTAACAGTATCTGTCACCAATGGCTGAGCCAATCCTCCTGTGACTCCCAGACTCTGCAGTGTGCCTGGCACACAGTTCTTACGTGATAACAATGACGCGGTTGGGAGCTAATCTGAACACTACAGGTCCACATTTTTGCTTACGTCTTAAATGCCACTGAGAAGAGTCTCTTTGGTAGTGTTTCTTCATATTTGAAGAGTACAGAGCTAATATTCATGTGACTATCATTTATGACTCAAATGTCATGTCTATGTAAAAAATTAAGTTATTTTAAGAAAGACATACTTTGTTAAGTTCATGTCTGCACTACACTGTCAAGTACATAAACTGAGATGAAGAGCTACCACCTTACTTTTCACAACTTCTCTGACAGTGGATCATGCTGCAAGCTGACAAAAATCTACATGGCCAGTCTACAACAGCCCACATACAACACTCATGTCACAGAAAGCCCCTGGACGGCAAAATGTAGCATATGATAAGTCTGAACACAGCTCAACTACAAGTAGCAAATAGATGACGAACTCATCATAACCTGAAACAGTGTTCTTCCAATTGCGTTCCCTTATAAAAGCATTAAAACACAGAGAGTCGGGGGTGTAGCCCAGGGGTTAAAGAACTTGCCAACCAAGAGCAAGGTGCTGAGTTTGATTCCCCGGTACCACATAAGCTGACTGTGGTCACACACACCTGTAATTCTGGCACTTGGGAGGCTGAGGCAGGAGTTTGAGGCCTGAGGCCAGCCTGGGCTATGTAGGAGTTCATAAGCAGCATGGACTACAGAGTGAAATCCTGTCTCAAATGAAACAAAATGCCAAAATCCCCCCACAACATATGCACACCTTTTCAGGATGGACATACAAGTGCGCAAGCACACACTACCTACACCCACCCTAACGTCCTTTAGAAAAGTATAAATTGCATGCCTTAAAGTTAAAAATTTCATGTCTTTTATTTCAACCATATATATGCATGAACACATATGCTTGTCACGATACAAAATACATTTACTTCACTGTTCTCTTTGGGTGAAATGTCGCCCTAAAGAAAAATATATTTGGCCATCTGGCCTTTGAGAATTTTTTTTTCTTGTTTCTGAGTCATGGTTCTATCTATATCCTAGACAGTTCCAAATCCCATTTCTTAACAATCATCTCTGGGTACAACCTGATTCATTCCCATTTCCTGGAGGGACACTTCTTCCTGTCATAGGAAGAAGCTTTCCTTGAAAGCTCACCTGAGGTGAAGACACAGACAGCACCTGGATGTGTGTCAGGAGCAGCCCAGGTGCTTTCCGTGTGCAGGCACAATGCAAAAGCTCTCTAGACAAGGCTCCTTATAGGAACGATCTTGCTTTGACTGGTACCTATGTCTCATTTACACAGCTTCAGCCTCCAGCACAGAACACACGGGTGGAGATAATGTTTCAAAGTGAATGATTTCAACACGTACATTCTAGTTTGAGTATAAATCATGTAAGTTCAACAAAATACTACAAAAACTTGAGGCAGTTATCTAATGGCAGTAATCCTATTACTTCAGCATATCTCACATAACCTTTGACTTTGACCTGCTACAAATTACCAGCTTAACACAATACTAACATTCAGTATTAATTATAAATTTCATTTAAAATAATTTAATAATAATGAAACATGATACCAAGGGAGGAAGAAAATGACAATTTTCCAAATGCTAGTAAGAAGGAAACATGTCAACACACACCTGCTTTGGGGCATGATTTGACTGGCGAATCACTAGGGAGAGTGAGTCAAAAGCTTTTAAACCGGAGAGATACTCACGCAGATCTGGTCTACACCCTGTAGCTTTCATGAGAGAAAAAGGTTAGGTTAAAGGACTTATCCAAGATCACATAATTACACGGTAGGAGTGAGAACCCAGGTCTCCAGATAACGAATCTAGAATTTTAAAAATTTCATAACAAAGGTTATATACAACTTGATACCATGTTTTTAACGATCAAATGAGATATTAAGAAAAGCAAATCCATGACAACAGTTTAGACTAAAAACAACCACAAGGTAAAAATTTAATACAAGTACGTGTAGCAACAGAGTTCACGATGATGCAGTGAGCGTGGAAGGCAACGCTGTGCACACTGAAGCAGCAGCTCCCCGGTCCCACCCCCACGCCTATGCGCTGCTCCTTCAGCATGCCGGTTATGCTTCACCCGCAGCATCTGAGTTAAATGTCTTCCACAAAAACTTCTCGTTTGATTTCCACAAAGAAGTCTCCAGTTCTTTTCTCCTGGGGAGTGCAGCAAGGGGCGCTGTCTCACACAGCGTCTCTATAGCTGCCAAGTCGGTGAGTTTCCTAAGACTGTCATCATTCTGCTCATTCAAGATGTCCCAAAAGTCTTTTGGTCTCTGTTTTGCTTTTTTTGTGGGCTCTGAAAGAACTTTCTTTGGCAGTTGTGTGAGACGGTTCCTGTGACTTTTAAAGAGGTCATCAAGAATAGAAGTGTCACCGAGTAAACCTTCAACAGACGTGTTTTCTAACACTGGATTTTCTATCTTTTTGTTTTCTGACTTGCAAAAGAGTTGCTCTCTGGAGATGTCTGTCCTTGGGAGGTCCTGCTGGTGTTCCACGGTGTGCTGTAACTTCTCAGGTGCCTTAGACTTGTGCACAGGGCAGGAGGCTACGGTGTCTCTGGATGCTTGACGGTTTTTCCCACTGTCCATCTCTTGAGAATAGCTAGTAGGTACTTTGTGAATTTCCGTATCATCAGAAAGTACTTCTCTACAGGATCTGTGACTATGAAACCTGACTGATTTTCTTTTACTTATTTTTGGGCTATAAATTTTGTTGGCAGAATCTTTAAATAATAAAGTGTTAGAATCTGACAGCCTTTCTTTTATAAGCGATTCTTCTTCTTCAGTCTTACTCCTGCCTCTCTTTCCTTCCTTCTGGGCAGACTTGATGAATTCTGAAGCACAATCCACAAAAAATTCTTTTACTTCTGGATATTGAGAAACATAAAATTCTCTTAGCATTTTCTGGCGTTCTTCCGATGTGGCATCAGTTATATGCTTAGCAAATTCTTTCAGAGAGGTGCAGTTAAAATATGAGGCCATTTCTTCAAATTGTTTTCTAAAGACAGAATGAATAAAACCAGTGGTTAACTTTCTTACATTTTTGTGTCAAAGAACTCATCATTGGTGACAGGAAATATAGAGGCAAAGCTATCTAGCCCATGTCAGTTTAAATGCACTTCATCCCAGATAATGTGTCCTTTCCCCTAATCCTACTGGAAAAAAATTTAGCAAATGAAATCATGAGCTTTTACTTATTCTAATTAGGTATTTCCTGGGCATCATGGGACCCAAGCATGCTACTCCTCCAGTAAACTAACCCATAACTGATGTGAAAAATCATAATTTATATAATCTTTATTTGAAAAATCTATGTTGTATTCAAACCCATGAATTATTACCAAAGGGTTTTAAGGAGTAGAAAAAATTCTAAAAATTACGAAACTTTTTTCTTTGCCCTTTCTTTACAAAGAAAAGTTCTCAAGACTTTTTGATTTAAAGGCAAGTTTTAACTGATAAATCTAAGTTCTTTCTTCCCAACTGGTTTCCGCTTCATTGTAGAGAGTTGAGCTTTAAAAGTAAAAGATTTGGAGAAGTAAGCTGAATTCTTAGTATAAGATACTAATAAAAACCATTATATATATGAATGAGCAAACGGGCTTTCTGGAACTGTGTTAAGATGAAGGCAGAAAAATTACTTGGTACCATGAGCATGTACTCTGCTCTTTTCCATAAGTGAAAATACTATGGACTGGGCTGAATCCCCCCAAGTCATGTGGAAGCCCTGACATCCGATGTAACCAGATTTGGAGACAGTGCCTTTTAGGAGAATTAAGGGTAGGGAAGGTCATCATGTGGGGCACTAATCCAATAGGATCGGTGTCCTCATGAAAAGAGACGCTAGAGCGCTAACAGAAACTTTTTAAAGGCTCTGGTTCTCACTGCAAATGAAGTAGTGATATGACTATTTTATTTATATTTCTCTGCCAGCCCTCCCTTCCCTACTCTCTCTTCCTCTCTGTCATGAAGAGGAGATAAGTAAGTGGGCTGTCTGCCAGCCATGAAAAGAATCCACACAAAACCAGAACTGGCTAGCACCTTGATCTTGGGATTCCCAGACTCCAGGACAGTAAGAAACTTCTGTGGCTGAAGCTTCTAGGTCTGCAGGAATTTTTTTTTTAATGGCGATCTGATGAGACTAAGACAGTAGGCATTACTTTGTGATGCTTCACTTGTGCCATGAGCCAGGAAAGGGCAATGCTGGTAAATATTTCTTTAAACAAAAGCCACAGATGATAAGCACATGATTCTAAGTTTGAAATTATATTCATTCAACAAATATTCCTTGAGCTTTATCATATATTAGGTACTACAATAGGAACTATACAATAGTCAATGAGACCAGTTTCCTATCTTCAAGAAACTTAAAATTTAGGAGATAAATACATGAAAGTCATACTAACATACCATGATGGAGAAGCCTACAACAGAGGTAATAACTAAAGAGCCCAGATGGCAGGAACTGTTGTGGGCAGAGCGGGCAAGGAGGGCTTCTCTGCTGTCACCTCAAGTCAGTCGGGTAGAGATGGGCAAGAGCACCTTCCAGGGGGAGGGACAGGTGCACAGAGGGCAGAAGGGGCTGACAATCATTAAGTGGTCTGCATGTCAAACTGATGAGGTTAAATGTCATCTTATACAACAGAGAATCCGCAGAGTAAGATAAGGATTATTGTTAGTATGCTTAGCAGGAGCTACTCCGGCTGCCTGGATGAAGTCTGTGTCCTCTGATGTCAGCAATGGTCCATAATTATGCTCACTTTCTTCTTTATGGTTTCAGATGGGCACCATGGCTCCTACTACACACCACAGCATCTTAAGGTTCCAGATATCAACACTGTACAACACCCAACCAACACCACTCTCATCTCCAACAGAACTGTTCACAGTTCAAATACAAGCTCCCATATTTCTGTTCTGGAAATAAACATGTTCTTGTTGGAAAGCAAGCATACTCTTCAAAGGCTCCAGTTTTTACTTCAAGTGAAGTAATAAGATATTATTTTATTAATCATCTCCAAATCCATTTTCATGGCCTTTCTAATAAATATTTGTGCTTGTAAAGATTTAGTGATTGGCAGGGTTATATGCTGATGTCTTTTATTTATATAAGACTTGGTGGTGTCTCGGCAGCTGCCAAAGTAACTTCATCTCTGCTATGCTGAAACCATGACCTCACCCATGACCCTACAGCCTGTTACCTCTGGGGGTGGGGGAGAGCTGAGCAGTCTGCAAGTAAATTATGCCTTATACAATGACTGTTAGCAACAGTATTTCCCCCTTGTAACTCATTTTTCTAACTCTGGGTCTTCAAACAAATTTTCTCTAAGAATTTAAGGAGCTGCAAGGTATAATCCCAAGAATAAGCTAGCCACTTTGTGAGGAGAAGTTAGGAAGCTAGGGTACTCTCCCATCAGCCACACAGAGAAAAAGGGGCAGAAGAGGACACCACAGAGAGATATCTTCTAGCCAGTACATCAAAAGTTGTTGTGCATCAAGGATGAAGTTCCGAATCCTCTCCCCTTTTCATCAGGATCTGGGGGAGAACGTGGCTGAAGCCACTTTCTCTGCCTATGCCTCTGGAGGGTGGCAGGGCTGAACATTTCATTGGGTTTAGAGGCCCCTGGCTCTGACCAACCAGGATGGACAGCAGGCAAGAAGAGGTGTCAGAGGTCTGGACACTCTCTTGAGTTAGAGTGTGGCATCCTAGTATTGGACACTTTCAACTTTTTACTTAGCATGAGACACTTATTCTCCAGGTAGACTAGAGAAAAAAGGAAGAAGGCAAAAACAAAAACCAAATCCTTCCTTACACTTTTTTTTTTTTAAATGCACAATGCTAATGGGATGAAGACACATGGGCTCTTCAAAAATTGCTAATTTATGGTCAGACTCCTGACAAAGAACTCCCCATACTGAAAAGACATACCCATTAAACTCCCTACTGCAAGTGTGTCTGCAAGTAGAGGCACCACAGAGGTAGTGTAGGAATATGAGCACATTTTGGTGCAGCTGTGGTCAGCTAAAAGCCATGTGCCTACCTGCCATACAAGTACTCCCAAAGAGCTGGGGATCAGCTTTTTCCTGGGCAGCTGGAGGGCCAAATATACTGGGGAGTTGCCAAGACCTTGAAAGAAGTATTGGGAACCCAAGAGCCGCTGTCATTTTCCCTCTGTCCCAGAGGTTATAAGGACACTCTGGCCAAGCCCTCCTCCACTGTTTCTACTGGTTTTTGGTTCCTGCTAGTGAGAGAACACCCCAGACCTTGGATTTATCTTACTTCTATTTTCTGCCATCATCCTTTTTAATATCAATACCCATGTGGATGTCCCATCCAACACCTGGCCCATCAATTCTGTATGTGACCTCCCAAGACTCAACTCAATGCCATGTTAGCCCCCTACTCTCAAGGTTCTGTCATGGTTGCTACCACCAAATGCACAACTTCCAAATCCCAGAAGTCAGTCTTCTCATGATCCAGTTTTGCTGCCAAATTACTGCCCATAAGAGCAATGCTGGGATCAGTGACCTCATCTGGTCCTACAATTTACCACTCTTCTGCTTGCTAACTATGCCACCTGGATTTGTGTGGGTTATTCCTCCTTTACACACACCGCACAGCTCCCTTGCTTCTCTCGCTGTTATGCGAAGCCCCACTAAAGCCTACCCATTTTCCTGTTCTGTGCTTGAAACAAAGCAACCAAATCTGCACACTGGACAGGTGGTTTTCCTCATTATTCTCAGACAGAAACATATCATCACTCAGAAACTGTAGTCTCACCAACCTTGTATCTTATAAAACTTTTATGGGGCTGGAGGTTCTGAGTTTGATTCCCCAGCACCAAATAAGGCAGGTGAGCTGGTGCACGTCTATAAGACCAGCACTTAGAGCAAGACCCTGTCTCAAAAAAAGTGACTTATATCATAATGTCACCCCCTCTGAACTGATAGCTTGTTTGCTTGATTGATTTGAGGCAGGGTCTCACTCTGCAGTTCAGACTGATCCTGAACTCGCTATGTAGCCCAAGCTGGCCTAGAACTCATAGGAATCCTCCTGCCTCAGCCTCCTGAGTGCCAGAATTACAGGCATGTGCCACCACACCAGCTTATGTGGTGCTGGGGAACTGAATCCAGAGTCCTGCGTTTGCTGGGCAAATATTCTAACTACAGAGCTATGCCTCCGACCTCCTGAACTGGTAACTTTAATTCCTGGTTCATTGAGAAACGTCACACTGCATCTGTTCCCCTCTTGGTCCCTTTGCTTTGAGTCCTTCTCAAAGGCCAGATGTTGGCCAGTCAACTGGATGCTGATCTCTCCTGTCCTCAGGACACTAATCTTCCTATCACCATCTCTGTGTGGGATCCTTTCTCCTGTGTCACACATGCAAGACCAATTATCTTCCAAACTTTTAAAGAAATCCACCACTGACCCCACTACATTCTCTACCTATAGCTCCTTTCACATCCAAATTTAAAGAGCTATGCCAGGGCCTTCCCAATCCCTGCTGTCCCACCTCAGCATCTCTCCATGGTTCCCAGGCTGCTCATGACAATGTGGTGGAGAGCTCCTGCTGCCAGCTAAAGTGGCCTCTTGGCACTTCACCCAATTCTGCGGCTTTAGACAGAAGTACACCCCTCTTTTTGAAACTCTCACCTGGAAATGAGGGCCCTGCTCTGTGTCTCCTGCTAGAGGACCACTTGGAAGCTCTCTACAGGAGAAGCGAAGCCCAGGCTCTGCCATGGTTTTCCCTTCTTCCTGTGCTCTGCCTGGTCATCCTTCAAGTGTCAGCTTAAATGCCACCCATGTGGAGTCAGCTTCCCTGATGCCCACCAGCAAGGTGGTTCTACCTGCCATCTCATTTTTCTCCATCAAGGTGGTCTATCCATCTAATAGTCATTTACTTGCCCTATTTCTTACTTTTAAAAATTTTTTATGGTCAATATCAACCCATATCTTATTCTTGCATGATAAGCTCTGTCTTTTTTTTTTTTATGCTGTATGTTTAGCATTCAGTATAATGCCCAGGCATATAATACTCAATAAATACTCAATAAATAAATGAATAATATGCACTTAAGTATTTCATTTCTTTATATGTCATGATTTCATTTTAAAAATCAATTTGGGGATTAGATTACTGAAAACACTTAAAAATCAGGATTTTATTTTTTAAAAAATAAGCAAAGTCAGATATTTCTGGAATATATATATCACAAATGGTTCTAATTCACACAACCTGTTTTATTATTAAGAGTTATGCTTCTTTTATTAGTTATTTGTGAAGTCTAGTATCACCACAGATTACATACCTGCGTATTCCTTTTGGTGTTTCTCCAATTATGAATGCGGTCTGGTCTGTACGGTAGACCTTCTTCCTGTGGCTTACAGGGTGGGAAATGTAAGGAGGAAATGCGATGCCTTCTTCCCCTGGTGGCTGGTCTGTCTCTGTATGTGTCACTGTATCTGCATTCACCTTTTCTTTATGCATCTGGAAAAAGGAAGGTAGAAAGCAAAAACTAACTTTAAAAAAAAAACCAACCAATTTTAGCCAAACAAGAATATCTTGGCTTTTCCCACTTCCCTCTTTACAGTGAAGTGGATCACATTCTTCAACTGAAATAATTGTTACATGTCAGCCTAGGCCTTTAAAAAAAAGTAAAAATAAGAAAAAATGTATTATCCACACTGCAGACATACTGATACACATGCTGACAGCTACCCAACTAAGGAAGAAAATGAATGACTTCATAAACAATGGTATAAAAATGCCATGGCATTCTAAATTTAAAATTAAGTAATTTATGTCAAAATTTTTATGTAACTTTGTTATTTAACTTTATACAGGTAGATAGACTTACAGAATAAACAATCTTTATATGAGAAATTAATAAGCCATTACCCTAAATCCTACTATTCAATCTTTGCTGGACTGTAAGAATAGTTAGTGATTTTAAGATGTTAAGTACAGTTGGCATAAATTATAGCTAGAATTAAACTTATATCTTAGTTGATACAAATTGTTATAGTGGGTCAAGAAAAAAATGTAAACTATATGGTTCTAATTTCCTTGACAAACAGGAATAGGTGGAAAGTCCTGATATTTTTCCAAATAAAGAAATCCTGGATACAATTTTCTTTTCTGTACACAACTTAACAACAACAAAATTATGTTTGAGTTCTAAAGTAAGGAAATAAAATCTCTAGGTGCCAAAACCAAATAGTGGTGAGTGATAGCTGAAATTCACCAGTCCTCATGGGAGGCCATAGGTCACAGTCTGTGGGACCCTGGGTATGGAGAGGGGATGGAAATGACTTAACTTCCTGCATCAGAAATGAAAAAATAAACAAAAATTACAGCATACTTATTGAAAAGGACATCAACTTGCAAATTAAAGCACTTGTGCCTACAATGGGATGTAAGGTAGAAGCAGGCTGCCCACGCAGATAGAAAGATTCACTGAGAAATAGGAAATTTCCACCTAGCGGTATTTATGGAATCTGATTGTGCACCACCTGGGTGGTATGGAAAAACCTAGGCTGTAAGCCAACATGAAAAACTGGCCAAGAACCAGTGAAAACCATACATCTCAATGAGGGGCGAATGCAAACATCTACCATAGGAAGCCTTCCACAATCCAGAGAATGCTTGTGATTTCACTGGAGGAAAAGCGTTCAGATCAAAATTATAAACAACACATAAAATCCACCACCATGGAAGTGAGCAGAAGAAACCTGTCTGAAGAACGCACACATCCCTAAGGAATGACAGGCAGTAAGGCAACCTGAGAGAGACTTCAAGTCTGGAAATCAAGGAAACAGAATCCACTAGAAAGAATCAAACACTGTATAGGAAGATTGGAGATATATATATATATATATATATATATATATATATATATATATAGTTTAAAAATGAAATGTAGTTTAGAAATAAAAAAGAGCTAGAAACTCAATAAGTGAGTTAAGCAGCAGAATAAAACAGAAAGCTGATGAACTAGAAGAATAAAATTAGGAGAGGACATAGGGATCCAAAACAGAAAAAAGAGAAGAAACAAGGGACATTCCCACATTTCTGAAATCTTAAAAGGAGAGAACAGAGATAATGAAAAAGATAATGCTAACAAAACAGCAAGCATTAAAGGTGGCATGAATCTTGGAATTGAGAAAGGACACAGAATCCCTGTTGACAACAACAAATCTCTATGTTGGTACATTACAGATAAAGAGAATGTCTTAGAAATTATCAGGAAGAAAAGATAAGTATCCACAAAGAAATGACAAACTGACATTAGCTTTCTCTACAAAAATCATTATCAGAAGTTAATGGCACATTATCTTCCACATGCAAAGAGAAACACGGTCTATAACCTGAAATTCTGTGCCCAGTAATACTATAATTTTGGACACATTCAAACATCCAAAGAGTACTAGAGTTTATTAGATTCAGACTCTTGTTCAGGATATAATTATTTTTATTTTGATGGGAGTTTGATGGGATGGAAGCAGGCATCCCAAGAATGCAGGCATGGAATCATTTTTGTTGCACAAATATTTAGTAAGTACTAAAAATAGTTGCTGCTCCCATGCTACGTCATGCATCTGACTTAGAGACACAAATATGTTAACATTTACAAGGGGTCTCTACCCTTAAGGGGTTTAAGTGATAAGCCTTTAAAAAAAAATGACACATTTAGTTTCTATTTTTTCCTCCTAAGGAAATGTTCAGGTTCATTTTACTGGAAAAATAAAAACAGAGGTATGTTCTTTAACATGAAATCGTTTCTAAAAATGTATGTATTGACAAGTTCTAAAGCTACCGTGGCTCATGTGGACAGACACAAAATGCTAAATGGCCAGGCTGAACGAGGAGCCTGGAAACCAGTACTACTGAAGGTACTTTTCTTAATGACACTGCTTTAAAAAATTGTATCTTATGACATTATTAATAAATAGGCAAATATTCATCTGTTTGGAGGAGTTTTGGCCCACTTCTTTCTATTACAAAACAAGAAGGGTGCTAAAGGTTCCTAATGGCTTGTCACGTTGGGCGACTCCCTCATGACACTGTAGGAAGTATCAGACGCTGATATGCAGGTAGAGAGTGTGCCGTAACAAAGGGCCTGGGCCAACCAAGCACCTGTCCTCCTCACGCACTGTAACCCGGGAACTGTGGTGAAGTCACGCCAAGAAATGGCCACTTCAATTATTTACATGACGACGCTGTTCTTTCGGACCCTGGCAACATCACAAAGCTCCCATTTTGAGCAAACACATTTCTTTTCTAATCAATTTTATAAATTCTTCAGGTAAATTCAGACTTTACAACCACATCTATCAGTCACGTGGATCTTTAAATTTTGCCAAATATCCCATTATTCTAAAAACTTGATGAGGTTAGACAATAAAAGAGAAAATCATTCTCAAGTGGGCTCAGTCAGTATTTATTTAAAAAAATATACCTGGCCTCACATTTTTATTTTAGTAGGTGAAATGACAAACTGACATTAGCAAACTAATGGGGAAAGATAGGAAACACAGGGAGGCTTGGAGGGGGCAGGCACGGGCCTTGAAGACAGTGGAGGGAGGGATGAAAGGGGAGATGAGGGGGAAAAATCAAAGTGAGAACATACGCTCCAACTTCCCAAGGTATATATAATCAATATGTAATGAGTATGTATCACCAGCACACATTTAAGGAATAAAAAAAAGTTTTGTTCCACTATATATTACATGCCCAGTTGATTCTAATGCACTGTGTATAATCTATAAATTTGCAGTTCTAGGCAATCCAATTCAATCCTTCTTCAGTTAAGAACAAAGCAGAAAAAAGTATCAAAAATCTCTAAAACAAAAAAGAATCCACGGTAGACTAACAACTGTAATCCTGTACAACACCTTACTGTAAAGTTTTATGTTGATATTTGTTATAACAAGAAAGTCCCTCATCTTCATGTAGACCCAACAATATGAAACAATCAAATCATCTCTGGTATCATTCTTATTCCATTGAATGAAAGTGCACTCTGTAATTCAAGGTAATAGATCTAAGCCAAGTTACCTTAATTTCATAAAAACAATACCTGCTGAAAAGATCAACTAAAAAAAGTTACAGATTTTCAATATGAAGGATAAGAAAGAAAACTGACCCAAACATTTGCAGATGGCAATCCCTGATGTCTGTGTGTTTAAAAAAGGAGAAAGCAATGTGATTACATTAACATTTTTCTATTTATTGGGCTATATATGAAATTTATCTTTACATGCTAGGAAAATGCACTGGAATAGTTCAGAGAAGTTTTAATGGGAAAAACCCCTTTTAAACAGTTACTGAAGTAAAAAATAACTTTAAAGACAAATTACTAAAAGACTATAAAGGATTTCTACGTAGGAGTAGCAAGGAGATGGGAAAAGTTAGTAGATAGATCTCTGCCATATCCCCAATTCTGTAACAAAAGGAGCAAGACACACAACTTAGCACAATTAATTTTAAAGGAAATAATGAACAGTGTCTAGTTCCCACTTTGGGGGAGAAAGACTGCCAGTCACCCTGGGCTATCTTTCTAAACTTTCTTAGGCTAATTCTGGAGACGCAGCCCTAGGCAGCACCGCTCACGCTGGTTCTTCTCCCCGGCTTGTCCATAACCTGCACGTTGCTTTGGGGGATGAAGCACAGCCCAGCTCGGCCATGGGGAGCTACTAGGCATCAGTGAAGTCTCCTATGGTGCAAGTTGGGAATGGGTCTGCCCACTAAGTTGGCTTCTCCAGAATATTCCTTATAAAGCACACCAGAACAAAGAGCTACATATATTCAACAGACATACTGACTCTTTCTTCCCCCCACCATAACCAGGTGATTAGGCTTGATTAATCAATGGGAAAATTGGAAACAGGGAGGCGATTGTCAAAAGATATTGTAAAGTTCAGACCCACTGTTAAGCCTGTGTAGAAGAACAAATAAAAAGCTCCTATTCTAAGACCATCAAAGGATCTGCTAATCAAAGGACAGCTCTGTGGCCTACACCTTGTTCCTGAGATTAGCACAGAGCTTCATGATATACTCTGAGGTCCACCACCACCCATGGCCATCCTCTCACACTCTAGGTCACCACCTGTGGCCATCTTCTTACACTCTAGGCCACCACCACCTGCGGCCATCCTCTTACGCTGAGGTCACCGCCACTATGGCCATCCTCTTACATTGCCTGGTAAGGCCAATTTTGCCATAAAGCCTAAAAAATCAAGTGCCTTTTTTTTTCTTCTGCACAAAATCTTAAACAGTGAAGTCCGAGGCAGTGACACTTCTGCTTTACATATCTATTGAAACAAAATATTAAAAAAGAAAATTCTTTTTTGGTTAAGGGTCAAACTCTGTAAACATACAATTGCTTATATTTGCAAAACAAGGAAATCTGGAATATTATCAAAACATCCATCACATTGTAAGTAAATTTATTCAAATGGCATCTGAGAACCTAAAAATGACACTCACTTTGAAGGATCTTTGTGTAAGTGTGAAAAATCAAGCAGTAATAATCTTTCAAGGTTTTGGGGATATGTATGTTTGCAATAAGGGGAAGCAGTGATATTCTGAGGGAGATAATTACTATAATAATTTTCTGAAATACAGCATATTTTTCAATCACTCCTTGCAGGAGCATACCACCTCCATGTCCCCAGACACAAGAGCCTGAAGATTCTGCCATTCACAGCATGGCAACCTATCCAGAGTAAAGGATGATGAGGCACTTGTACCATGACAATTACTTTCACAGGAGCCTGCAGACATGCAGACGGGACTTTTAGCTAATAACCTCAGTTGTCCATTGAGGCAATGAAGTAAATCCCTATTAATGTCTCCTGCAGGCAAGAGAGAGAGCTGGACCGCTGGCCTTTCTGGGTAGCAGTCTGACCTCCGAACTCAGCAACACAGGCCCTGGGACCCGGGCAGATTCTGAACCTGTGCTCATCACTTTGGCACAATGAGGACACAACTTAAAGGAGTAGTAGTCTATTTTGGCTCACAGTTTCAGTCCGTGGTTGGATAATTCTGCTGCAGAAATGGTACTCTCGATAAGCACGGGGCAGGAAAGCTGTGCAACCTAGGGCAGCCAGGAAGCAGAGAAAGAAAGAGCCAAGGACAAGAACCTTTCCAGGCCATCCCCTCCGACCAGCCCACAACCTAACAGCACATTCAGCTACTGAACTCATCAATGGATGGATCCACTCATGAGAACAGGGTCCCCAAGATCCAGTGAACTTCCAAACACATGACACTTTGGGGGGACATTTTAGGTCTAAACCTTTAACGCTATCCCTTTGAACCTCATCATCTGCACGTAATGAAGGATCTGGGGCTTGGAATCAAGAGGAGAGCAGATTTGGGTCTGGGACTCCTACTAATCACTTCCATATTTAAAATTCACAATTTCATCAGTCTTCATAGGACCTGAAGTGAGCAGCCACACATTAAGTCTTTAGCACTTTGTATCTTTGACTTCAATTTCAAATCTCTGTATATACTGAGATTTGTATTACTATGTTATTTTCTCAATACCTGTTACATGAAATGATCACAGAGCAGTGGTGCTGGTGAGAAGAACTTAAAAGTCTTTCCTGGAAGGCACCATTTGTGCTGCCTTACCCAGTTGGCTTCAGTTCCTCATTCTCTTGCTATATGGCCTCCAGCAGGGCCACATAGTACTGGTTACAAGGTCTTCAATGGCTTTCTAGTGCCTGGGAAAGAGTATTTTAAGCACCTGGCCATAGGTGACACTGAGACCTTGCAACTAACTAATGAGTTTCCCTGCAGATAATGATTACTAATAAAGTAATTATGTATGTGAATGATTTACATTTTATAGTAAATTACTGTGGGGTCCTTTAAAAATCACATCATTTTCATTCTCTTTGATTTTGAGATGCTTTGAGTTACACAAGAGTGGAAATGAGGTTTTCACACAGTGAAGCATGTCCTGCTAGAATGATGTTAATGTTCAGGTGATTCTTTTCATGTTATTTTTGTTTTGTTACATGCTAGGCAGATACTCTACCAATGACTTATATCCCCAGCATGTAAATAACTTTCTGAAAATAAAAACCAAGTACATTTTCCAAAAGCAAACAAATAAAAGATTGGTGGCTATTCACACTATTTTGTAAGTGCCTTCAATATCTAGCTTAACCAAGGCCAGATTCTCATATCTGTCTTTGCATTCAATCTGTGGTGACATTTAAACTGAAATATGTTAAGATAATAAGCCTCAGATAGCAAGTCTAAAAAAGAAAAAAATAATCTTTTCAGATAATTATAGATATACCTTTTTGATACGATAAAAAACCCAATTAAAGTTATTTTCATAAAAAATCTAAAACTTATCAGTAAACTTTTATACTGTTAATACTTGATTTCATTAGCATTACACTGTGCATGGATCTTATCCCTACATGTAACTTGTAATATGATTCATCAGTTATTCAGAAAATACGAATTAAAAGTTATGTGCATCTTCAAAATACTGACACATTTGACTAAAAAATGTTGGACAGTATTATAATTTTCACCTAGAACGCTGAATTTTATCACTGGCAACAAGTACTGTCTGTGAGCTGCCATGAGGCGAGATGCCCAGTTACCACTTTTGAGAAAGTGCCTGTGGAACACCCAAGTCTGAGCAACTATAACGGGTATCAGTTATTTTTCTAATAAGATGCCCCATGAAAGAATGGCTACTTCAGCTTACAGATTTAACAACTGAGGAAGTGCTTTATGTATCCTTTCCATTTCATCAAGCAGAATGTAAGAAAAGATAGGCACGAAAGGGTTACTTGACCAAATGAATACAAACTAGTCTTCTTCAAGGCATAGAGGCTACGAATCCAACAACTACTGGTACAACTTAGGGTCACTGCTTGATTCAGGATAAGCTACCAGCAGTTCTCCCCACTGCTTTTGCACCATCAGTGTAAATGTGAATAAATGAACATTTAATATTGTTTGGAAAATAGTTCTGACTGTGTTATTATTATCTGCCTGCTTCAGCCCTGGCCCTTGGCTTCCTTCAGCATGCAACTCTGAGATATTTGACACATCTTACGAGTGACCTATGAAAGTATAAACTCTAACATCTCAATCTGTTCAGGTCACTTTAACACTTACTGGGAGCCTCCATACGACTAAGGACTTAAATACAATCATTATATATGTATACACACACACACATACATACACACACACCCACCCACATGTGTGTGTGTGTGTGTGTATGTGTGTGTGTGGCTGCCTTGTGGATCAGAGGAAGATGTGATCCTGTCAAAGAGATAAGACATAATCAATCAAAATAGTTTAATATAGTATAGGAAATCTTGCCAATGCAGAGATCCTTTGATTTTACTGTCTGAAGTGTATGATTACATTTGATTACAGGTGCAGTTTCATGAGACTTCCCTTCTCTCATATGGTAGCTTTATTACCTAAATGGAATCTGCTTTAAGATTTTATGTAAATGCATGCATCACACTAAACCAAGCCAGTAATGTTGCATGTAGGCCAAAGTTTCTAATTTCACCCACCATGGTCCTACAACAGAAATACTGTTTCTTGCAGTTGAATTTTTTTGTACATCTACATACATTACTGTATTCCATAATGGCATAAGTGCTACAGCAGTTACACATACACCAGTAAAAACACTAATGGACAACAACACTGCTTTGGAGAAGATTTTGGGGGGAGAACTGTCATAGACATTAGTGGGTAGGAGTTCAATATGCAAACACAGGTTAAAAAAAGAAATTTCAAGCAAAAGAACCACAGAAGTAAAGGGATGGGGGAGGAAAAAAAGCGTCTGGAGAACAGCTCACAAACTGAAGGCCATCTAGAAAGAGCTTGCTCATTTTTGTACCCCTGGTATTTAACATAGTGCTTGGCACATAATTAGTGCCAATAATCTTGGTCTGTACCTCGCAATGAGACCAGAAAAGCTGGCAAGGGCCAAGATGAAGTGGTCTGTGTTCAGAAACTTTTTTTTTTTTTTTTTTTGTGGTGCTTAGGATCAAACCCAGAACTTTATGTTAGGTAAAGACACTGGGCCATGTCCCTAGTCTATTTCACAGACCTCTAGTAGCCAAGAAATTCAGGCAGATGGTGATTCCTCAGATTTATTAATAGTAGATGATGCCTGGGAAAGGATATTTTTCTAGCTCCATTCACCCTGTTACCCTTCTCGAGTGAGGGTCCTGCGGCAGTGCTGTGACCAACACATGACACATGGTGAATAAAGATGAAGAGTGAGCACTTCCGCCGCTGAAACAGGACTCATGCTGCTCCATCACTTGCAAGTACACTGTTTTAACCTGAGCTAAGCTGAGGAGCTGTGACCTGTGGAAACAGCGGTGTGGGTCTGTTCATGCAGTACTTCCACACAGGAATAGTAAATAACCCTTTCTAAACTTCACTCAGAGCTGCTACCGGTAAGCGGTGGTGTTTATGGAAGTGAACGCCAGGGTCTTGATCTTTAAGAACCATGTAACACACAAGACGGAAGAACAGATGCTTAAGTAAGAAATAATAACATGGCAGACACCATATCCACTCTAATGACAAGCAGAGACTGGGTGCTAGAGGAGCCTGGAATAAAGGAAATGGAACTTGAACTGGGTCGATCTGGAATGAGAGTTAGGGGTGCAGGCTGAGTAAATCCACTGAAGGCCAGCAATGCCATGCAAAACCAGGACAATTCTGTGTGCAGAAAAGAGGGGAGCATCTGTGTTTACTATCCTCTTCCACCATTGTAACACAGAAGTCACCGACACAGATGTGCAGGGAATTCTCCCCACTAGTAAACAGATCAGATTGTGTCACAGTGGACATCAGCAGGGTATCTTCCAGTTCAATTTTGATAGCATCTACCTGGAGATGGCATCAGAGCCTACAGACTGACACCTACGTCCCTAAGACTGCTGTAACTCCCACTGCCAATACCAACTGCATGTTCTTGTTTTTTATTTTGTTTTGTTTTGTTGGGCTATGCTCTGACTAACTGGCCATAAACTGGGGATACTTTGACCTCTTCCTTGAGTTAATTTGCTGGAGTGACTTACAGAACTTGGAAAAACACTTGTTATGCTTACTCATTTATTACCCAGCATACTGCATAAGAAAGTGAATGAGGTGACGTGCAGCAGTCTCCGCATCCTCTAGGAGTACACGCCCTTCAGGAACTTCTACATGTTCAACTCCCCAGAAGGTCTCTGAACCCTGTCATTTTGGACCTTTATGGAAATGTCATTGCAGAGGCTTGGTGATGTCACAGACTGGTGGGGAAACATTCTGTGCAGCTGGCTGTGCAGTATTCTTCCCTCCATGGTATGGGACAGGAACTCTCTGAACTCAGGACCAGCCAGGACTACAAAGTTAGACCCTGCTTCAAAAACAAACAAGCAATTTGTTGGTATTTTGATAAAATTGCATTGAATCTATGTATCAGTTTTGGTAGTATAGTCATTTTGACTATATATATTCTGCTTATCCAAGAACAGGGGATGCCTTTCCATTTCCTGATGTCATCTATAACTTCTTTCTTCAATGTAATGTAGTTTTCTTTACATAGATCCTTCACTTCCTTGGTTAGGCATACTCCTAGGTATTTAATTTTTTGCTGTGCTATTGAGAATGGAATTGTTTTTCTGAGTTCTTTCTCAGTAAGTTGTTAGTGTAGAGAAAAGCTATTGATGTTTTAGTTTTAATTTTGTAGCCTGTAATTTGGCTAATTTTAAAAATTATTTCCAAGAGTTTCATAGTGCAGCTTTTGGGGTCTACCATGTAAATAATCGTATCACCTGCAAATAACGATAGTCTGACTTCCTCCTTTCCGATGCAGATTCCCTTTATTTCACTTTCTTGTCTGATTGCTATGGCCAGTGTGTCAAGGACTATGCTGAATAAGAGTGGTGAGAGTGGGCAGCTTTGTCTTGTTCTTGATTTGAGAGGGAGCGATTTCAGTTTTTTCCATTTACTATATTTGCAGTAGGTTTAGCATATATGGCTTCTATGAGCTTTAGGTAGGGCCCTTATATACCTATTTTTCTCAGAGTTTTAATCATGAAAGGGTCTGGATTTTATCAAAGGCTTTTTCTGCATCAATTGAGATGACCATGTGGTTCTTGTTTTCACTTTTGTTGATACGGTGTATTACACTGATTGATTTATGTATGTTAAACCAGCCTTGCATCTCAGGCACGGTGTATGATCATGGTGTATGATCTTTCTGATTACTTGTTGGACTCTATTTGCCAGAATCTTATTAAGGATTTTTGTGCCTATATTCATTAAGGATATTGGTCTATAATCTTCCTTCCTCATTAAGTCTTTGTCTGGTTTAATCCTTACATTCATATGGAACCAAAAGAGACCCAGAACAGCCAAAACAATCCTGAGTAACAAGATCAAGGCAGGAGGCATTACAGTTCCAGACATCAGGCTGTACTATAAAGCAATAGTTGTAAAAACAATTCGGTATTGGCACAAAAACAGAAAGATAGACCAGTGAAACAGAATTGAGGATGCAGAGACAAACCCAAACACCCTCAAATACTTAATACTTAACCAAACAAGCAAACAGCCTGCATCCCACTCCTTGAAAAAAATGCCAAAACTTCTCTGGAATGAGAAGGGTCTTAAGAAGTACCGTTGAACAAGGTACGTAGACCAGAATTTCCTCATGGCTAGCTCTAAGACAAAAAGTGTGGGAAGGGTAAGGGAGAAGAAACTCTCGTTTCTGTGGCCTGCCGTGGAGAGAAGACTATGAGTCAGGAACTACGGCTGAAAACCAAAATGTATCTATCACAGTATCATGACTTCTCTAGTAGATAATGAGGAACTCCTGGCTAATTAAATACTTTGGTTATAGCTCTGAATATCATCTCTTAGAAGACTTCCAGGAAAACTATGAAACCTGTTCATGGAAATGCCAATTTAAACCACTTACAAACTCAAACAACATCACTGAAAATACAAATTTGTTCAAAAGGTAGTAACTATATGTAAGGCATTATTTTAGCATATCAAAGGAGAATTGTATTACTTCAAAATTCATGGTTTATTATAATAGAAAGCTATGTATTTATACACCTATACCAAAAATTCAAAGTTCATACTTTAGCTTTCTTCCAAAAGGAGGAACCAAGGCAGACTGTGTAACACATGACACTTTGTTGCAGATCTTGAATGGCACAGAAGTTTCGAGAGTTGGTAGATTATAAATGTAAAGCTGAAGGTTACTGTGGGTAGAGGCAAAGCAAAGTGTACTAGTCAGGTTTCTTAAAAGGAACAGAATGATTGATTTTAAAAGAAGATTTACTGATTGGCTTCCATAATCAGAGGCTAAAGAGGTGCACAAAGGGTCATCACCTACAGGCTGGTGAGCTTGCGAAACTAGCAGCTGCTTAATCCAAGAAGCTGGAACATCAGAGCAAGAAAAACCAAGAGTTGCAGCCCCAACTTGAGGCTGAGGCCTGGAAGCCTCCTGGAAAGTCATGATTTGAATGTTTTCTTTTCTTTTCTTTTCTTTTCTTTGTTTTTAGACAGTACCTTGCTCTGTAGCCCAGACTGGTCCTAAACTCACTATGTAGCCCAGGCTAGCCTAGCCCTGGACTGGGCAATCCTCCTTCCTGAGCCTTTTGAGTGCTGGGATTACAGGCATATGCCACCACATCCTGTTTATCTGGTATTGAACTGGGGAAACAAAATCAGGGCCTTGCACTCGGTGGGTGAGCACTTTCAACTGCTGTGCCATTCCTCCAGCCCAGTATTTGAATCTCTATTCAAATACTAAAGATTCTGGATTTTAGGTCCTTGAGTGACAAAAGCAGTAAAAATCCTTACCAGTTCAAAATGGGTCAAGCATGCATGAAGTCCAGCTGTCCATTTCTATCCTTTTTTGTTTCATCCAAGGCCCACACTACTGGATAGTGCCACCCACATTTGGAGCAGGGCTTCCTCACTCAAACCACTTACTCTGAAAAATGTCCTCACACACACATCAAGAAGTGCTAATTTACCAACTTTCCAGGCATCTCTCAATCCAGACAGCTAGCTCATCAAAATAAGTAAAGGAAAAACAGTGGTGAATCATGCCTTTGCTAAAATGTCCCCAGGAGATAAGGCATTTCCACAAGTCTTACTGCACTTCTTGAGTCCAGATAGTTTATTTAAAAATATATTTTCTGAAGGGAAGGATGCATTCAATCTATGTGATTTTATTTTATCTGGTCAAACTGCTAATGTGAAGGAAATTTGTAACATACTAGTTATCTTGAAAAACTGAAAGACTGATCTGTCATATTGGGAAAGTAAATTTGAAATCTCCTAGTAGAGGTCAAAGGAACCAAGGAAAAGCAGGAGACAGGACGGAATACTGACAAGATAACCAGGCTGGAAACAGACTTCCACTGCACAGCGATGAGGGCTGAGGGAGTCAGCTTGTTGTCTTTTAAAATAAGTAAAATGAGATGTTGGGTTAGCCTGCAGGAAGTCTTCACATTCTAAAATACATGATTTTCTAACCTCATAATTTTGCTTTATTCACCCGATACAAATTCAGAATTCAAATGTGCAGAGGCTAGATTCTCAGATGACAATGCAATAGGTGTTTCCACTAACTGGCCATGTCCAATTGATACCACGGGTTTCAGAGAAGGATAAAATATAATTTGAAAGGGCTGTTAAGTGCTTAACATTCTTTAAGTCGCTAGGTGGAGTCACTCAGAGTTCAATGAGGCTTTATAACTCAAAACTATTAAATTGTTACCTAGAAAGCACTGTTTGAAGAAATAGCATTTTAAAGATATTTAGAATCTTTCAACCAGAGAAATTATTCAAAGAGCCATACCTATCTTTTAGGCAACTTCCATAATAACTAGATAGGAGAAGAGTTAGAATCATATTTCCCGACAAGGTTATTTTTGTCAATCTAGTCCCTTTTAAAATTAGACTATAATTCTTTTCAAATACCTTTTTCCCCTTAAGATATTTTTCATGGGAAATCAGCAAAAGTTTAAGACTGGTCCTCTGTGTACAAAATTAGAGGACTGAACTAGATGTATTTTCAGGTATACTAAGGAAAGTCATAGCAGGTCATTGCATAAGACTCCTAGAAAGTTTTATTCATCACCCTACTGATAAACAATTATCACAGTTGTGATAATAAAAATTTATATTATACTGTGTATCATTTCCATACTTTTTTTTTTTTTTGCAGGGAGTTGGGAGTGTTTGCACTCATCAGCTACGTCAGTCCATGAATTCTGATGCATTACAGCTTTGCAGGCCTCTGGCTCAGAGGGCCACAGGGTACATGTCTACAGGTAACACTGGCTTCTTCCTCTGACTAGTTAACAGGTATTCTTCACTGAAATTACACACTATTTCTTCCAAAACAGACACCATCTAGGATGAATCCTAGTTCTAGGAAAGATACAAAAGTCCTATTCATGGCAATACTAGTCACATAATTTCATGCACAATCACACAGAAATCTTAAAAATCTTAGCCTCTACTAAAGTTACTTGAAGGAATAACTTTGCGATACAAATACTATAAAATGAGTATGTAGCCAGAGAAGAAAAAATGAAAAGACCACAAAAATCCCACCCAGTAAGAGTAAATTCTGTTACATGCTAAAACCATAAACCTTACTTACTGGACTACTTCACAAACCAGTCATTTGTGAACAATTACTTTAAACCACCATGCCATTCGTTACCCTGGAAAAGAGAATAATGGAATGCTCTATCCCCCAAAGCCTGTCCTTTGTAAACAGTCCATCCCTCCTGGCTGTCTCCAAAAGCTGTACAAACACACTGCAGTCAAAACCACTGCAGCTCACAGAAGTCCTTGCTCAGTCACCTCTAAAACGCCATCTAATACAAATACAAGAAAGAAAAGTTCTTATTAACACACATTTTGTATTTACAGTATTCTGAGAAGTGCTTCAACCTGCCCCCACCCCAGCTGCCTGCTGCCCAAGGCTGACACCACACTGCAGTAACAGAAAGGAGCGCTGGTTATTAATCCAGGGTTTGCTACAAAGCGACCCGGTACTTCTCTGTCAAATGTTGGCAAGAATGCCAAGTGTCTGTCATCCAATTCAGGGGATTAAGGCTTCTTTTATAGCCTGATACTTGTACCAATTTATAAAAACATAGATATAGTTTCTTCGAGTTGGTCACAGTCTACATGTTGGCTTGAATTCAGGCAACAGAGGTTGACTATGACAGCTGGCAGGAAACTGAGGAAAGAACACATCCTCCCCCTCCATCACCGCAGCTAAGTTGCCATAGTGATTAATCCTTAATTCAATGCTGTCTTTGTACATTTCTTTTCAGAAAACTTTAAGTAAACTTAAGTTGAAAACATGCATTTGGTTGAAAAAGAGGCACCACATCACAAACAGGTATAGTTAAGTTTCATGACATACTTGCACATATTTAAAGAGCAAATTAATTCTAATACAAGTATTATCATTCCTTCAAATACTTAAAATATTTCTTTTGGGTCTGAGCTTAAACCTTAGATACACATATTTTCCTTCCATATATCACATCTTTTAAAAAGAGCTGTTTTCAAAAATGGTTTTACAAAATCTAAGTACAATTTAAAGCAAGTATGTTCTTATTTTGCACATTATTGTACAGAGTTTACATTACACATAACAAAGGTCTAAAAGTTTATTTTAGGAGAGATAAGCTGTAGTGTAGGAGGACATACATAAAATGCTCCATAAATGTTAGCTAACATAAAAATATGAAGAAACTAAAGGATACACAGAAAAGACAGTGTTCATGAGTGAGCTTAAGAGAAGCTTCACAGTTCTTGTCATTTTGGTTATAAAGAGTTATATCAAAATTATTGAGAAATGCTGAAAAAATAGGATTTTTATCCAGAACTGTGGTGTCTGTTATTTCTCTTCTTGCAAGTTTTCCATTTAGTATATATATTCTTTGTGATCTAATCCAAGGGTGTAACCCAGACTCGCTACTGCGTTTCCTCAGAATATGAAACACTGGAAGACCTGGGTACTTCACCTACTTCACCTACTTCACAGAAATATGCAGGATTTGTTTTGTGTTCTTAAAAGAGAACACAAAAAGAGAAGCAGCACATCTGCTTCTAGCTGTAGGCAGATACAAACACAAAAGCACATGTTCACTCACATACACACACACACAAACAAATATACGCACACAAAATCTTTTCAGACATAAGTGAAGCTCTTTAATAAAACTCTGATGACAGACATAAAGTACTCAGAGGAATTTTTAGTAATCAAAAAGATTCTGGATTTGAGCCCTAGATGAAAGATATTACACCTTAAGGTGGGAGGTCTGGGGGTTTCAGGAGGATATTTTCTAACACTATGACTGAATCTCTTTTGTTCATTTATTTCTTTTATACTTTATTTTCTTCACATAACTATTTTTGGAAATGTTCAAAACTTCCAAATCACTGTTGCCACCCACTTCCACATGACAGGTGGCTAACATCTCAGTGAATGACAGGAGGATCTCTGACCAAAGATGGTGGTGTTGCAGTACTTCCTTCATTAGAGGTGTTGAGGTCATACTGCGTGGGTATGATGAAATTAGTGATGGTGAGTTAGTTCTGCGGGTTGGCTAATGAAGTACTGGAATGAAATTTTACTGTATCAAATAATGACTTAAAGAAGTCAGCCACTGAAGTGAGCACTTTTATACAGATTCTTCTTGACCTTCTAGCATTGGTTGTATGGGATTAAACCTCTTCCTTAGTGGCTTTAAAATGTCGCTGAACAAGTTTTACGCACCATGATTTAGTCTCCCGTTAACAAGTTTCTTCGTATAACCTCAAAATGATCTTTTAAGTTGGTGTATCTATGACGGGGGAGAAATATGCCTCAAAGGTGTAACGGAAACCCTGGGCATACACCCTCCAATGTGCTTGTGGGTCAAAGATTCACTCTCACTCTGAACTTTCATCACTGTGAGGAGACCGTTTTTGATGAGACTGTGTTGTCCACCTCAAATGCTGGGGCTGAAAAAAGTGAGAGGCACAGTGTACTTCCATGTTTACAGCTCTCCTTAAGGTTGCAGAAGAACTGACTATAATGCGTCTATACCTAGGGGTGACTTCTCAAGTTCAGTTTTGGGGAAATTATATGCCTATAAAGTTCTTCTCTGAGAAATATTTGTGTAAACTAACAACCAGTATCTACTTAAATGATTTCATTGACATTTACTGCAAGAGTTGCGAAATTTTCTGACTTTTCATGTTAACATTTATTGGTCAAGCGCATGATTGAAAAAAAGCACTCTAATAAAAATAAACCACCTGTTTATAAAATTTATCCTAATGAAGTAGATTTCTGAAAAACACAGCACATTTCTGGCTCTTTGTGATGTCTTACAAGGCAGTCGCTGAGTATGCGGTCTATGCTGCTGGCTGAGAGACAGGTACACGGAAGTCACACGAGCACATCATGCAGCCCAGCTGTTCACAAGTGTTAACATGTGCAGCCTTCCCAAGTCTTCCTGCACTTACTCTGAGGATCAGATAACTGAATATTCACTAAAGACTCAGTGGTTCACATTTAAAATCCCACGGGACAAGTCTCCTTCAGATCAAGTGCTAGGGAAAGCTCTGTTTCTTTCTTTTGTCATTTTTTACCTTAAGAAGCCAAAAATTTAATCCAGCATTTCTTAGCAGGATTTGATAGCATTTTGGGCAGAACCACTCTCTCCATGTAGCACTGCTGCCAGCCTCCACCCTGCACACAAAAGAATGACCATTTAGAGGCCCTGGCCTCCGGACACGGACGTCAAGTGCACTAGTTTAGAATCACTAATACAGGAGGTGGGGCTGAGGGCACAGCTGAGCACAAACATGCAGGTTTGATCCCCAGCACCACTCACGGCAGGTGTGCTGGTACACTCCTGCAATCCCAGCACTTGGGAGGATGAGGCAGAAGGGCTGCTGAGTTTGAGGATACCCTGGGCTATACAGTGAGTTCAGTACCACCCAGACTACAGACAAACAGAAAAGGATGTTGACTTCATTTGGTCCATGAGAAAGCTCAGATACCTGGATAGAGTGTTATGTTCTATTTATCTGCATTCTACTTTTCAGTTGATGCATATTTTCTCTGGTCTTGAATATCACCTCATCCTCTAATTGTATTATGGGATTTCAGAGAGCTATTTCCTTGTTTCACATTGAAATTTAATACTAAATAAAAGCATAGTAACTCTATTACATACAGTATGTATTTTTAACTTTTACATAAAGTGATAGTAAAATCGTCCCTCAGACATTTAATGAAAAGCAACATACCAAAGACAAGATAATATTTTAGCCAGTATTATAAAAGAGCAATATACCAATGAAAAGAAAATATTTTAGTTGGTTGCTGTGCCACACACTGTAAATCCAGCACTCTGGAAGGCTGAAACAGAAGGATCTCAAGTTTAAGTCCCACATGGGTAACATGGTGATATAAAATAAAATAGAACCTGATGGGTTTATTTCCAAGTACTACAAAAAGGAAAATATTAAATTTTTTTGATAGAAGTAATTATAAACAAAAAATACCATCTTTTCATAATACCTTATTTTCATATAACAGCAATTTTAAGTTGGAAAGACCTCCTAAGAATCCTTTTAACATAAAAGCATAAATTCTGTACAAAGCTAGTTTTTTAAAATGTGTTTTCATTTTAGATGCAAAATTTTAAAGAAATTTCATATTGTATTTTATATGGAAAAAGTCTTATTTTGGTTTTAACTTCATAATTCCCTTAGATTCGGACACATTTTGGGAATATAAGCACATTTTTTGAAGGAAAACTATTAAGCAACTCAATATTATTAGACATTTTGAGATCTAGATTGGTCATTTAACCCACATCTTTGGTGATTAAAATTCCCCAAACACTGCTCAGTATTTTCCACTTACTAATACGCTACTAAGTATTTTATCAACTTCTGTGACAAATGAAATAAAAACTAAATTATAATATAGGGTACAAAATATTACCTTAGTTTCCTCTTACCTTAGCACTGCAAACAGCTATGTTGGCAGGGAGCTGGGAAAACTGCTTCAACTCGAACACGTCGTGTGCTGCCCATCGGCTCATTCGATTCTCAGCCTTGCTGGAACCAATCACATTCTGGTTTGAGTGAATGAAAGCCACTTCCTGAACACCATCTAGGATGGAGGCAATTCATTCATCATGTGATTTATTACCATGAAGCAATACGATGCTGTGCATACTTTAAAAACTACCAGCACTCCACTAACATAGGTTATTCTTGCTTTATTTTTGATGATGAAATATTTAAAGGACTTTTTCTTTTGCAGTACCTGGGACTGAACCCAAGGCCTATTGCATGCCAGGCACAGCAGCTTGATTTGTCAATTAAAAAAAAAAAAGTTGTCTACTAACTTAAAGAGTAGTGCTGGCCTTATCTGTCCCTTTAAACATGCACTGGATTACAGTGATGGAACGGGAGCAGGGGTTTATGGCCAGGGGCGCGTTTGGTTGGCTGTGCTGAGCTTTATGTTTGTATTCTGTCCTTTTTGTACATGTGCCCAGAGAATGTCAAGATGGGGGCTTTTTAGGAAACAAACAAAAAAAAAATTAACTCACGGCTTTTATCTAAAAGAGGCTTAAAAAACGGCTTTTTTTATTGCTTTGCTTCTAGGCATCTATAATTTATTTTTAAATTGTGGCTATAAAAAAGAAGACTAAAACTGAGGTCTGTAAAAGTTCCCTCCAATAGCTTTGGCAATGAGCCTCAGCTATGACCCCCAACACTTGAGCTGTTTTAGCTCTGAACCTCTCTCAACCAGAAATTACCAAGCACGCAAACTTGGTGTTATGTATACAACAAAAAGAGTAACTGAGAAAACATTTTCCTTAAATTTCAAAACACCAGGTAGTGTGATGGCACAGCTTAAACATTCCCAGAAGGATTCTTCTGCCAGAAAACTCACTCAGATTTTTATTTTTACGCCTCATGTTTATGCATTGTTCTAATTAGCACTAGTTTCACACTACTGGCACCTTTTGCCACCGCAAAACCCTCAAAACTCAACTAATGATTTTAAAACTAGTGTATGTAAAGATTTCTCAAACCTTAAATCTCAGCATAGTACACAAACCAACAAATAAGCCAGGACTTGTAATAGTTGCAATTATAACAAAATATGTATCATAATGAAGTAAAAAAGAAAAGCTAAAATAAAAGAGTAGAAAAAGTAACTAATAACACTAATAAAAGAAAGCTTTCCTAAAATAAAGTCAAGGCTAAACTGTACTGTGTAGATGAGAACACTGACTCAGAATAACACCAAGTCACACTCTAGTAAAATTTCCACACAGCAATGGAAAGGAAAAAAATTCCTTGGGCATGGGAGACAAGCAAGACATGATGCAGTATTTTGTGCCAGAAAAAAAAATGAAGCTATGTATTTAAGATACTCAAGACAAGAACGGGCAAGCCATGGATTTTGTATTAGGTATAATGGCATGAACTACTATCACAAGATCCTCAGGAGAAGAACATGCTCATGAATGCTTCCTAAGGAACCGATGAGAAAGCAAGCTGCAGACAATCAAACGAGTACACTAAGTCACAGAGTAATGAGGAGAATTAAGGTTACAGTTACCTGTAAACCAAAAAGTGAAGGGGAGAATAGCGAAGGTCAGTATCTCTGACAATGTTGACACGGTTATCTCCATTTTGAAAATGTTAAGAAATGGGAGAGTATATAGAAATAAAACAAATCTATAGTATTTCCAGAAATCATTCTGTGGTAGTATTGCTGTCTTACTCTCAGTCTGCTGTATAATATAGAATAAACAAACAGGCAACTGTGGGACATTATAGTCAAGTCCTTCCCAATACACTTATGAAACAGAATTTTTAAATGGAAGAAACAGCATCCAAATACAATAAAGAAGTTAAACAAAGGCTCTAATTCTCAAATTAAGCATCAATATAAAGAAATATAAATGTAAATTCATGAGTATCTTATCATCACACATAAATACGTATTTATGCAAATATGTATATATATGCATATACACACATATAAAAACACAAATGCATACAGAAAATCTGATCACTGAGAAGTCCCAGAAATAATCAAGCCAGTAGTAGCAATGATCATTTCTAGTACCAGGCTGTGGTCTTGAAACACACCTTCTGAAGAAATCAAGGCTTCTTGGAAAAATGATTGATTTTAGGACTGAGGGAGAAAATGTATGACTTGATTCTGGAGCACGCTACACTACTAAGTAACAAAGAAGGGTTTCAAGATCTCAGGAACCAAAGGGCTTAAGTCACATGGCTCTCACTAGACAAAGATGGGATAACTGAGCCCTAATAATGATATTAAATATAATACTTTAAGACTTACTAGGTATTTGAATCAATTAATTCATGACAGAAAAGAATAGGTCTTTCTCCAAGGATGATATGGAAGCAATCTGTTATACTAAGAACACAGAATTATGCATTTTTCATGCTTGTCCTATGTAAAATATGCCACAGGGTAAGCAATAATTGGTATGGGAAAACTTGAAGAAGCAATCTAATAAATTTAAAAAACAAGAGAAGCAGAAAATATTTTACTATGCTCAATACACTGACATAGGCATTAAGTATGACCAGTTGCTAAGGTCCTAAGAAGAGAGAACGACATTTTATGCCTTCTATAGGTTGACCAGATACTAAATTTTGTTCTGCCGAAGGAAATGAGCCTGAGTCTGATCCAGTCCTGGGAGTTAACCGCCTGTTGTAGGCAATACGGAGGGCAGAGTAACATGGGCAAGTGCACAGAGACTGGACAACCAGCAAAAGGCAGTCTGAGGGAAACACTCCAGATGGCCCCTGTTCCTCAGCAGGTACACACTGGTAAGCAGTGAAAGAAAGGGAGAATTCCTATAGATTCCAAGAGACCAAACTGCAGTATTCAGGGATGCACTTTTGTGCGACACAACCATAACAACATAAATAAGTAATTCCTACTGAAATCAGAATAACTCATATTCATGGGGCTCAGATCAGGACACAGCCCTAGGAAGGAATCCTGACGCGGTAGGTGGCATAACTAACTTGACCCTGGTGGTCTTCTCTTTATCCTGCCACCACCCCCTTCTGTATGTATGCCTCAATGTAACCTCTTGATTTTAGCTTTTTAAAAATTTTTCAACAAGCTAATCTAATAATTTTTCATAAACTATTAATTGAATAAAGCTATTATTTAAAAAAGTTCCCAGAATGTGTCTATAGTTACCTAGGAGTTTATCCATTGACTCATATGTCTGCTCTTGATTAACAACTTTCTCATTTGAAAACTTCATTGCTTTTTTTGGTATGAAAGTGCTACTTTTCTTATAACAGCTAAGCAATTTTGAAGAGAAACTGATTCTGTCATTTACAGTTTTTGCTCTATGACTCTGGTTGGTGAAACGGTAGCAGCTGGCAGATAAATCATCATCTGAGGATGAAAACTCATCTATTCTCTGAGAGTTATAACCTTCGTTTGCTACAGACAGTTGATTTATTTGCTTCATTGTTTTAGGAAAATTGAGAAGTTCTCTTCTATTTCCCTTTTTCCTTTTAAGTCGCAATGAACTAGCAGCTCTTTGCTTTCTTATTCTTGACTTGGGAGAAATCTCAATGTCATCAGATTCGTCACTGATATTGTCTGCGCCTTTTCTTTCCGTAACAGACTTCAGGGTCATGTTTTCAGGTCTTACGTGTTTTGAAATGAGTCCATCTCCTCTGCTATCAGTTTCTCTATCATCACCACCACTTCTTAATTTTACAAACTTTTCTGTTTCAGAACCATCAGATCCATTCAAGGGTGGGTTAAACCTTTTACGATTGTTAGGGAATCTCTGAACTGTATACTGTGTGGGAAGGATGATATCACTGTCCTCTGATTCTGTGCCATTCTGTAAAACGCAATGATGTCCAGAGATATTATTAAAACTTTTCTCATCATCAGACTCAGAAGAAACGTCCTGTCTTAAAATCTCCTTTTTATCACAAAGACATTTTTCATTTGGATTTAGGGTGCCATCTAATTTTCGATGACTTGAAGCACCAAGAGAACTCTGATTTTCTTGACAACCTGTAGCTTGAGCCTCTGCTGAAAGACATGGGGGCTGTTCATCTGAACTTTCACCATCAGAGGCAGTATTTTCATCACTATCCTCAACAACCTCACATTCTGCCTCCAGTAACTTGGAGAAGCCACAGTGGAGTAAGGTGAGCTGCCGGGCGGGACCAGGTGCTTCACGTGACTCTGACGCTCGGCTCTTCGCAGTCTTTATTCTTGAAGTGCCCAGTGACTCATCATCACTAAAATCACTGCAGAGATTACCCTCTACTGTGGCGAGGGGCTCTGCAGGTAGGTCAGGTCCTCTGAGTCCTTGACAGTGCGGCTCTCTGGGCTGTACGAGAAACAATGACAGAAACTTTAGAAGACATCACATTAATGACACTGTATTTGTTACGAACTTCAGGCAGATGATTTATTTGCAAGTACTGAGTGTTTTCTAAAAGTACAATATTTGGTAAACAAATGTAAAGGATTTAATCTTAAGGTCTGGTGCAATTGTTTCTCTTTTTAAGTGTTCAATTTTCCAAAATAATATTAAAAGGTTAAAGAAGAGTACCACACGACCAAATCATTTTCAAGAAAAACAGAGTGAGCAATCTGCTTCCAAGATGCAGGGACTCACAATTCTGGCTTCAAAAATGAAAAGTATGCTACTCAACGTGTAAAAACTATGAGCTTCAGAGGACTAGAAGATATTTCCAATCATACTTTAAGAACAAAACATATTTATTTATTTATTTGTTTACTTATTTATGCCCAGCTTCTGTGGTGCAGGGGAACAGAGTATTGGGCTTGCCAGGCAAATGCTTTGGCTGCTAGGCTATTCCTTCAGCCCCCACCCCCCAGAACAAATTTATAGGCGTTAACAAACTGAAGACCTCACAGCTACAGACAGATTACAAATAAGATTAAGTCCAACAAGATCTTAATGTCAAGAAAATAAAATTTTGATAAATTTTGATATAAATTTAGTCCAAAATTTATTTTTTCACATTCATCAGAGTTAAATATATCTTTCAGTTTATTTATTTATTTATTAGTAGAGGCTTGGGAAAATATTATCTGGTGATACTTCTGCTAATATGTGGTACTCATAGATGTCTCTAAGTTTAAAAAACATTCTCCACAAATTTGAGATCATTGGACTAGAATACAGTAATAGTTAAATCTCTAAAGCCAAAAAGAAAAGTTTCTACATAAGCATTTACCTCTATAAAGGCCTGAGGACAACAACATAGACTTTGTGGTATGTGAGGTGAGAAACTACGAGGTATCACAAGATCAAGGGCTCACTTAAAATATCTGCTTTGATTTAGAGAATGCTTTTATTGTTTGGATTTAATAATCTTAAACACATGCTGAAGGCTAGGTTCCAATTTAATTTACTGTCTACTAACAAATAATTTATTTGTGTTAGGCTGGTCACCTAACACAGTGCATTTGGTTTTGGATTTACATCATGATGTAGCTAAAATCCTACTTTACATGTAAATATTTGATGACTGCTCCTGAATTTGCTTTTCTAATATTAACTAAATATTAACTAAATCGAAATTACTAATTTAATAGACAGTCCTTTGACTTTTGTGTCTTTGATTTTAAAAATAAAAGTTTTCTCTTATACACTGAGATATGGAAGGAAAACGAGAAAGGAAGCTCAGTGCCAGCAGAGCTCACGCTCTCCAAGCACTGAAGGCCACAGACCCGGCAGGACTTACCGCTTCTGCTTCCTGCCCGGGAGCTCCCTCTTTCAACCACGTTGTGGCTGTCATGATTCCTGCTTCCACTTGGCCTTCTCTCTGTAGTATCAGCAAGAAAGAATACAAGTCATTGTGCAGAACAGGAAGGTAGGCAAAACCAACCAGCCAAACAACAGCAAGGGTATCTTCAGTTTTGCCACAAAAAAAGGAAAACTGAAAGCAGCTTGCTTTAGCATTCTTAATAATATTTTTCAATCAGCTAGTTAAGAAACTCAGTTTCATATAACATTTTTAGGTATTCTTAAAATTTACTTTTTCAATCACATCATGTCTGTCTTCTGTTCATTCAAAGCGAACATCAAAATTCCCGCACGGCCTGGCTCTTTCAATCTCCCTCGCCTATCTCTTGGGACTCCTCTGCTCTTCTCTAGCTAGTTCTCCCAGAAATAACTTCCTGGCCGATGTCTACTCACACCAGAAAGGGTACAGAGAACCCCACCGTAACGGATGCACTGAAGTCCAACTGGTGACTTGACGAGCTTGCAGGAGCTCCTTACTACAGTGTGGGTGAGCGGTCACCTACTGAGGCCCAGAGGAGGGGCCATCTAAAGAAGCATAGGCAAGAGGTTGCTTAGAAGCCTCTCCATTCAGAATCAAGTAGTTATCACAAAATACAAACTTAGCAGTGGACATTAGCATAAAATTTCTGGTATTAAATGTTTATTATGTAAACATCATTTTCCAACTCCCTTCAAGATAGTATAAGTTCCTTAAGGACAGGAACTAACTTCTTTTGAGCTTTTTAAATGTACTTATTAATTAAATGAAGTGTATTAATGTTTTACTACACAGTTCTAGAAGTTGAAGAAAATAACCTGGAGTTCATCCAGACTTAATTTTGTCATATATATAATAAATGAGATTTTAAAAATGATATTCCAGGACTTTTTGATACATTAATATCAATTAGAAAACAGGTTAAAATCACTATTAATCTTATATATTAAATAATTTAAAGATTTTTTAAAAAGATAGAATATCTTGGGGAAGAAGGTAGGTTTGAAAGGTGAATAAAAACTATCAAGATGCAATATATATGTGTGAATCCACAAGATGAATATAATTATTATGTATCACAAACATATATTTTGTGTGTGTGTGTGTGTGTGTGTGTGTGTGTGTACATATACCCAAAAGATATAAATGTCTTACTTTAAGAATAAGAAACATCCGTATTCTAAGAATGAACACAACAGGGGATGTCTGAAATATCGGTGTGGAATTTTTATGGGGAACAAAAATAAACATCTCCATGAGATGTGAAAGTACATTTAGAGAGTATTTGTTAACTTTTAATCAAAACATTTTTATAGTTTTGTTCGTTTAGAAGAATCATTTTTTTGTTGTTCTTGATTTCAACAGCTGTGTTCATCAGAATAATAAACCTCTTCCTAACAGTCTGAAAATGGCCTTGAAGATCATACTACCTCATATATGTCTTCGTGTGTGTGGGTGTGAGTGTGTGTGCGCGTGTATGCATCCATGTGACTATTTACAGCTATGCATGGGAAAAATCATACCTCTTAGTTTAGAGGTATCATGGATTATTTATTATTTCTTTAAAAGTAAAAATTCTAAGCATAGGTATTTTTGATAAAGAAAACCAAAACTTTTTTTGAAAAGCATCAACAACTGCATTTCAAATTTCTTGAGGTATAAAACTCTATTTAAAATGTTACTGAAAAGATCAGAGAAAATTTCATACCTCCAATATATCCCTGGTAAGACAAGACCCTTGAGATCTCAGTTTGAAGAGGTTACAGATCCCAAAAAGCTCTCCTCGATGCTCTTTTGATCCTTGAACTGCTTCAAAGTATCGCTTGGCATTTTCACTTCCAACCACCACACAGTGAAGTTGCTAAAATAGAAACACACACACACACACACACACACACACACACACACACACACACACACACACACTATTTTGAAGTGTTTGCTCCAACAATATGTCAGAATTTCCTGGCATTCCCTATATATACACAGCTTTAACTACAGCAGGCTGAATCTCCTTAGGGAAGAAATTTTGTTTTAATTTCCCTGGCAGATGTTGCCATTATGGTGAAATAATAATGATCTGGTAAATCTTACTGAAACAGAGATCTTATATTTCTTATTTTATCTGTTTTCTAATAACTAAGTAAAGATTATATATCTCCATGGAATATCCACCTGACAAAATGTTTAATAATAAAATCACACATTTTTGAAGTTCCTTATGATAAAAACTATTAAAACTATAAGAAATATTCACTATATCACGAAAGTTAAGTTACAATCCAAAGTAATTACTTACTTTGTGACATGTTTATGTCCAACTAATTACAGTGTGATTATGCGTGTCAACTAACAGCAAAATCCCTATCACTGCTGTACAAACATTACAACTCTGAAACTATACTGAGTAGCAGAAAGAGCAGTGGTGGAACACTTAAGGACATACATCATTTTAGTATCAGTATTAATATGCACTTCATTTGCTAGATATTTTATTAAATATAAATGCACAAAAATAAACTACTATCTGATTAACTCCATGTACACTTTTAAATATCTTGGAAGAAAAAAATACACAGAATGAAAAATAACTTGAAACTTTAATATACTGTTGATGGAGCAGGAAAAATAACTATTTTGTCATCAGAGTTCATTTGCATTGTAATAAGTTACTGTAAGTAACTAAAATTCTCTTATGTGTGTTTTTTTGGTGCAAGGAAATGAACCTAGGGCCTCACATATGCAAGGCAAGCATTCTAGCACCAAGCTAAATCTCCAACTTTCAAAATTCTTACTGTTAATAACTGCCTTTGTTGTACACTTTAACTGTGAAGTTTTCTATTGATATTATCTCATTTAATCTATATTACTTTGCAAGATATTCTCTTCACTTCAGGAAAAAAATTCTCCATTTTAGAAATAAATATGAGAAATAAAATGATGTGTATACCCATGCCAGCTTAAAAAGTGTCATTTCTAGGATTTGAACCTTGGCTATTATTATAGTTAAAAGATCTGCAATCTGCCAATATCAGTGTTTAAGGTAGCGTCAGCAGCAAGGGTAAGACAGGTAACTGGACCATGAGCTACATTTCCTGCAATACCCCACATTTCTGGATTTATCATGAAATTAAAATTTTATACTTTGGCAGGGGGTACTGGGGAATGGGCCCAAGGCTTCACACTGAAACCCATTTTTTACTCTGACTTTGAGACAGGGTCTTGCTAACTTGCTGTTGCTTAGGCTGGGCTTGAACATGCAGTCTTCTAACCTCAGTCTCCCAGAGTGTAAAGATTACAGGCCTGCACCACTGGGCCTAGCTAAAATTTACACTCTTAACTTCTTATGGAGAGAATAACTCTAGTAAAATAAGACCCTCATATCTTATTTTGAAGAAGTTATGAATCAACATCCCAACTTGATCATTTTAGTATCAATGTTCCAGAAACATGGGACACATTGTCTTAAACACTGATATTGGCAGATTGCAGATCTAGTAGCCATAATGGCCAAGGTCATTACAAGCTCTTTATCTTAGTCTTTGTTTCCCAGCAAACTTTCATCACAAAATTAATTAATTAATTTTAATTTTTTTCTTGAGACAGGGTCTTACTCCGTAGCCCAGCTGGCCTTGGACTCACAAAATTTATTTTTATCACTAAATTTATAACTAGACATCATTTTGTATAAACACTATGTTTTCCAGAATAGCTACAGGAAAACTAAAAACTAGTTTCTTTCATCTGTAAGTTAACTAAAAGATACCATGTTTGAATTCCAAAGAATAGAGGAAAATAAGTAAAAACAAAAGGGTTAGGGTTAGTTTCTGGCTTCACAACAATCCAAGCAAGGTATAACACTAGACAGGATAAAAATAAAAAAGAAGAAAAGCCCACTTATACACTCATATTAAAAAGTTTAAGACCCCTCCTCCCATCTTGAAGGCCAAAAGAATAAAATTTTTCTTCTTCTCTGATCCTCTGCTTCTATCTTTACATCTTCATCTCTGCTTTCTGATCCCCTCCATCTCCTTCCAATAAGGACCCTGGTTATTACACTGTGCCCACACAGATAATTCCAGTAGATGGGAGACTAGGATATGGACATCTCTGGGAGACCATTATGTGGCCTACCACTGTAAGGAACTGCAGAACAGCAACAACAAAAAGCCCAAAACAATAAAGTCATATAAAAATGACACAGAAGCCACCTTACAGAGGTTCCCAAGGCCAAATATGAGACAATTTGAACATCAAAATTAACAGTGACATTCAGTGGGTTATTAGAACAAACACCTTTCAGTTCACACAGATAAATAAGCAGAAAGGAAAGCTCTTTTAGAGCATGCCAGTGAGCAACAACAACAAAAAGGAATAAATGACGAAAACAGAAGCAAGACCACCATCATAACACAGCTTTTTCAACAGAACAGGAAGGATCCACAAAGGCTACGACTGATGAACCTGACTGAGCAGCGCACACTGGTGGAGTCTTGGAGGAGCTCCGTATAACCTGCTTGTCAGTTACAAAGGGAAAAAATGACAACTCTGCCGTGAAGACACTCAGTTGTCACCAAGAGGCGCCGTACTGGAGCAACGAGCAGTGCACAGCATCACGTCTGTGGTTTTCCTGCCACGACTGTGGCCAGAGTCTGCACATAAGGGAAGGTCAGTGGATCCACGTGAAAGGCACTCTGACCGAGGATGGGGCTTGTTCTTTAAAACCGTTACGATTGTTAAGATAAGGAAAGCTCGGGTAATTATTCCACACTGAAGAATACTGACAAGGCACAAGCAAATTTAGCTATGATCTTGGACAACTTTCCTCTGTCTTTTTCTTATAAGGACACCTGTGAACAATCCAGGATAGCCTCCCCACTTCAAAATCCCTAATTTAATCATGTCTGTGAAGCCTCTCTTTTTCAGATCAGTCATTTACAGGTTTCAGGGATTATGACTTACTATTTATTTTTGAGGCTATTACTCATTCCACAAAGTGCCTTTTTTATTGTGTTTATCTTCTTTTTGGCTGACTGCTCACCTAACTTTAAATACCTTACATGTTTGTCTCCTGCTTACTTGCCCTGGTTATCTGAAGTGGATGGCAGGCAGTATTAAGTCTTCTGAGGAATGGGAAGGACCTTCTTGTGGATATCAGGAAAAACTTAGAGGTCTGTCTGGTTTCTTTGCTTTTAATATTTTTACTTTCTGCTCCCACTTGAGAGTAGACACCTCTGTTGGCTGCAATGTGGTACAACTTCGGTAAGACTGTCAAGGTTAAACCACCTTGTGACTTCATTCATGATACTCCAGACAGCTACCCCAGAACCCCTTCTTTTGGTAGTGTATGCTAGGATGTATGAAATATGTATGCTGCACTGCCTTTCCACTACTCCTCTGATTGTGTTTAGCTTCATTTCTTTCTTCAATGTGATTCCAACTGCTTTTGTCTTTCAGGATGCCACACAATGTTTCTGCCATTGAGACAACTATTCTTGCTTTCTGACATACTATTAATTGTCTTTTGTTGTTAGTTTTTACAAATATTTCCACTTGAAAGACCTCAGAGGCTGGAGTATATGTTCTGCACACACCTTTGGTTCACATTCCAAACTACCTTGAAACTATATTCACTTTCTCTTACAGGACTGCCAACTTTATTTGTATCATATAAATCTCTAAAAACTTAAATTACCTTGCCTCCTGAGAACTTTTTATTGTGTATTTTTACATAGTTGATACTATGCACTAGGTCACTTTATTTTATTAAATGAGTTAAGATGGACAGGTAAAAGAGGAAAGGTATATAATGATTGGTTGAGAAAATTAAGACTGAGAAAATACTTTCATTTATGACAATTCAGGCATTATTCTTGAGAATAGCTCCTAGATTAAAAATAATGTTAATTTTTCATGATTGGTTATATAGGTTAGAAAAAAGTAATTTTAAGTAGTTATTTTATACCAAGAACAAAATGAAGAACTGCTTCTCATGAAGCAAAATGGTTTTTGAAAGAACAAAAACTGATGTGTACAATTCCATTTTTAGAATGAAGAAACTAGCATAAATTTAAGATTGGATCATTCTTGGGTTAACTACCACCACATGTGGCAGACGTTAGCTCCTAAATAGATGCCAACCAAGCATACAGGGAACAATTCAAATTTAACACTTATAATTAGACTGGAACCTCATTCCACATCTTGTCAAGTGCGCCTTTAGAAATGAATTCAATCTTGCTTAGTAAGAGGCATACATGGAGCAATATTTGATAACCTAAGCATAGTTTGAATGTCACTGCAGATGAACATGAACAGCACCAGCAGAATAGTTAACACATTGAGCTCGAGTCCACTATAATTTCAATCACTGGACACCTCTGTGGTCGATTCTATTATGTAGAGCAGCTCGAAGGCAGTGCTCCCCAGGCTTATTCATCTCATGGCACATATGGAAAACAGTAACATATTAAATCTACTTGGGATAAACAGAGGTTACTTGAGGCTGGATGCTGGGTTAGGAACCTGGCTACCAAGAAACCTGTGCAGTCAACATCTCAGTGTACGTAACCCATCTGTGGCATACCACATGTCATAGCACACAGTTTGAAGAGGCATGACTTCTACTCAAATGGTGATCTTTGGACTACTGGTATATTTAAGAATATATTTCATAATCTTATTAAATTACATATTATAAAGTAAAAATCTTTTGTACGTAAGTATGTTCCTAATTTTTAAAAATAGGTGCTTACTTACAAAAAGGAAAATACATTTACTTGCTTGGGTAAGAGTAGTTCAGGCATTCCTGGGAGCTCGCTAAAAATCAAAGCTCTTGGGTTCTATCCCCAGACTAAATCAGAATCTGTATTTTAAAAAGACCCGTAGGTAATAGATATTGATATTAAACATTAAAGTTTAAGAAGTGTTGCTCCAAGACACTTTCAGTACAAATATTTAAAAAACCTAAGAATCTGCTCCATAGAAATACACTTAAGAATATATTCGATAATCCTATTAAATTCTGTATTACACAGTAAAACAACTTTTTACACAAAAGTATGATCCTAATTTTTAAAAACAGATGCTTACCTAACAGAAAGAAGAAAATATAATTACCTGCTTGTATACCTGTCGTAAATACATGATCTCCTCCACAGTTCCAACTGAGATCAGTCGAAATACTTTAACATCTCTGCACTGTCCAATTCTATAAGCTCTACAAAAGAAATTAAAAACAGAAAGAAAAATCAAGTAAAACAACTTTGGGTCCAACGAAGTAGTTTTTAGATATAAAAATGGGCCACTATTAAAATTTTAATTCATTTAGAAGTAAAAATTTTATGTCTACATAAATTATTTAGCAGTAATGCCAGAACTGTATATTCACATAAAAAGACTTATTGTGGATAAAAGTATTATAGAAAAATATATATATCAACTTCACTTCTGTTACAAACATCACTTCTCTTGTCCAAAACCTTCCCTAAATTTAGTTTTTTTCTTTTGATACTCCTTATGAATGGATTATTCTCAAATGATTTCGCCTCAATAAAACTCTTCCAACTGTAAATTAATCCATCGTGACAGAAAGCAGATTAGTGGTTGCTTAGGGACACAGGGATGGGGAGGGGCAGAAGAAATGGATTACAAAGGGGTTCAGGGAAAATTCTGGGGTGGTTATGTTCATTATCTTGACTGTGCTGATGGTGTTACAGCTGCACAAAAAAAGTCAAAATTTACCAAATGCAGAGTTAAGTAGATCTAGTATATTATCAATTATACTTTCAATAAGACTGTTTAAAAGTTTTAAAAAGCCTTTGGGCAAAAGCAGTCAATCAACTGGAAAGGCTATAGAAGCATAGATTTAGAGTCCATAGCTACAGAGATTTCAACTTCCTGGGTCTGAATGAGCCACTCAGTTGACTGATCTCCCAGTACCACAGTACTAATTACAAGTCTAACCTGATTCATCACAGTGCTTAACTATGAGTCTTTTCTTGGAGCTGTCCATATGGAGGCTTTAGTAGACAGACCCTCTGAACGAGGTCACCCGTTCCTCAATATTTGCTATAGCTGCTAAGAGGTACAGTGGCAAGGCTCGACTGCATGCATGTTGTTAGGTGTTACAGTGGAGGAAACTTATTCTTGCACTTCTAAGATCTCTATACACGTTGGTGTGCTTGGCATTCCCTCTGCATCCTTCACGTATTACACTGGAGAGCATCTTGGGTCATGCAAATCTTATGTCCCCACATGGAACTGAATGCTTCTAGGACACAACACAGGAAGAGCTTTCATTGTTTGTGAAGAAGGGCTCATGATACTTTTCTCTGCTACAATGTGTTTGGGCTCAAAGAGAATCAGAAATGGATCTAAGAAAATACCTTTTGGATGTGCGCGAGCCAGCTCTTCAGTGAATAGGACAGACTCTGTTAGAATGCATACCCTTTAATCTCACAGACAAAACTTTATCAAATAAGTTACTTTGTACCTATCCTCCACCAACTTCTTGACCCATAAAATACAGATTTGTAAGTGATGGATCTTTCACTTTGTAGAAACAAATATTGAGCAACTGCTTATGTAAGTCAGTGTTTCCATAGCATCTTCGTTTTTTCTTCTTGGTTCCTCCAGCCAGTCACAAGAGGGAGGGGACCAGGGACATATTGTGCTTTGAGGGAATAATGGGTACAACAAGATAATAGATTTTGATGACCTCAGTGAAAAAGTACAAATCATAATAAATATCCTCAAGACAGGTGTGGTATTGGGGAAAGGCTAGACTGCACAGATTCAGATCCTGACCCTGCGACTTACAGGCTACAAACTTGAGTGAGTTACTAAATTCGCTGTGCCTCAGCTTTCTAATAGGTAAAATAGATATGATAATACCGTCTATCACATAACAACACTGGGAGTCTGAGATAATTCATGAAAAGCAGTAATAATAACAGATTCTGGATCACAGTAAATACAATAAATGTAGCAGCTGTTCCCCTGTCCTTATTCTTCTAAAAGTATTTGTGTAAAATTGATCATTATATATACAATATTAGTAAATACTGTTATTGGTTAATAAGTTTGCTCAAGATTTTTCTGTCAGAACGCAGAGACAGACTCAAGTATCCTCAGCTACCGGATATCTGATAAAGAAGCCAACAGTATACACTGGAAAAAGGACAGCCTCTTCACCAAATGTTGCTGGGAAAATTGGCTATCCAACCACAAAAGAATGAATCTAGATGCACACCTGTCATTGTGCACCAAAATTAAATCAAGGAGGATCAAAGACCTAAATATTAAAACCAAAACACCGAACCTTCTGAAAGTCAAATTAGGCAAAAATGTAAAAGCTGTAACTGTAGGCAAGAACTTTCTTAATAAGATACCTAAAGCAAAATAAATAGTTCCAAGAATTAACAAATGGGATTATTTCAAGTTTTAAAAGTTTCTGCAGAGCAAAGGAAATTATCAACAGAGTAAAGAGAGAACCAGCAGAAAGGGAAAAAATATTCACCATTTAGACTATCTAAACATCAGATAGGAGGCCAATAACTGGAATATACAACACACAAGGAGCTGAAGGAAAACAGACCCCTTAAAATCAAAGACCTGATTAAAAAACGGAAATGAATAAGAAATTTTCAGATGAAGAAATTCAAATGGCCAGTAAATAGATATTCAACATCCTCAGTAATTACAGAAACACCAATCAAAACGTCACTAAGATACCATCTAACCCCAGAGAGGATGGTGTATATCAAGAACTCAAACAGCTATCAATGCTGGCAAGCCAGTGGGGGAATAGAGACCCTCTTACACTGCTGGTGGAAGTGTAGTAAACTGGTACAACCACTATGGGGGGCAGTATGGAAATTCCTCAAAAGGCTGAAAATAAGTATCTCCTTTGAGCCAGCAATAATTCTTCTAGAAATTTTTTCCAAAAGAGTTAAAAACATCATATAACAGAGAAACATGTATATCCATGTTCATAGCAGCACCACTAACAATAGCTAAAATGTGGAAGACACAACAGACCAATAGACAGAAAAAATTGTGGTATTTGTACACAAAGCAATACTACTCATGTATAAAGACAGGTAAGTTTGAAGGTTTTGTAGGTAAATAGATGCAACTTGAGACCATCATGCTCAGTGAAGTGAGTCAGACACAACAGATTAAATACTGAATGGTTTCTCTAATATAGGAAACCCAGATTACAGTCATTTCAGAGAACTAAATGGGGGGCGGGGATAGGAGATTCTAGTGAGGAGGGGAAGGGGATGGAAGGGTCACAAAGGGAGAGGGAAAGGATTTGTAATTTTTATGCAATATATGTCTGTACAAAATACTCAAGCTTAATGTAAACATTATGTATTGCATATATATATATATATATATATATATATATATATATATACATATATATATACACATACATACATACATACCTATCAATAAAATGGGGGGTAATAAAATAAGCCTTAAAAATATTTTTCTGTTGTTTGCCTTTTTCCCCAGGATTAAACTTTTGACAAAATTTGTCTATTTTTCAATGAATAATTTCAGTTTTATTTTTGAGTAATATAACAATTCACGTACATTTCTATATTCTATTTTGTTTTTTCTATTTTTTTGTGTTATAGGATCTTGCATTTACTTCTAAGAAATTAATTGTAAAAATCTAAGCATCAGAACTTAAATAATGATGCACGGCCATTCTTTGGTATTTCTATGTAATCAGTTTTCCCCACTTGATTGTTTTCATTGTTGTACAATATAAACAAAACAATCTTTTTAACCTTCTTTAGTGTATAATTCAATGACATTGAGTACAATCACACTATTGCAAAACTACCATGACTGTATTTTTAAAGAATGTGCTCATTTTCATAAATGAAATTCCTTACCGACAGAACATTAGCTCCTTCTACTTCTTGGAAAATCAGCAGTTTACCTTCTATCTCTGTGAATTTGATTATGCTTGGTACAGTCACTTAGTGAAACCATACAATACTTGCCATTTTCTGGAAAAACCAGACATCCTTTCTTTATTGCTGGTAATAGAAGAAAAACATCATTCAGTTTTATCCCACTGAGCATACTGGCTGTGATATTTTTCATAGTCTTTGTGTTCATAAAGTTTTCTTTTTTCCACTATGACGGGCTACTAAATTTTGCCATATGCTTTCGTCTTCTGTGTCAAGTGAGACAGTCACTGTGGGAAGGAGGGTTTCTTTTGTTCATTAATGTAACAAATTACACTGAATTTTATAAAATGTTAAAACATCCCAGAATTCCAGGAATACATTTCTATGTGGTATATCACTCCTTCAGTATATATTTGAATTGAGTTTGCTGACACTTCATTGAATAGTTTTTCACTAACATCTATAAGGGCAATCAGTCTATGGTTTTCTTGGAGTCTTTCTCTGATATTCGTTTGGGCTATTGCTAGTATTACGGAAGGAATCACGAAGTGTTTTCTTCTTCAGTTGTTTTTTGGAAGAGTCTGAGAAGAAATGGTGTTAATTCTTGAAGTGCTTGGTAGAACTCACTAGTAACGCTGTGTATTCTGAAGCTTTTCTCTGTTGAGAGGTCTCAACCTCCTTACACTGTTACACATATACACAGGTTTTGTTATTTCTTCATAGTTTAGTCTTAGTAGGTTACATATTCCCAGAAAACTGTCTCTATCACCTAGGTTATCCAATTGTTTGGTATACAACTGTCGGTAGTTATCCCGTGATTTTTTGTTTCTGTAGTAGTATTAACAGTAGCAATGTTCGCTCTGTGTTTTCTGAATCTGGTTATTAGAACCTTGACTCTTCCCTCTTAGTGAACCTAGCTAAAAGCCTATTTTCTTGGTCTTTTCAAGGAAACAATTCTTGGTTTAGTTGATTTTTCTCTATTCTTCTATTATCTCTGCTCTAATTTTTGTTACTGTCTTTCTTTTGCTAACTTTGGCCTTAGTTTATTCTTTTCTCCCCATCCTACTTCTAAAAGTTGGATAGCTAGATAACTAATTTAAAATATTTCATTTTAATAAGAATTGATAGCTACAAATTCTCTGCTTATCCTTCTCCCACTATATCCCATACATTTTAGTATGTGTGTTTTCTTGTTTGAAGACATTTTTTAATTTCCTTTGTCATTTCTTCTTTGATCCTTTAGGGCTAAGGGTGTGATTCTTCCATTTTTTTCTCAGCTGATTCTAGTTTCAGATCAATGCAAAAGGAAAGAGGTATGATATCAATGTTTTACATTTATTATAACAGGCTAATTTTGTGGCTTAACAGATTCTATCATAGACAATGATTCACTTTGTAATTCCTTCTGTAACAGCCCAAACCAATATCAGAGAAAGACTACAAGAAAACTGCAGATTGATTGCCCTTACAGATGTTAATAAAAAATAATTCAATAAAGTGTCAGCAAATGCAACTCAAATTTCAGAAAAACACATTCTTCTACTGTTATGTTGGAAGGAGGGTTCTGCATCTAACTTATCTGCAGAGTTGTTCAAGACATTTCTTACTGATTACCCATCAGATGTATTATTTATTATTGAAAGGGAGATACTGAAGTCCCCTATTATTATTTTAGAGTTACTTTTTCCTTTCAATTCCATATGTACTTCATATATTTTGGAATTCTGATGTTTGGTGCATTCATGTTTATAAATATATTTCCTTGGTAAATTGACTTGTAAATCATTGTATAATGTCTGTCATCTGCCTTATAATGGTTTTTGACTCAAAGATTATTTTTTTCTGATATTAATACAGCTATTTTTGCTATAGGTTGGCTAGTATTTGCATGGAATATTTTTTCCATTCTTTCACTTTCAACTTATGCACATCCTTACTTCCAAACTGAGTCCTTTGTAAGTGGCATACAATTGGACACTATTCTTTCAATCTGTTCTGCAACCTATGTCTTTTGACTTTCAAGTTCAATCCACTCATATTTAAGGTAATTTGAGAAATGGAGGGATTTTTGTCATTTTATTTGCTTTCTGTATAGCTCAACACTCCCTTATTTCCTCAACTACTACCTGCCTTTAAATAAAATTAATTTTTAGCGACATATTTTGATTTTTTCTACTCTTTTTATTATACTCTATAGATACTTTCTTCATAGTTACTATGGGAATAATTTTATATAATATCCTACATTTATAACAACCTATACTAAATTGATGCCAACGTAACTGAAATTGCATTTAAAACCTCTTTTCTATACAGCTCTAACCACATTTTTCTCCTACTGATGTCACAAATTACAACTTTATATACTGTGTATGACACTGACATTTTATGAACCTATCTTTAAATTCCTGTGAAAAATAATAAGTTATAAGCCAAATAACAATAAGAGATATTTACATTTGTCTTTATACTTTTTCTGGAGAACTACATTTTTCGTACAGCTTTGAGTTATCATCTAACATCTTCTCATCTGAAAGTTATCCATTTCCCATTTCTTATAGGGCATGTTTACGGGTAATGAACTCCCATAGCTTTTGTTTGGGAATATCTTAATTTCACTCTCATTTTTGAGGGACAATTTTGTCCACTAACAGCTTTTTTTCCTCTTTGTTTCTTGAATGACAGAAATTTCTCTCAGTACTTTAAGCACTGGATATAGGTATGATACTGTCTTTTGGACTGCAAGGCTTCCACTGAGAAATCTGGGGGTACATTTACTGAGGACCCCATTTATCAGATATGTTGGTTTCTTCTTGCCACTTTCAAAATTTTGTCTTTGATTTTTAACAAATTGATTATAATTTATCCTGGTGTGTGTCCTTTCCATTTACTGTTCCCAGAATCTGTTGAATTTTTTGGATTTGTACACCTTGTTTTCCCTCAAATCTGGGGACCTTCTTAAGTTACTTCTGAGGCCACTATTAATATAATTGGCTCATTTGATTACTCCTCTTAAGGCTTTTTGAATCTGTGTTTTCCTTTCTTATTAAATTTATTTTGTGGTACTGGGAATTTAACCCAGATCCTTTACACTGAGTGACAAAACATGAGTTATTTTTTCTTACTTTAGTTTTTTTGAGACAGAACTCACTAATGTAGCTAAGGAGCCCAGCATAGACGTGAACTTGTGATCTTCCTGCCTCAGCTCCCAGAGTGCTGGACTGCAGGCCTGTGCCACCACATTTGGCTTTTTAATTCTTGGACTTGATGATTTCAAATAACCTATTTCTTCTGCCTGTTTGGGACTGGGTTAAACCCCTCTATACATTTTCAATTCCAAAACTGAACATCAGATCCAAAGTTTCTATATATATGGTTGGCTTCTTTCCTTCCTTCCTCTTAATATTCTCATTTTGTTCATTTTTTTCTGCTTTCCCTAGTCCTTTCTCTATATTCTCCTTTAGCCTTTAAAAGTATTTATGAAAGTGTTTTAAATTCTGTCTCCTAAAGTCTGTCCACTCCTGTTTTACCTTTATTACAACAGAAAATATTCAGTATAGTTAAACATTTGGATTGTTTTGAATGATTATGATTTTTAATAAAAATCATAAATGCTAGATTTCATAAAATAAGTTCTTTCCCCACCTCAGTGTGGTCTTTGCAGGCAATTTATAATTTGAAAAACAGCAACTTCTTCCAATGTTAGCAGGCTTATATGGAAGAGTTTCACCAGTTACCAAGATATATCCTGAATCTTAGCAGTAGCTGAGGCTGAAAGCTTAAAATCTTATCAGTTTATGTCTAAGTGCAGACACATGTCTTTTCAGACTTCTTCTACATCACTGATTGCTTTTAAATGTATTAATTTCATAGAGCCTCATTCTGACTTCTTCTCAAGGTTTTTGATGTTTTATAACATTCTTCAGTTCCTAATCCTTGCTCTAGTTGTCCAAGTTAAACATTCTTATTGCTTTTGTGCACCACAGAGCCACTGTCTTCCACAGCCTCCGCCAGAATGAAAATCAAGCAATGCCTCCATTCCCGTCTCAGTGCTGAGTCAAGTAAGACAGAAATCAGTCCCACAGACAGGCCAGAATGCTGCAAAGGAGTTCTATAGAGCTCCTTCCAGCCCGTGGGAGGGCACCAGAAACTAGAATTCCTTTGTACCATGGAGAGAGTGGGACAGACTGAGTAAAAGTATTACAAAATTTCCTAAGGTTTTGGATGGTTTGAGTTTCCCATAGTTTGAACTTTTTGATTGGGAACTCATGTGTTTGCTGGAAATCTGGTTTACAGTCTCCTATAAAGTTATTTTGCTTTTCTAGTGTTACCAGGGAATACGGAGTATTTGGACCTTCTTACTACACAATTTTGATAACATAACTCTTTACTTTAAAATGAGTTATATAAAAACATATTTCAATTTTTCCATGCAGCTAGATTTTATCAATTACATGTCTTGCTATTTTCAAGGGTCCTTATTTTTATTGGAGTTACGAACTCTAGACTTGGTAACTTCTATTAAAACGTATGACCATTGAAAAACGCTCTATAAATGTTTGAAAATATGAAGCATTTTCTGTTGTTATAGGGCTACCCATATTTACCAAATTATGTTGGATAGTCGTTATGCAAATAAGTTATAAGCTTATTTGACCTAGCTGATCTGTTAATTTTTCCCATTTTATTGATATGTATAAGTGCAAAATTTAAGGTTCATAATGAAGTTCAGCATTTTGTGCACCTATGTATCTTGTCAAGGTGACAAGTACTTTCCCACTCTCTTTTTGTCCCTCCCCCAACCTATCCCACCCTACCTCCCCACCCTACCCCCGTTTCACTTTTTTGTTTTAAGTTCCATAAGAGTTATGATCTGGGTCTCTCATATCAGACCATACGATGTTTCACCTTCTGCTTCTGACTCACTTCACTAATTATTAGTTACTTTTTCGTTGCTGTAACTCAATACCCGACACCCACAAATTTAGGAACGGTTTATTTTAGCTCACAGTTTCATATGGTCACAATCCATTCAGGGGTGGCCGGCAGCAATCAGAGTGCAGGACAGAGGCAGAGGTGGAGGCAGCTTCTCAGGACATCACAAACAGGAAGACAAGCTGAGACCAGTTGAGACTAGTCCCCCTCCAAGAAGGCAGGTGCAGCTTATATATCCTTTCAGGTCTCTGCCCAGTAATTAGTCCCTCCTGCATCCAGGTGTGGCCACTACACACCGTCAATCCTAACTCACACACCGTTAGTCTTAACTGTAATCCACCCTCCAGACTAGACACCAATCCACCAACATCACATGGTTCCATAGACATTCATAACATAAAATACCTGAGACCTTTGGGGGACACTCCAGATCCCTAACCACAACAATGATGTTCTCAAGTTTCTTCCATTTGCCTGAAAAAGCCTCCACGCTGTTGGACTTTATAGATGCATAGTATTACATTGTGTATAAATACCACAGTTTGTGTATCCATTGGTCTGTTGATGGGTATTTTGTTGACTTCCAAATTTTAGCTATTGTTAGTTGTGCAACTATGAACATGGGTATACATATATCTCTGTTGTGTGTTGTTTTGACCTCTTTTAGATATATTCCCAGGAGGGGTGTCGCTGGATCGAAGGGGATATTTATTTCTACTCTTTTGAGAGATTTCCATACAGCTTTCCAAAGTGGTTGTAAGAATTTGCATTCCCACCAGCAGTGCAAGAGGGTTCCATTCTCTCAACAGCCTCCCCAGCACTGACAGCTGTTTGACTTGTTGATATAGGCCATTCTCCCTGGAGTGAGATGGGATCTTAGCATTGTTTTGATTTGCATCTCTCTTATGCCTAGAGATGTTGAACATCTTGTCACGTGTCTATTGGCCATTTGTACTTCTTCGTGAGTGAACTGCCTCTTCATTTCATTTGCCCACTTTTCAATAGGTTCATTTATTTTGGTAGGCTTACTTTTCCTCAGATCCCTGTATATTCTAGTTATGAGGCTCCAATCTGAGATGTTGGTGGTGAATATTTCTTCCCAGTCTGCTGGCTCTCTTTTTAAAAATGTTGATAGTTTCCTTTGCTGTGCAGAAGCTTTTTAATTTGACGAGATCCCATTTGTTAATAATGGGGATAATTTCTTTTGCTCTTGGTATCTTGTTAAGGAAGTCTTTGCCTACCCCTATGTCTTTTAGATATTTGTCTAATTTGTCTTCTAGGAGGTTCAGTGTTTCGCTTTTAATGTTTAGGTCTTTGAACCACTTTGATTTGATTTTGGTGCATGGTGATAGGTGTGTGACTAGATTCATTCTTCTGCATGTGGATGTCCAGTTTTCCCAGCACCATTTGTTGAACAGGCTGTCCTTTTTCCACTGTATGCATTTGTCCCCTTTGTCGAAGATTAAGTAATTGAGGGTATTTGGGCTTGTCTCTGCATCTTCAATTTTATTCCACTGGTCTATCTGTCTATTTTTGTGCCAGTACCATATTGTTTTTACAACTATTGCTTTATAGCACAGCCTGATAACTGCAAGTGTAATGCCTCCTGCCTTGGACTTATTGCTCAGGATTGCTTTGGCTCTTCTTCTTGGTCTCCTTTGGTTCCACATGAATTTAAGAATTGTTGTTTCAAGTGCTTTGAAGAAACTCGTAGGTATTTTGATAGGAATTGCATTGAATCTATGTATCAGCTTAGGAAGTACAGTCATTTTGACTATATTTATTTTGCCTAACCAAGAGCAGGGGATGCCTTCCCATTTTCTAATGTCTCCTATAACTTCTTTCTTCAACGTACTGCAGTTTTCTTTATATAGGTCCTTCACTTCCTTGGTTAGGTATACTCCTAGGTTTTTAAATTTTTTTGCTGAGCTATTGAGAATGGAATTGTTTTTCTGAGCTCTTGCTCAGTAAGTTCACTGTTAGTGTAGAGAAAAGCTATTGAATTTTTAGTGTTTATTTTGTAGCCTGTGACTTGGCTAATTTTTTTTTTTTTATTATTTCCAGGAGTTTCGTAGTGGAGTTTTTAGGATCTTCCATGTAGATAATCATATCATCTGCAAATAAGGAAAGTTGGACTGCCTCCTTTCCAATGCAGATTCCCTTTATTTCATTTTCTTGTCTGATTGCTATGGCAAGTGTTTCAAGGACTATGTTGAATAAGAGTGGTGAGAGTGGGCAGCCTTGTCTTGTTCCTGATTTGAGAGGGAACGATTTCAATTTTTTTCCTTTTACTATGATATTTGCAGTAGGCTTAGCATATATGGCTTCTATGAGTTTTAGGAAGGGCCCTTCTATACCTATTTTTCTCAGTGTTTTTATCATGAAGGGGTGCTGGATGATGTCAAAGGTTTTTTCTGCATCAATAGAGATGATCATGTGGTTTTTGTTTTTGCTTTTGTTGATACTGTGTATTACACTGATTGATTTACGTATGTTGAACCAACCTTGCATCTCAGGGATGAAGCCCACCTGATCATGGAGTATGATCTTTCTGATTACTTGTTGGATTCTTTTTGCCAGAATCTTATTGAGGATTTTTGCATCTATACTCATTAAGGATATTGGTCTATAATTTTCCTTCCTGGTTAAGTCTTTGGTTTTGGGAATAGTGTGATGCTAGCCTCAAGAAATGAGTTTGGTAGTATTCCTTCACTTTCTACTTTATGGAATAGTTTGAGGAGGATTGGAGTAAATTCTTCCCTAAAGTACTGAAAAAATTCTGCTGTGAATCTATCTGGGTGTGGGCTTTTGTTTGTAGGTAGAGCTTTTATTACTGCTTCAATTTCTGTGTGCATGATGGGGTTGTTAAAGATTTTTACGTCTTCCTCATTTAATTTTGGTATTTTATATGTATATAGGAAGTTGTCCATTTCTTCCCAGTTCTCAAATTTGTTAGAATATAGGTGTTCAAAGTAAGTTCTTATAATATTCTAGATTTCTGCAGAGTCTGTTGTAATTTCACCCTTTTCATTTCTAAGTGTGCTAATCTGTGCCTTTTGTTTCCTTTTCTTTGATGAGGATAGCAAGTGGTTTGTCAATTTTGTTAATTCTTTCAGAGAACCAGCTCTTTGACTCATTAATCTTTTTTATTGTCTTTTTAATTTCAATCTCATTTATTTCAGACCTGATCTTTATAATTTCTTCTCTTCTACTGCCGTTTGGGTTAAGCTGTTCTTGTTTCTCTAGGTCCTTAAGGTGCATCATTAGCGAATTTATTTGTGACTGTTCTGTTCTTTTGATGTGTGCATTATGGCTACGAATTTTCCTCTAAAGACTGCTTTCACTGTGTCCCACAGATTTTGATATGATGTACTTCCATCATCATTTAACTCTATGAGGTTTTTGATTTCTTCTCTGATTTCTTCCGTAATCCATTGTTTGGTCAGTAGTAAGTTGTTAAGTCTCCATGTATTTGTGTATTTCCTTCTGTTTCTGCTGCTGTTAAGTTCCAGTCTTATTCCACTATGGTCTGAGAGTATGCAGGGAATTATTTCTATTCCTTTGTACTACTTGTTTAAGGATGACTTATGTCCTAGGATGTGGTCTATTTTAGAGAATGTTCTGTCTGCTGCTGAGAAGAACATGTAGTTGGTTGATGTTGGATGAAAAACTCTGTAAACGTCTGTTATGTCCAAGTTTTCCATAGTGTCTTTTAGCAGTTGTATATCTTTGTGGATTTTTTTTTGTCTGGTTGATCTATTAATTTTTGACAGAAGAATATGAGGTTTCCTATCATGACTCTGGTTTGTCCACTTCTCTTTCCAAAGAGTTTTGCTTATGAAACGACTAATTCACATTTCTGATGGGTTGTGTTCTTTGCTGTGCTTCATTCTTCTGTCTTGAATTCCATTAATATTTTGCTTGAGATGAATAGTGACACTCATTAAATTTTGTTCATGATCACATTTTAAAAATATTTCTGTTTCTAACCTTCTATGTACTTTCATTTTACACACACACACACACACACACACATCATAAGAAGCATAAAGTTGAGTCTGAATTTTTTTTTATCACCTACTGGTTTTTAAAAGTCTTAGCCCACTCATATTTACATTTGGATTTATCTCTGGTATTTTCTGTTATGTTTGTACTTGCTTTGCTTTCTAAGTTCCTTCTACCTTCCTTTGTTATTTTTCATCATTTAATGAATGCATTACATTTTCTTGCAGATCTCATTTCTTCTGAGAGTCCCACTTAGAAGTGTGAGACTAACTGCCACTGTTTCTCAAGTGGAGCTAAGGAGCAAAAGTACCAATGTGACATGAGTGTTGCTCCAATGTTACACTTATTATTGTAACTAGTTCTGAAGTGTAGAGTCCACGGGCATGTAGGAAACTTGGTTTGCTTGGTCACCTTCATTATACCTATATGTACAAAATTTTCACCATTCCAGCTGAGCCCTATGCTCTTTTACAACACTCCTCTTTCCAGCCTGTCTCGCTTGTTACCAGCCATTGTATGCCCCATCTCTTGAATTTAGATATTCTAGGCACCTCATGCATGTGGTCTCCTACAATATTTGTCCACGTTTGGCTTATTTCACCTAGCGTGTTTGCAAGACTTCTCCATGTTCCAGCATGTATCAGGATTTCACTCCCTTTCAAAGATGAGTAATAGTCCATTGTATAGATCATTTATCCATTTGCCAATGGGCACTTGGGGTGCCGCTAGGTTCTTGCGATCATGCACACAGATCTTTGAACACGCAGCATGCAGTAGGTGGTCAGGTTCTTCATTCTGGTTCCTCTGGTTCTGTACCCACAGTAGGAGTAATATATGCTTAATTTTTGAGGATCCATCATGCTGTTTTCCATGGTAGCTGGACCATTTTATATTTTCACCAGCAATGTACAAGTACTCCAATTATACCATAAGCTCACCAAGACTTGTTTTTATTGCTAACTTTTAATAACAGTCATTCTAGAGCTAGAGGAATAGCACAGCAGTTAAAGCAGTTACCTAGCAAGCACAAGGACCTGGTTTGACTCCCTAACACCACATAAGCGAGGTGTGATAGTGCATGACTATAATCCCAGTACTTAGAAGGCTGAGGAAGGATGACTGAGAGATTGTGGCCAGCCTGGCATAGACAGTGAGAATCTGTCTCTAAAAAAAGTCATTCTAATGTGCATAAAGTGGCATCTCATTATAGTTTTCATTTACATTTGTCCAATGATTAGTGATGCTGAGTGTGTTTTTGGTCACTTACACATACTGCTTCTCATCTTTGGAGAAATGTCTATTTAAGTCCTTTGCCCCTTCTGTTTTTAGGTGTGTTTTTATTATTATTAACTTTTAAGAATTCTTTACATATACTAGTCAAGCATATCCAACCTATGGCTCACAATGTCTGTCGTTTCATAAAAAGTAGTGTAATAAAGACATCTGAAAAGAAAGTTTTGATGTTTATATACAGTATGTTAACAATATTATCTATTTCATATGTGGCCCAAAACAGTTCTCAAAACTCAGAAAAAAGGGCAAAAAATATAACAGATTGCAGGCTGGACAAGTCAGACATTAATTCTGTATCAAATATGCAGTTTGAGAATATGAATTCCTATTCTGTTGGCTGCTTTTTCACTTTATCTATAGTGTCCTTTATGCGCAACCCAGATTATCATTTTTTAGATGCAAATAGTGAAGTCTCATTCAGGACCAACAGAATCAGAGTGCCAAGAGGGTAAAGTTTGATCCTCTGGATAATTTTAAACAGTGTATCAGGTGGTTACTAAGTATTATTGTTATTTATTTGCAGTACTGGGGACGGAACTCAGGGCCTCAAGCATGCTATGAAGTAACCTACCACTGAGCATCCCCAACCATTTTGTTTTGTTTTGTTTTGTTTTGAGACATGGATGAAGTTGCCCAAACTGGTCTAGATCTTGGCAATCCTCCTACCTCAACCTCCAGAGTGACTGAGATTACAGAGGTTCATATCATGCCCAGCTGCTTCATTCTTTTTGTTGTTCACCCTTAATTATTTTCTACATTCAAGAATATTTTGGGGCTAAAATTTAAAACTTGGCATGGATAGCCTGATCTTTCCTTAAGGAAAGGAAAATTTTCAGCCATTTTACCGGCCCACCTCCCTAACCCTGATGTTTTATTGAACGTACATGAAATTTCTTAGTAAATTTGTTAGCATAATTCTTGATTACACTAGTAATTTTTAATGAACCTTTCATATCTTTTCAGGAATCCTTTATGACTGCATTTAAGCTTTTTGGCCAAGGTATCAATGATATTTTTAGTCTTAACTACAAGTATCAAATCTTTCTTTGATCATAACTGATTTTCATACATTTCGTTTTTCTACAAGGCAGATTTTCCACTTATTTATAAAATTCATAAAATTATCCTTTCAGTTGGAACACTTGTGAGGGGCAGCCCCTGTAAACATGAGATACGAGAAGGAAATTTATTTTGGGGCCACATCACTAGGTAGGCTTCCTCCAAGGACACATTCTAGTTTACTCATCCACATGCTGCAGTTGCTAATAACATACTTGAAATTTCTCTGCTCATAACTAAAGACATGGCACTATAGCTTTTCTTAGCTGATTTCATGATCACACACATTGTATTTGCTTTTTTCCAGGAGTTTCTCAAAACTTTTGCTCTAATAGTAGTAAACTGTCCTATTTTATTTTAGTATCATGAATTTTTTTCATCATTAGTCATTTCTGTAATATTAACAGGATTTTGAGATAGACAGAAATGGCTATAATTTTTCTGTTACCTGAATATATAAGTTCAATATATTGAATAAAGGAATGTAAGTTTTCATAAGGTCTTTATTCAACCCTTTTACAAGTGATCTAAAGAAGTAGTATTTTTGTATTAAAAGATGTAGGTCACCTTAAAGTTTGTCAGTATTATACCTGTCAATGGCTTGAAGATCATTGGCTGGATTCCAAGTAGGGTCAAACAATATTACAACATTGGCTCCAACAAAATTGAGGCCTAGTCCACCAGCCCTGGAAGAAATAGGAGAGGGAACATTAAAACAGCATAAACTGTTATGTTACAACTCAACTGTGCTAAGTTTCTGTAGCCAAAACAAAAACAGGCATTAGTATCATAAAAACAGGCTAGTTAAAACACAAATATGCCAAAAATCAAGTAACTATGGTATATTCTTTCTCTGCTATTCTAGAAAATCTCTGAATGGACTACTTGAGTCTATGTAAATAGGCTGGGCTGGCTTTTATAATTTTTGGATATTCAAATGATACAGAGTGACTTTCTTGGCTATCTCCCCCCATTTTATTGATATATATAAGTGCAAAAGATAAAGTTTACATTGATCTTGAGTATTCTGTGCACGTACATACTGTGGCAAAGTTACAAATTCTTCCCTTCTCTCTTTTCGACCCTCTCCCCCCTCTCCAGTTCCCATTATTCCCCACATTAATTTCTATGAAATAACTGTGATCTGGGTTTCTCACATGAGAGAAACCATTCGATATTTCACCTTCTGCTTTTGACTCACTTCACTATGCATGATGGTCTCAAGTTGCCTCCATTTACCTACAAAAGCCTCCAAC
>PVKB01002116.1:102789-319282 GCA_004027205.1 Ctenodactylus gundi
AAAAAAAAAAAAAAAAAAAAAAAAAAAAAAAAAAAAAAAAAAAAAAAAAAAAAAAAAAAAAAAAAAAAAAAAAAAAAAAAAAAAAAAAAAAAAAAAAAGGCTCTAGGAAAAGGCTTTTCCCCTTAGCTAAAGAACAGGAAAAAGTGGGGACTTGCAAGGCAGAAAAACGTTCAATAATAACCTTACTACTCCTGCCAAACATCAGGAATGATGCGTTGCCCTAATCCACTCTAGTGAGCAAAGGCTGGTGAGCATGTTATACTCCAATATTTCTCAATTATCCTGAGGCACAATCCACCCCTGCTTTGGTGGTTTCAGAAAAGTCTGAATGAGGAGTTAGGATTTTCATTTTCTACCACATGATAATTGTGTCTAACTCCCAGAAGTCAGTAGAGGCAGAATGGGAGCAGTAATGAAGGGACATTCTTCCTCTTATGATGTCAATAGGAACCAGAAAATTCAAATTTCTACCCCTAGTTGGCTAGCATGGTGTCAGAGAAGGTTTCCTAATATGAAAAATTTAAGTAAGATTGAGAGTCTCATAACATAGCAGTCGACATGCCTAAGGTACAATAAAAAAATCACTCATCTAAAATAAAAAATCATTCATCACATCAAGAACTAAGAAAAATCTCAGCTTAAATGAGAAAAGGCAATCAACATAAGAATCAGATGTTGGATTTATCTGACAAAAATTTTAACATAGCCATAATAAAGATATTCCAGCATTCAATTAAAAACATGCTTTGAGAGGCTGAGGCAGGATGATGGCCATGAGTTTGAGGCCATTCTGGGTTACACAGTGAGCACAGATCAGACCCTGTCTCCAAAAGAGGGGTGGGGGGGCTTTAAACAAACCTTACACAAAGAGTCTCAGTAAACAAAAAGACTGAATAGAAAGAGTGCCTAGAAAAGAAGCAAACAAAACTTATAGAATTAAAAAATGACTGAAATGCAAAATTTGCCAAATGAACTTCACAATATAAGGGTTTCAAAATGACAAAGGACAAAATCAGTAAAAATGACTTCCGGTCAAGATGGTGGTCAAGTAACAGAGCTGCACAACGTCTCCTCATCGACCCACTTAAAAAGTCAAGAATTTAGTTAGAAAATGCGTGTTTAATGTAGCTAGGGAAGAGAGGGCACCCCAACAACTAAAAGGAGGCCAGGGGAAGGCCAGAAACTCTGAAGGAACATCAAAAGTGGAGAAAAAAATCCCAATAGCTGAGGAAACTGCTGCAGGCCGGCTGCAAACGACTGGAGCCACAGGCCAGCTGCAGATGGAGGAAACCTTGTGTGGGCTAGAACATCTGACGGAACTAGGAGAGGAAGGAGCACCCCAACAATGGACGGGAGGCTGTGGGAGGGTCAGAAATCCTGAAGTCATATCAAAAGAGGAGGAAAAAAGCAGCTGACTAGGTGTGGCCTGAGATGTCAGCATCCACAGATCACAGACGGAGCCATAACCTCAGCCTGAGGACAGTACGGATCTGGAGAAGTGGGAATTCTCAGCAGCTGGTGGCCCCAGCCTCCGAAAAACAAACCTGCGGATAGTGGGTACTACAAACACAACGTGTGCTCCCCTTAGAAAATTCCCCTCGGAGTGCAGATCAGAAGCAGCCTTGGCAGCCCTAACAGGCAATGATGTCAGCAGGAGCCATTTAAAAAAGAAGAAGAAGAAGAAGAAGAAGAAGAAGAAGAAGAAGAAGAAGAAGAAGAAGAAGAAGAAGAAGAAGAAGAAGAAGAAGAAGAGCCCAAGACTGAACCCTTTAGAGTAAAAAAAAAAAAAAAAAAAGGTCAGAAAAGCACATCAGGGCTTTGGGGCCACCATTAAACAGTGCCTAGGAAGAAACTGGCACAAGAGGCAGAGAGAGGAGAAAAGAGGGGAAAAAAGGCTGCTATCCCCTGAACGGCTCAGGGCACCTCTGCTCTGAGGGTGGAGAGCCCCGCCCTGGGGGAGGGAAGCCAGGAGGGACAAGAGCTTTGCTGAGTGAACCGGGGTGAACAATATATCTCAAAAGGGGACCATCGCCCAGTTCCTCCTGCATGCACCAGAGGCTTCTGGTTCACTGCTGCCCTGCACACCAGAGGCATCTAGGACCGGGAAGTCCACTGCCCATCTGTCCCGAGAGCCAGAGGCTTCCAGAGGCTTCCAGGAAATTACATCACCCTGTCAATCCCGAGCCCCTGAGGCTTCCAGAGGCATCTAGGACTGGGAATTCGATGGCCCTGTCTGTCCCTTGGGCCAGAGGATTCCAGAGACTTCTAGGCCTTCACCAAACCCCTTTCTTGCACACCAGACACAGCCAGAGACAGCAGAACCATGAGGAAACGTGGTAATAAGTCTCCTACAAAAAGACCTGACACCCCAGAAGATGTTACCAGATGTTATCAATGTCAGGGATACTGACATTGCAGAATCCAAAGATGAAAATGGCAAAAATGATGGAAACTTCTGGGCCCAGAAATTCATTGAATTAAAGCAGGAAATGAAACAGTGTAAGGGCTCCACCAAGTCATAGTTAAGCTAAAGCAAGCCCTGAAAAGCAAAGAGAGGAGACCAAAGAAGAAATATACCAGAAGACAATGAAGGCAATATAAGAAATTAGAGAAGAACACAACAAAGAGATAAAAAATTGAATGCAGATATTCAGGAAGTGAAAAACACATAGGAAATAATAAGCAACCACATTGAACATCTTCAGAATAGAATGTCAGACCCAGAAGATAAAGTGACTGAGGTGCAACATACAGGCCATTAAGAACACAAAGTAAATAAGAAAGTGAATCATTACAACGGCTGATAGATGATTCAAAGAGAAAAAAACTTCAGAATTATGGAATCCAGGAGAAGACTGAGGAAAAACAAAAGGCTTAAAGGATATGTTTAATGAAATTATGGAGGAAAATTTCCCAAATCTAAGAAAAGAAATGAACATGGAACTACTGCAGGCATATAGAACACCAAACAACTTTGATTGGAAGAGATCCTCATCATGACACATCATAATTCAAAGACTAGAAACCCAACACAAAGAGAAAATACTAAGGACGTTAAGAGAAAAACAGAAGGTGACCTACAAGGATAAGCCCATCAGAATAACTGTAGACTTCTCAACCCAGACTCTAAAAGCCAGGATATCATGGAGCAATGTCATCCAAGCACTAGAGGAAAATAAATGCCAACCAAGACTGCTATATCCAACAAAATTATCTTTTAAATTAGAGGGGGAAATGAAAACTTTCCAGGACATAGAAAGCTTCAAGAAATTTGCAGCCACTAAGCCGGCATTGCAGAGAATACTTAAAGGAAACTCAGAAAGTGAAAGGGAGGCCAGCGACACCAATGACCCCAGAGAAAAAGCGACAACAGCTGGAGGAGAATGAGCTGAGAAAAAAGTAAGGCTATGCATGAAATTAGGGATGAATTGAAAAAAAAAGGAAAAACCAAATAGGGTAAAATGTTAATAATTAGTGAAATATGAGTAAACAATGTATGAAAGTCAAAAAAATCTGAAATAACTAAGCACAGCTATTTAACTGTAGTATACTTATGTGATACAGATTTAGGTCCATTTATTGTAGCAAATTCATAAAGTCTTAAGCTTGTTTAATGAAGCAATTCACTTTTTTGAAGGTGAATGTGAGTTTATCCTCTTTGAGAGGCAGAAAGATAAGCAGCACCAAAATAACTTGCGGGAAAAATAACATCTAAAGAGAAAATGTAATTTAAAAAATAGATTGGTAATTAAATCATCTGATTGATATACTTTTAGAACAGTACCATTTGGTCTATAAAATCTCTGAAATCTCTCCACATCACCATTTGTAATAGTATAGTAGTGTGCAAACTAGAATAATTACTAATTAATAATGCAACATGGGGAATTGACATAAAATCTTTTAAGAATACAAATGCATTCTTAGTGGATGGAGAGATAAAATTATAAGCCAAATCTAGCAGAAAGTTAGTAATCAGTGAAATGTGAGTAAATAAGTTATTAAAGTTAAAAAATTCTGAAATAACTAAATCAGCCTTCATATCTGTTACTTTAAGTATATGTATGTGATATAGATTTAAGTTCATTTAATGTAGCAATGTGATATTGTTTTAACTTTGTTTTAGTGTAGCAATCCACTTGAATTACATGCTTGTAGTTATTTTCTAATGTGAACTGGCGGGTAAGGCCAGGTTTAAGAATATCAACAACAATATAGCAAAATATAGAAAAAAAATCTTTTGGTACATATCCCAATAAAGGGATTGGCTGGATTCAGAGAAAAGGCATCAAGATTTATCTATTGTGACCCATTTGAGGAATAGGAAGCTGAGTTAGAGTGGTGACTTAAGTGAAATGATTTAGATGCGGAAGATTAAATATGTTAAGTACTGTATAGTCTCTCTGACTTGGGAAACCCAGAACAGACATTCCACAGAACCACACGAAGTGATAGCCGGAGTTGGGGGAAGGGTTAGGAGAGTGTGGGAGGGTCAAAAATGGGAAGGAATTGTAAAGTTGATATGATATATATGTGCACGAAATACCCAAATTCATTGTAAATACGATGTATTGCACATATACATTAATAGTGGGAAAAAAATCAGTAAAAATGATGACATTTCATTTACCAGTTCTGAACATCGGGGAGAAAACAGAGTGAAAGAAAAAGAGAACAAAACTTTCCTCCAAAGGACTGAGAGACAATAAAAGATAGCTAATGAACATATTAATGGAGTATGAAAAAGAGCAGAGAGTAAGACTGAACAGTTTCTTAAAAATGGCTGAAAATTTTCCATGTTTGGCAAAAGACAAAAACCTAAAGGATTTGTCAATATCAGACTTAACCTAAAATAATGGCTAAACCCAGGCAAGGGGGCGCACTCAGGAGGTTGAGGCAGAAGGATTGCTGTGAATCGAGGCCAGCCTGGGCCACATATTGAGTTCAGGACCAAGCTGGACTAGGGAGGGAGACTCCATCTCAAAAAATAAATTAAAAAAAAAGAAAAGAATGGCTGAAGGAAGTTTTTTATTTTTATTTTTTTAAAGAAAGAACACAACAGAAGAAGGCTTATAACTTTAGAAAAAGAACAACAGAACTAGTTAATACAGAGGCAGGCACAAAAACTATACTTTCTTCCTTTAAATCATATTTCATGGTTGAAGGGAAATGACGTCATCTGAATGCTGTTCAGTGTACGGATAGAAATATCCAAAACAGTCATAGTTCAAAATTATAGAAGTAGAGTAGCAGAGGGATTTAAGTGTGTAAGGTAACACTTAACTTGGAACTCGTAAACGGTACAGCAGTAAGATAAGAAGTTACTATGTATCCTGTTATCCAAAGCAAGCACTAGGAAAGCTATACAAAGAAATATACTAAAAATAGTATAAATAAAAAAGAAACCTTTAAAATGTTCAAATAAGAGAAATACCACATCCAACAATGAAAAATGAACATAAATAAATTGTGATGGTCTAAAAATAACACTTAAAAATCAGAGACTGGTAGTGTGGGAGAGAGGAAGAAAAAGAAAAAGAAACAAGATTCAACACTATGCTGTTTACAAAACACGCTCTCAGTACAATGATGTAAGTAGACAAAGTACAAGGACGATAAAAGGTATTTCCTGCAAGTATTGAAGAAAAAAAGCAGCAGGTACTATTTAACTTAGGTAAGACTTCAAAACAAAGAAAATCACTGGAGAAAAACAGAACAATAAATAATGATAAAAAGACCCATTTACCAAGGGAACACACAAACACTGTACAATTAAGAGACACAAGAAGTCAAACAAACAAGGTTGAAAAGAGAAACAGGCAAACACGCAATTATAATTTTAGATTTCAACAGCCTACATTCAGCAGTGAATACAACTACTGCAGAGAAAACCATCAAGGATTAAAAAACAAAAAAAGAACAAGACAAACCAACAGGATCTAGCTGGCATATACAGAAAACTCCACCTAAGAATACCTTATTTTTTTCCTGAAGCCCATGGAACATTCACCAAGATAAACCATATCCAGGGCCATGAAACACGCCTCAACAAATTTAAAAGAACTGGTCATGTTCAATGGACTGTGTTCTCTGACCATAGTGGAATGAAGCTAGATACATAACAGGAGAACAATAGGAGTATTTTTCAAACACATAAAATGTAAAGAACATAAACCTAAAAACCCTGTGAGTCAAAGAGGAACTCTGAAAAAAACTGAAAATAAAAAGATAAATAAATTATAAAATAAATTTCATAAAAATCCAAGTATGTGTGATGCAACTGAAGAAGTGCTTAGAGAAAAATTTATTACTCTAGATAATTATATAAAAGAGTAAGGCCTCAAATTAATAATGTGAAGTTCTATACCCAAGAAATCAGGAAAAAAAAACTTCAAAGCCATCAGAAAGAAGGAAAGAGTAATTATGAAAGCAGAAATCACTTGAACATAAAATAGAGAAAAAAATGAAACAAAAAGAGAAATCTTTGCTAAAACTTCTTACAAGAGTAACAAAGAAAAACAGAATATCAATATTGGGAGCAAAACAAGAGATGCCATTCCTGATCCTGCAGTTTTAAAAGGCCAAGTTAACAGTATAAGCTGTATTACCACAATTAAACAAGCTCAAAACGTACCAATTCCTCAAAATTACAAACTACTAAATTAAACAGATGACTTGAGCAGTCTCTTAACAATTAAACAAACTGAATAAATATTTCAAAAGATCTTAGGGGGAAAAATCTAGGCCCAGATGATTACGCTGGACAATCTTACCACTTACAAAATTAACATTAGTTTTTTTTTTTTTTTTTTTTTTAATATAGCAGTAGAGATTGAACTCAGGTTCGCACATATGCTAGGCAGGCATTCTGCCACTGAGGTATATCTGTAGCTACTTTTAAATTTTGTTTTGAGACAAGGTCTTGTTAAATCGCTCAGGCTGCCCTCAAATTTCTATCCTCCTGCCTCAACTTCCTGAGCAGCTAGAATTACAGGTGTGTACCAATATGCCTGGCTTAATATCAATTTTACACAATCTATTTCAAATAATAAAAGAAGAAAAACAATTCCTAACTCACTGCATGAAGCCAGAATTACTCTGATACCAAAGCCAAACATTATGTAAAAAAGGAAAGAAAACTACACACCAGTATCTCTCATGAGCTTAGATGCAAAAATCTTGAAAACATTAGTAACTCAAATTTAATAAAATATAAAAACAACTACATACCTTTGCCAATTAGTATTTAACCTAAGAATTAAAGGCAGTTTCAACATTGAATCAATCAATGTAATCCACTATACAAACAGGCTAAAAAAGAAAAACGACATTGTATCGAAGGATGCAGAGGAAGTATTTGGCAGAATTCGTTATCAGCTCATAATAAAAACTCTTGGGAAATTAGAAACTGAAGAGAAATTCCTCAAATTGAAAATGAAGATCTCCAAAAAGCTACAAACACCCCACACCTAAAAGTCAAAGGCAGGTGCTTGCCTCCTGCCCCGCCCCACCCGCCCCTGGGAACCAGACAATGATGTTCTTACTCAGCGGTCTCCAACAAAGTAGTGGGAGTTCTAACTACTGCAGGAGACACGGAGAAAACATACCAAGATTAGGCAGGGAAGAACTTAAACTTGTACTATTTGAGAAGAGTGGCTACACAGAAACTCTCAAAGAACTTATGGGGAAAAAAATAAAGCCTGCTAGAGCTAAGAAGTACCATCAGCAAAGCTGCAGGGTACAAGATTGGCTACAAAAAAATTCTACATACAGGTTGGATTTTCCTTATCTGAAATGCTTGGATCTGGGCGTATTTCAGAAAAGGTTTTTTCAGATTTTGGAATATTTACATAAAAATGTTCTGGGAATAAGAACCAAGTCTAAACATGAAATCATTTATTTTATAAACACCTTATATAGCTTGAAGACAACTTTGTACAAGTTTTTAAAAAATAATTTTGTGCATAAAGGCAAGTTCGTATACGAAAGCTGGGAGAGGGTAGGAGGTCCTTCCCACGGGGAGGCTGAGTTAGCTGGGTGTTGTGCACTTGTATTTTGACTACAACTTATACAAAAAAGTCAGAAATGTAGTTTTCTACTTGTGATGTCATGTTGGTATTACAAAGTTTTAGATTTTGGTGCATTTTGGATTTCAGGGTTTAGGATTAAGAATGCTCAACACATAAAACAATGAACATGTGAAGTATAACTTGGAGGGTCTTCACCTTTACACAAGAAGATGCAGCATATTCTGTATCTCCACTAAGAAGAAAACAAGATGAATAACTTCAATGTTCCCTTTATAATAAAGTACACCTTATACTTTCTTGAACATTTGTTCTCTCAATGGCCACCCATACAGTTACTCAGCAAAGCCAAAAGCCATCACAGGGATTACTATTGAGTTCTTTTCTGTCCCTTCTTACTACAAACCAATTAATTCAAGTCTTGCCAAAGTTACCTCAAGAACGTTTTTCTGTGAGTCCCTTCTCCTACTGTCACTGCCTACATACTGTTATACTGTACTTACAGACATTATTTCATCGGCTGTCCGGCTCTCCTCCCTTACTTCAGATCTCAAGTCCATCCTCACATTACAGGAAAATTAAACACAGAATGCATAACACTAAGGCGAATCCTCTTCTGTTTGAAAGCCCTAAATTCCTATTTATCAGAGATCAATTCCTTGGGTCTTGATGACCTCTATAGCTGGTATCATCCAGTCACTCTTGAACTTTATCCAAAAAGCCACCAAAACACTAATCCGCCTTCACACAATTTCTCTGCTCCCTTCTTTGCTTGGCTAACTTTTATCCTTCAAGCATCACTGGTTAAGTTGTGACCTAAATGTGTCTCCTTTGTGCCTCCGTCTAGCCTACCCTAACCACACATACTGAGTCCTTTCTTCCACACACTTCCAAACAACTCATCCTCCACTTTCACACTTCTTCTGTTATGTAATTTTTTTTTTTTTTTTTTGAGACAGGGTCTCACTCTGGTCCAGGCTGGTCCTGAACTCACTTCAGAGCCCAGACTGGCCTTGGACACGTGGCAATCCTGTTTCAGCCCTGATATATACATTTTAAAAGCATTGTGGCTACATCCTTCATACCTTTCTTTTACAAAGCGTCAATGGATAGCCACTATATGTGCTAAATCAAAGGTTTTCCCCCACTAATTTATATATATTTATATATACATGTGTGTATGTGCATGTATATATGTATGCTGTACCTAATGTTTACAATGAGCTTGAATATTTTGAACTTGAGTATTACAATCCTTCCCCTCCCCATTTTTGTCCCTCCTACACCCTCCGCATCCCTCTATAACTCCCACAATCACACCTATATGGTTCTATAGAATGCTTTTTTTCTGAGTTTCCTAAATCAGAGAAACCATGCGATATTTACCATATTTACTATTCTGCATCTGACTCCTTCACCACTCAAATCTCCACTCTTCAGCTCAGCTTCCCACCCCTAGAATGGGCTGCAGTGGACATAACTTGATGCCTCTTCTTTGGGTCCAGCAAAGTCCTTTATTGGGACAAATTTTTTTTTCAACTGAGCTAGCTTTGTTAAATTAACTAATGACTCCTCTTACTTAATTTGATATTTAGCTCTTCCCTCTACGCAGCCTAAGCTCTAGTGACGGAATTTCTCTAGTTACTTACATGTACTTACGTTGTTCTCCCTGCCTTTGTTTAAACCTACTTTCCCTTTTCTTTCTAATGGTGTCTTATCTAGAGAGTCACTTTAAATATTATCATCCCTCCTTCTACAGACTTTTTTGAGCTACATATTCCTTCAATGCTTATGGAACTTCACACTTTGCTCCTGTGATGTGTTTATTGTATTAAGTTGCTCCTCAGAAGTAAAACAAAACAAAACTAAATTCAACCCACTTTTTCTTCTTGGTTCATGCTAAGGCTCTGTGAGGAGAGCAGAAGTGAACATGCACTAAGTGGTACATGAAAACAGTTCAGGCTCTGCAAGAACAGCTGAAGTGGGTATGCGCTACAGCGCTACACACAGTTTAGGCTCTATGAGGACAGCCAAAGTGGGTATGTGCTATGACGGTACATGCAGACGGTCAACAACAGGTGCACAATATGTATGAATATGATGGTTTGTTTACAAAGTGACTCAAGACTTTTGGGTTATCTAACAAAGGGCACACATCTTCACCATTAGGCAAGTTAAGATATAGTGCTTTTGGAATAAAGTGAAGAAGATGAAAAGAATTACTTTCATCTAGAACTTTTCAGAGCTTATGATGCATATTGTTGGACTATTGAGAGGCACTTACGTCCTCTGGGAATAAAATCCCAGGTCATTACAAAATCCTTGGAAGCAAAAAGTGAAAGCCTTAAGGTTCAAGTTACATACTCTGCTTACAAAGCTGTTTCTGGTCATGTTAAAAGTCAACATGAGGGCTGGAGGAATGGCACAGTGGTTAAAGCGCTTGCCTTGCAAGTGCCAAGTACCTGAATCCAATTCCCCAGCACCACACAAACTGGGCGTGGTGGCATGCCTGTAATCCCAACACTCTGTAATTCCATCACTCAGGAGGCTGAAGCAGGAGGAGTTCCAAGAGTTCAAGGGCAGCCTGGGCAGCCCTACATAGTGAGTTCAGAACCAGCCTGGACTACAGAGTGAGACCCTGTCTCAATAAACAAACAAACAAACAAACAAACACAACTTAGTCATGCTGACTCAAAGTTCAGTGCTCAACATAAGCTGAAGCTGTCCTTTGGATCATTACTTATTACAGGTTGACACACAGAAATGTCACAGATACACTGAAGCCAAGAATGTGGAATGGGGAGAAAGCTTTGGAAAGGGTTAAAAATGTGTAAGTCAGTGTAAGCCAGTATGGGTGGAATTCAGATGCAAGTTCAGAAGTTAAAGGTTTATCAGGCTAATAAGTCTACTAACTACTCCAGTTAGCTTCTGGATGGTAGTTAGATGTGAATGCATGAATCTCACATAGCCCAAATGAGCCACAGAGCAGGTCTCTGCTAGTAGAAGTGGCAATCTTCAAAGAGACTCTGAAATTTGAACGGGAGCAGGGTAAAGCACAAACAAAGCCCAGCTTAAAAAAAAAGTCTCCCAAGGTAAACTCTGTGGGGATGACTCTGATGATAACACACAAGTCTATTTAGAAACCTGTCACTCTGCTGTTACATGGCTAACAGGGAAGTTTCTCATTCTTTAAAGCAATACGAGAGAATATTGCTCTTTTCAAACTGAGTAGCAGTACTTGAGAAAGAAAACTCAGGGACTGCGGGCAGCTAGCTCCTTAGTCCTTGACATCCTGTCACCCCTCCTACTTGGCACATGGGGCCAGCGCTCTACTGCTGAGCTACACCCCCGGCCCTTCCCCACATTTCATTCTTGAACCAAATAAATATATCCAAAAACTTACCTTAATCATTGTTCCGTGCTCTACAAAATTTCCTTAATAAATTAAGCTATATTTTATATACTAAGTACTATAAAGGGTCAAGTGAAGTAACTATTTAACAATGCTTCCAAGAAGACCTAATTGTAGTAGTTACCGTGGCAGTGGACAGGAAGGCTTAATGTAAGAATGCTGATTTTCCTCTGAGTAATTGTAAATTCAGTGAGTCCAATAAAAAAAATAATTCTCTGAAAAATGCCAGATGGCAGTTCTTTAAATAAACTTAATGTGATGGTTATGAGAAGCTAAGATTTAAGGTAGCGATGCTTCAGAACAAAGACAATTCAGAAAATAAAAATGGCTAGGAATCAAGAAAACTTTTAGATAAAAAATATGACTGTATGAAATAACAAGTTTGGGAAGTAACATTTCTTAGAACATGGAGCAAAAATATGACAAAATGTGAAAGGAGAAAAGTTCAGGGGTTAATCAATACGGGAGCTTTAAATCTGTGACACCTGGATGCAATACGATCCAAGTGGAGAGCTCCAACACTCAGTCTTCAAAAGACTTCCACCACGGGCAAAAGCCTTGCAAAAGGTAAATTCAAAATAAAAAATGGCAGACCATGTAGAGAAACTACACCATCAGCAGAAGTGAGAAGAAACAACAAACAGCAGGATCAGCATCACCAAGCACAAGGCTTAACAGAGCAGAAGTGCCATTCAAAAAGGTTTTATAAAAGTGTGGCTAAAATTACTTAAGTGAATTTTAAAAAGGCTAGAACTTATAAAAGAGAATGCACACAAGGTGATAAGGTAGAAGTGAAAACTTAAAATAGAATATCTAAAAACGAAAAATACAGTTTTTAACAAATAAAACTTGAGCTGGAATCCCGGGAGGCTGAGGGAGAAGGACTGCAAGGCCAGTGTGGTCAAGAGATCTTATATTAAAGAGAGAAATCTCAGTATGTTTTAAATAACAATTCCTAACACTCAGATGAAGAGATAAGTCAGGGCCTGACAGCAGCTCTCAGCTAACCTAACTGAAGGTAAGCAGAACCTCATCACTGTCGGTTCTGGCCTATGTGGACTGTGGTTTACCTTACTACTCTGAGAAACATGAACTCACATTGTTTTATAAAACTTAATCAAAGACAGTGTTCCACGTTTTTTACTGCTCTGGGTAAAAGGACAAATGTAAGGAACAATTTCTAGGACTCATTTCCAGGAAAATAAGAGCCCAAAGCTTCTCTCTGACTTAGGTGCAGCAACTCAGAATAATTCTGGTGTTCCATAGCACTAGCTAATTGTAAATATATCTAATTTCTCATTTAAATATAACTTTTTTTATTTTGTGCATTTCTTACACTTATTTTTAAAGCTCTGTGAAATTCTTTTAAAGACAGTTAAAGTATCTATAAAATTCCTGTAAGATGTCAAACAAAAGTTATGAGTTTATTACTCCCCCAAAAGGATTCCTCTAAGTTCAGCATTTACATTGACTTAGATCTCTCTCTCGAGTATGTATTTCTAAAAGATTTTAGAGATTCATAAATACAAAGTGCCTTTTATAAAACCTCTGGGGAGTTGTTTTGGTAAAGGCAAGGTAGAGGCAGGGGAGGACAAGGATAGTAAGCCAGGCCTGCAGGGTTCCCCGAACACGCTCTTGGTGGGAAAGATGCTGCTACCATGATTCTCAGTTACCTGACGAATAAGAAGTCTGATTGTTCTGGCCACACAGCATGGGTCAGAAAACCACAGAAGCTTGGGAGGCAACATTTAAAAAATTATTGTCTTTATAAGCCTATATTGAGCAAGGGAGCTCAGTGACATAGGAAATAGGAGAAAAGATTAGTTCAAGTTATGATATTGTTATTTCAGTCATAATTAACAGCATTTTGGCTGCTTTTCCTTAAAGTCAAATAAATCAAAGCAACATAAGCATATCCATTGAAAATTAAGCCAGTAATAGCTTCAAAAGTTACCCTAAATCTTAAAAACAACTAGATAAAAATCAAGCTATCAAATTTTATTTTCTTACATCGTGGAGACAAGGCAAATGTTAACATCTTGTGTACTGTTGAACTCTTTCACAATCTTGAGTCTCTCCTCCGATTTCGTGCTTCCATCAAGTCGCCGGTAATCAAGCCCAGACGCCATGCAGTACTGCTGTAGCACATCCAGCAACTGGAAGAAAGGCAGAAGACAGGACAACACAAATTATTGGTTTATAGGTTTCATTCCACTACAGAGATTGAATTTGCCAAGCATTAAGTATTGGTGCTTATGATTTCTTTCTTGAAATTCTGTGAGCAACAAACAATTTGGGGGTTAGGGGTAAGCAGCTCAGTGCACTTGCCTAGCATACATAAGACCCTGGGTTTGATCCCTAGCACCACAAAAAATAAAACAAAATAAAATAAAAATAATTAAATATTCATTGTATTTCTGACCCATATACATCTATGCATTATCCTAAAACAGACTTTAACATTTCATGACCTTTGATTTTTAAAAAAAGGACTTAAAAAACCCAAGCCAAATAAAAAACACCTCTAATTATTTATAGAAACATATTTTATTATTTATATTATTTTCTAAATCCTAAAATATTATCAAGAACATCAAGAGAATATAAAACCTTTGAGTTTGCTATTTGACAGAAACTTCCAGATATAATTGAGATTTAAGTGTCTGTTTGAAAACTTGAATTTACTTACCTTACTACTTACTGCCATGTGGGTAAGACAGAAACTATGACTGAAAGCTGTAATGCCTCCATATGCTATGGCTTAGCAGCCAGCGCTAGGCCACCTAGGAATCCACCACAGACGACACTCACCTTAGTGGAAAAGGAGAAGAGAAGAACCTTATCTCTGTTTTTCCTGAAATAATTTAAAAGCTGCTGAAGGACCTGGAAACAAACCACAGAATAACAATGAGCCAGTTCCAACTAAAACCATACTATACACATTACTTGGGAATTTCTTAAAACTTATTTTCATACAGTGCTAACCTCGGTCACCTCTCCTAATTCCCTCTATTTTTTCCAAGTTGGTGAAATAAAGTATTAGGTATTACATCAAATGCTATTCATCATCATGCTGCCAATAAGGAGGAAAAGTTCCCAAAGACTTATTTCATCTCATCTGGTTTTAATAAAAAGGAAGCATTTTAGATTACGGGATGCATTTAAATGGATTAATTTAATTTCCAAAATACACTTTCTTTATACCTAAAATATGTTAAGAAACTAAATTACAGAGCAGCATACCTTTTAGGAAGTATTTAAATTGTCTCTGCAGAGATGTAATGAAATGTGTTCAATTATGTCTGTGTCCTAAAAGTCTTGATATTTATTTTCTTAGAATAATCAGTCAGATATACACCTCTTCTCATTTTCTTGCCTTTGTTTCTCTATTTATAGTAAACGCTGACTTCCAGATTGGATTTTGACCTCAAAATGCCAATAACCTGGCCCCACACATGGTGCTCTCAGAGAGGAAGCAAACAGTCCAAACCCTTGTATATAACAGGAACACTGTTATTTTTAAACAGGCATTTCCACATCTGGCAGTGACAGGTCCAGAATACCAGGGAAAAGCAATTCACTGAGGGGAAAAAAGTGAATTCTCTGTCTTAAGTCTAAAGTACAAATCAAACGCTTAAGAAATTTTATTTATGCAATGATAAGCATTTAAACTTTTAAATAAAAACTTACATCCAATAATACTCTGTAGAGCAAGTTAAGACCTTGAGCTAAGTCTGATTCCCATCCCTAATCCCTCAACAAAAGCCATGAAAGATTTTTTTTAATCTACTTGGGTAACTAATTAAATGGTAAATGAAAGTATAATAGCCAAGTAAATATTTTAATACCTGGAGAACACACAAAGTAAGTTTTATTTGTATTTACCTTTATTTTAATAACACATTGATTCAGTGAAGTGCATTTGAATTTCACATGACATTAACTTTTTTCACTGATAGACTTTAATTTTTTTAGCTTATTGAAGAATTCAGTAGAAAGTACAGAAAACCTCCATGCATTCCCTGTCCTCCCTCACTTCAGCTCTTCTCCTTCTCCCATTACTGCCTACAATAAAATAGTATTATTAGCTAAGATCATCCCTTCTTACTAATAGCATGTGATGTTCATCACAGTTGACAGGGCCACCAACTAGACTGAATTGTAGTTCATGTTAGGATTCATGCACTGTACTGTATAGTTCCACTGGTTTTGACAGATGCATCATGGCATGTATTCTCTATTACAGCACATGACACAATCGTTTCGCTGCCCCTCAAAATTTCCCATGTGTCATTTATTCATTCTTCTGTAAACCACTGATCTCTGTCTCCAGTGTTTCCTTTCTCCTGAGTGTTGTAGACTTGAGCACACACAGTGGGTGGCGCTGCATTCAGCTTCTTTCATTTAGCCATACGCATTTAAAGTTTCTCCATGTCTCATCAGTTTGAAAGCTCAACTCTTCTTTTTATCACTAAATAAATATTCCATTGTGCAGCTATTCCAGTGCATTTGTACATTCACATATTGATAGATATCTTGGATGGCTCTAAGCTTTGGCAATTATGAATAAATTCTGTGATGTTCTTGTGTGGATTTAAGTTTTTAATTTGTTTTTAAATTTAAACATTTAACCATCAAAATCTGGTGAGAAATCAACAAATCATACATCAAAGTGATTATTTTGCATTCTTACTTAGCAGTGAGTACGAGCTCTTGTTATCCACGTACTTCTCCGCATTTGGTGTTGCCAGTTTCTAGGTTTTGACCATTTTGTAAATGTGGAGCATATACCATTGTTTTACTTCATAATTCCTTAATGGAATATGACAATGAGCATCTTTTCATGTTTATCGCTGCATGAACATCTTTTTTCTGGGGAGACGTGACCATCATGTATATTCAGCCCAGATAGGGTATAAGCAGACAGGTCAAAGTAATGACTACACCAATGCCTGATTTGGCGATGAACTAATGAATTTACTGGGTTCCTTACAGGAGTATGGGTGACTGTCTACCAAAGCGCAGATGGGGGGCTACATAAAGAAGGACAGGTGAGCGGTCACTTACAAGCCTACAGGTGACTTAAAGGGTAACTGCGTCACCAGAAAGATCAGCCGCACAGATGACACCTAATGAACCTACTGTCCCCCAGAATCCTTTGCCTGGTCACCACTGCTTGTCTCTGCCAGGCCCGCCTGGCTAGGCAGTGCCATTCTCCTGGGCTCACTTCTTTCTCCCCTCTGCAGGGTTCTTCTCCCTCTTGCTCTGGGGTTGTCCCTGTCTTTCGGAGCAGTTGCAGTTCTTTCTCACCGGCGGCTCACTCCTAGCTCCCTGACTTCTGCCTCTCTAGATGGCAATAGTGAGGACTGCCACATTGATTATTACTCTTCTGTTGATATTGACCCTGCTGCTCTGTGGCCTCAGGTCTCAAGTCTCTGAGGCACAGCGCCTGACACACGCCCAAGGGCGCATGCCAGGAAATGTGAGCAGCACCTGTGGATCCAGCTAACAGCCAGGTGGCATGCCCAGGTGTGGGTGGGGCTCCCAGGTGGAAGAGCTCCACCTGGCCACTTCTATCATGTGCACCTGTGATACCCTGACTCTCATGAGTCTCCTTCTTCCTCCAAGAGGGAGCATGCCAATTAGGTAGCAGTAGATACAGTTGAGGAAAACTGAGCAATTCGGTACTAATGCATCAGAGGACTTGCCAGGGAACATTTATTTGCCGTTCACACATCCCTTCTGGTGAAGATATTGTTCAGAACTTTTGCCCATTTTTACAATGGATGTCTGTTCTCTTATTGCTATGTTTTAAGAGTTCTTTGAATATTTTAGATACCAAACTTTTACGGTTTTTCAAATACCTTCTCTTGGTCTGTGGACTGTCTTCTCATTTTACAGCCATCAGCATGTTAAACCAGCATGTACGGTGTTAGGGTGATATCACACCAACTGTGATGTTAAGTATTTCCAAATATTTTATAGTAAAAGTAAAAAACAGTAATAACAGTGAGTGTTTTTAGACCAGATATCTTTTTTAGGCTAAAGAAATAAGCCCACTAAATTTATAATTATAAATTAACTTACACCTAGAAAGATAAACATGGTATCTTTGTGGACTGAGCTGGGTTTCTTAGTCTTCCCCCTGCCGCTGCCTTCTTGTCAGTAAGAGGCTCTACAGTGTTTCCCAAAGGAAAGAAAAGTGAGGATTCTTATCAATGAATAAGTGCAACTCATAACTATCCCCTTCAATGGTAGCTAAGGTAAGAAAGGACAAAATGACTTAGCTACTGAAGAAAATGAGGCAACTCATGAGTGCATTTTTTTGTTTGTTTGTTCTGAGACAGTGTCTTGCTCTATAGCCCTGGCTGGTCTTGAACTCACTATGTAGCCCAAGCTAGCCTGGGACTCAATGGCAATCAGCCTCCCGAGGGTTGGGATCACAGGCATATGCCACCACATTCAGCTTTATGTGGTACTGGGGAATTGAACTCAAAACCTGCACAAGCACTTCAACTGCTGTGCCATTCCCCCAGCCCTCACAAGGGCAGTTGTGAAGCTACAGCAATTACCACATTCAGAGTCTCTGTAGCTGTGAGCTGTGCTAAGACAAACAAAACTGGAACCTTTCACCAGCTTAATTAAAGGAAAATATGCAACTTCCTTTCTCTTGGAATTCTTAACATCACAGGCAATATTCCCATGATAAGCCTATAGGTTTTGTATCACCAAATCAACTTATCACCAGATGTTGCTGCTAAACAAATAATAAAAAAAAAACAGTACTACCATGTATATCCCTAACTTAGTGTCTGTTTTACTGGTATTCTTTCACAAAACAGGTTTATTATCTAATTCCTTCACACATAAAAATACAGCCCAGCTTCAGGCAATAATTAATGCTTGCTTCTTTCTTTCTTCCTTTCTTTTCTTTTTTTTTGAGACAGAGTCTCACTCTGTAGTCCAGGCTGTTCCTGAACTCTCCACATAGCCCAGGCTGGCCTATGAATTCATGGCAATCCTCCTGCCTCAGCCTCCCAAGTGATAGGATTACAGGCATGCACCACCAAACCTGGCTTATGTGGTCCTAGGGAATCGAACCCAGGGCACTGCACTTGCCAGGCAAGCAATTTAACCACCGTGCTATTCCTTCAGCCCCTGCCTTTTTCTTTCTAAAGCTTAAAAATTAAAGATAGTAACAATCATAAGCAGACACTACTATCATAGACATAGAACTCTTAATTAACAATGCTTTAAAACAGCATATAAAATGCAGAATTACAAAAAACCTAATTTCAAGAGTGGTAATTTTGAGGAGGGGGTCACAAGAAATAAAATTAAATGAACAGCAAAAGATATTACAGTTCTCACAGGAGGTCATGATTTATGGTAATATCATACTGGTTTCAACTATCAGAATATGCTCAGTTCTAAACTAACTACACTTCCTATATCCTAAAACTTTCAAATGACTAAATAAAAGTCAAAATGAATAACAAAGAGATTTACTATTTTTAGGAAATATGAGACAAACTATTTGCTATGTTAATCTCATGACATTCTCACTAATGCAAACTTATTTTCTAAAAAATACAACATTCAAATGGTCTTCTCGGCTACTTACAGTCCTACTTCCTTGCTCACTTCATTAAATTCAGAAGTACCAAGTAACTGAACTACAATGAACTAACCAAGATGAAGTGCTAAAATATCTCCAGAGAAAACTGCTTTGAGTACCTTCATTTTTATTTCCTTCCTCAAAAAAGAACAAATATTTTGTTCTTAATTATAACAAGAACTTGGAAATTGTTATGCAAAAATCTATGAATCCATACATAGAGGTTCTTGATAGTGACTACAGAGTTAAGATAACTCATTTTTTGTAGGAGGCTGAGGGTGTCCAGGTGCTGTCACACGCAGAGCCCAGAGGCCTGGGTCATGGCTGAAGAACATATCATTATTTCTTACACCACTTCTTCAGTAACAAGTCACCAAGAGCTTCCCAGCTGCAGGTCAGTTTCTTTGTGTATAACAAATGTTCCTATGAAAATGTACAATCTTGTACTGCTGTAAGCAGAACAATCAGTAGAGACATGGATATTTTGCCAACTAAGAACTCTTCAAGAAGTTCCTTTTTGACTTGCAGGATAACGCCTTATTCTTATTCTTTTGTTTACATTAGCATTTATATTTCTGGTAGGTATCTCCTTTTTTGGAGGACATGCTATCTATCACATATAAGTAAACAACATATATTTATGTCCCACTATTAGATTAGTAAAGTCTGAGGTACACTTATTCAACTGGAACTGAGAATCCATGGTGCACACAAGTACACACACAGTTACCAGTGACCTGTAAGTGCTGACAGACCTCAGTGTCCGCAGCCCCTGCTTCTTTTGCATGCCTGAGAACCTGTTTTGATTGGCAGATAGCCCTGCCACACCACTGGATGTTCTGCACATCCTCCCTGTCTGAGAGCAACATGAAAACAAAGCACTTGCCTTCATCTTCCCACTGTACTTAGGATCAGAAAGTGTTTCGAAGGCTGCATCTTTGCTTTTCTGCACAAAATCTGGGAATCTGGAAAAGACCTGATCACATATCCTTTTGATAAGTGTTTCCTTGAGGGGAAAAGGAAGAAGAGATTTCAACTTAATAATTTTGAATGTGTATGAATTAAAACTTTATGAATTTTTTTCTATTTACAAAGATTATGTTACTTTGAAGATTTTGCCTTCTTTATGGCAGACACTAACTCAGAAAATCTTAAAGTGATATGTTAAACACATTTGACTTGGATAAATTCTTATTGATGAGACTATTAGTTTTATTATCATTACATTTTCAAGATTTCCAAAATAGAAGGGCAAATAAACCCCAAAAAAGTAAAGGGCACTATCAGAGTAATATCAAATTCTTACTAGGTTTCAAAATTATATCTAGGTAGCACTGACTTTACCACAAAAAGAAATTATAAAATCATTACACAAAAGGCCTTTTTAAGATCTTCACTGTTTTAGGTTGTGCTCTGGAGTGAGACATAAGTAATATCACCAAAGTACATGATGACATCTAGTCCTGAACGTTTCCATTACTGATTTTCACAAAATATTTAATATGCAGAACACCATAGATCCTCCTTTTACCCAGGAGACTAGATAAACATAATTAGAGACATTATTAGTAAAGTAGGGCTGACTTGTTTCATAATTATACAAAAGATTATTAGGGAAAATAATCATAAACATTATTAGAGAAGTAAATAAGAGATTTTCAGCCAAAGGGTTTTCAGTTTGATTAAGAATTTAACTGTACATATACCTTGATAATCTAAATTTTATTTATTAATTGGTGCTATAGATTGAACCCAAGGCCTCTTCTGTCACTGAACTACGTCCTCAGGCTCTGACATTTTAAAATGAGCAAGCCGGTTTCTCCTTAAATTTCATTAAAAATTTCCAGGTAAATTTATTTAAGAAACTTCATACCAAGTATTAATTATATACTGATAGCAGCATAGCTATATCAAATTTATATCCACAGCATCACAGAGAAATGAAGGAAGTTAAGTCAAACCTGTTGCACTGAGGTACTAGCAGCCTGCAGCAGGGCGACATGATTGGCTACCTTCTGAAGGACAGCGAGGTAACTGAAGTACAAGGTCCTCACTGTTTCGCCATGTGAATTAGTCTGTAACCAGAACAATACAAAAAATTACCAGAAAAGAATTACCATGGCTGTCTAACTGCTTACATCATAGAGAACGTCACTGAAAATAATAGTTATCATCTAATGACTTTGGGCCCAATAAATCCTAAAAAAATAATCCGGGAATCTGGGAAATACCTGATGACATAACCTTTTGGTAAGTGTTTCCTTCAGGGGAAAAGGAAGAAGAGATTTCAACTTAGTAACTCTGAATGTGTATGAACTGAAACTGCTTATGAAAAAAATTTTCTATTTAAAAAGACGAGGTTACTTTTGAAAATTTTGCCTTCTCTAAGGCACACAAATACTTCAAAAAATCTTAAAGTGACACATTAAACACACTTGACTTTTATGTAGTCAATTATACAAAATATCCATGAATTAGTAATGTGGAATCATTTTGGTGAACCATAATACAATGTTGTTTTTAATAAAAGAGGGGAGAAAATCCTCATTCTAATTCTCATGGATCACAGTGGTGAAAATGCTGCCATTGAGATATTCCTCATAATGAAACGATGCAGTGGCCGAGTGCTGCACAGACCCCTTCCTCTCCCCTCTAGTTTACGCTCCACGTTGTTCTACGGAATGGGAAGCAACGAAAGTTAGGAACATTCTAGATACAACTGCATGAATGTGACTAGAGCCATAAAATAGCAAGCAGCAAAGTAAATGAATGGAATAAAAAACTACCTACCCACTTATTTATGGTCATTACGTATGCTTAGATACATGACATAAATCAGAGAAAAGAGCAGCGAGTATAGGTAGAAAGAATATAAATGAATTTTGTTTCTAAAGAATTTTCCATTCCACTGATAACAGTTTCTACTAAATTGACAGTATAGCTATCAAATTAGTTAGACCTTCAAGCAAAGAGTAAGTCATTTAAAAAAACGTGGCTAATGAAAAATTTCTTAAAGATGAACTTCCAAGATGAAAGCAGGGTAGTTAACAATATATGACAAAAGGGAAGGTATCATATTGAAATTTAATTTTCAAAATTAATTACTAAAAGTACTTAGTGTATTTATATGTCATAACTATTTGATACTGTAAAGCATTTTTTGAAAACTATTCTTTTAAAAAATCTTATGCATCCTGAAGTTAAATAATTATCTGAGGAAAAGCTTTTTTATTATCTGATACTTAAGTTTTACACTAGAACATAATACAATGCAATAAAAAGCAACACAGTAAAGATAAAAGGAAATGCTTGCCTTATAACAACAATTTCTCCTTTTCCGGCCACTGCTACAGGTACAGGGCTCAGAAGATTTAAGTATCAAAGCCACATCTTCTGTTTCTAACACTGCTTGATACACAGCTTTCTGGAAATCTGTCAGAGAACAATAAACTATCTGCCAAAATAAAATACAAGGCAGTTACTACCTTTTTTGGTAACAATAAGAATAATAATCATAACGTACATAGGATTAAATAGTGCAAGCTGCTTGTAAACTCTTCCCCTCCAGTTACATTATAACAATTTCCCCTAATTTCCTTATATTTTTTGTTTCCCACTTCATTTTAGACTATCCAAATTGTAAATTCATTTTCAAGCAAACTTCATAGTTTTCATTTTTAATTAAAGGAAACATGATATGATAAAATAACTACATGACATCCTCATGTATTTCTCAATATACTGTACATAATCTGAGTTCTATGTTGATTAATCACACAAATAATTATAATTTAAGACAAATGAAAAACTTGGTAAGGACAAACAGACTTCAGAACAACAATATGAATATTAAATGCTTACTGTGATACTTGGAAAGTATAAACTAAAAATTTCATATTACTGAAAACTGAAAACATAGTTTTTTTCTATTTATATTACTCTAAGTTCTAATATTTGGTTAACAAAATGTACAGAGAAGCAAATATAAGTTGCTATTTTATGTTCAAATTTAAGGAAAAAATAATATAAAAAAGTCACTAAGTTATGAGAGATACAATCTGCATTGTATTTCTGGCAGCATTGGAAATCAGTAAAATTCTTTCATAGACACAACTACAGTTAATAGAGCCATAAAATTAAACATGCTCATCATAGCACTGAGAGGAAAATGAAGAAAGAAAAGCCACCTACTTATAAGTACAATAGCACATTATTACAAAAATTGACACACAGGCATTGAGCAAATCTAGGCATATCTATCTAGAATATTAGATTTAAAATCATATGTATAAGGCACATTCTGTGTGTATAGTACACCTTGACATATAATCTTGAATATAAACATACACAAGAACATACAGAAATTATAGAAGACAGCAGTGAATGATTAGTCCATGGAAGGTATTTTCTAATTGATTGATTTTTTGAGACAGGGTCTCATTCTGCAGTCCAGACTGGTCCCTGAACTCACAATGTGGCCTATGCTGGTCTTGAACACATGGCAATCCTCCTTCCTCAGCTTCCCACACGCTTATAGGATAGTTGTGCACCACCACCCCCAGCTTATGTGGTGCTGGGGAATCAAATCCAGGACTTTGGACTTGCTAGGCAAGCACATTTTTTTAACTACCCAACTACGCTTCCAGCCCCGGTGGTTACTGGCAAACACAGTAAAATTTACTATACATTTCGTATCTATCATGAATTTCACAGCAATCAGATGAGCCACATTTTTCCACTCAAAAAAAAAAGAGAAAGAAAAAGAAATCCAACTTCAAGATATCATGATACCTGATATCATGACCAATGATCCAACACTCTGCATAATTTTCTCTATGTATCTGTGTTTCTATTGTTCCTACTAAATAGATAGCTAAATAATATACATACAATTTCACAAAGGATTACAAAAGGGCAGGTTCATGAAGTACCTCAATGTAATACTTGCTTTAAATTAATAAGTACCAACGTCATATATTGTATTAATTTCTCCAACTTGCATATCAACAATATTTTCTTTCCAAATCTCTTTTTAAAGTAATAATAGGATATCCTATGATTAGAAGGAATATGCTAGGCAGTAATAGGTTTATTTCATAGTAATTTATAGAATCATTATTCTATGGCTTGAGATAGTAAAATCATAAGGTTAAAAAATATGAAAGAAGAACTAGAAGTATGACTCTGTGGTTGGGCATTTGTTCAGCATGCGTAAGGCTGAAGGTTTGGTCTTCAGTACCACAAAAAAATTAATAATACTCATTATAAAGACCATATATGTATTAAAAACCTTCTTAAAATCAACTCAAATATTCTTAAGCAATTAGTAATTATTTTCTATAAATTAAAAAATTTAGGTTAGTTGTAGAACTACAATACTGTAAATAAACAAAATCTAGAAAAAAAAACTAACCATTTTGGTCCCACAAGTAGAATTAAAGTACAAAGGAATAGTGGGTGGTAGACAGAGACTATATAGAAAAACAAAATGTGAACAGAACACAGAGTAATGGAGAAGTTCTACTTTCTTAAGAAAGGACTTTATCAAAAACCTTGACAAGAAATGAGTTTAATGTATTATTATGATTCTGATCTTAAATGTCCCCAATAAGAACATATATGCTAAAGGCTTGGTCCTTAGCCAGTGGCACTACAGGGAAGGAAAGAAATGTTTTGGAGGCGAGGTCTAGTGGAAGGAAGTTAGGTCACTGAGAGCAAGCTCTTGAGGGCAGATACTGGGAATCTGGCAACACACTGACTCCAGTTTGCTTCCTCATGTCATAAAATAAGCAGCTTTGCTCCACCAACCACTCCTTGCCATGACATTCTGCCCACTACAGGCCCAATTTTGGCAACAGCATCAATAGACCATAGACTGATACCTCTGAAATCATGAGCCAAAATCTTTCATTCTTTTAAGATGATTTAGCTCAAGTATTTGTTATGGCAAAAGGCTAACACATATACTCACAATAAAATTGCTATCTGACAGGCTAGAGATGTTAGTAACAAAAACAACTGGGCTAAATTAATGTTTTCTGAAATTCCTCATGTAACATAATTTTTACTCCACAAAGAGTAAAAGGCACAAAAGTAGGTTTACAAAATATCGTAGGAGATTGACTTCCTATAAATAAAGCAACTGATTTCAGAAAAAATAAAATATAACAAAAAATTCATCTTATACACAAACGCAGGTCTTACCCGGTCTTCCTTCTTAGGCAGCTGATCCTTGATGAGCATCTTGGTGCGCCTGAGAAAGCAGGCAGACATCTTCTTCGCAAGCCTTCGCATGGCTTTTCGGCCAGTTGCTAGTTCTCTTTTTGTTGCTGTGTGCCTCTGCCCATGTTCTACCGGGTCAGAAAACTGCTTCTTGAAGTAGGTCTGGCTACCCAGAAGTCCTGGCACAGCCCTTTAAAAAGGCAATAAAAAAATGAGATTTTTATTAAGTTACCTATAAAGAAAAACATTCACTTCTTTTTGCTTTGAAGAAATATACTCAGTCACTTGCTTATTAATGACAGCAAAAATAAAAGCCAAGAAAACAATGTTTTTTTCTTTGTGATAATTTCAGTTTGTGACTAAAAACAGTAAAGGAATTGATGAGGTGGCATGTCTACTTACTTTGGGGACCCAACTAACACATAAAGACAGCTTTCCATGTGACTCGCTACTCTGTATATGTTTGATAGCAAATATTTTTGCGAACAGTTAACTGCTTTTTGCTTTCGTTGGTAGAAACTAACTATTATCAAACAAGGTAGCATCAAGGAAAGAACCATTTTATCATTTAAAGACAAAACAAAAATCTAGTGTTTTCACTCACCAGTCCATAACACACCACAGCTCCTTCATGTTGTTCTGAAGAACGGTTCCGGTGAGGCCGATGCGGACGTCACACTTCAAAGCTTTCATAACTTCTGTCACTCTTGCCTTGGGATTCTTGATTCTATGAGCTTCATCCACAATGACAGCTGACCATTCCAAACTACAAATAAAGAAAGAAAGTGGGGCAGGGAAGGCTGGAAAAATTTCCTTGCCTCAACCTAAGGAATTTTCAGAAAGTTATTTTCTAAAGTTTTTAAATTTTTGTCCCTCTTTGTTCTCAGATGATTCTGTTGAATTCACACTAGTCAGGTAAATGGTCTCAAGTTTGAACAACCTACAAAAATAAAATACATATAGAGAATATAAAGGGCCACAGAGATACGTTTAACAGTGGTAAAATAAAAAATCTCATTTAAACATCACAAAATAACAAAAGAATTTTTTAAAGTAATCAGTGACAGACATATGAAATAGAAAACCAAAAATCTGCAATGTTAAATATGATTGAAAAAACATAATTGATGACTTTTAAAAACTTACAACACATCACTGCATTTACTACCAATGTTTAGTATTAACGGTTACCCTAGTAGCAGTGAGTATTCCTAGCAGTCAATCTACTGAAAGGAACCGAAGTTCCCTAGAAAAATAGAGAAATGGTTGACTTCAAGCATGTAGCAGGGAAATTACTGAAGAGCAAGTAAGCACAGATGTATTCAAATACCAACGGGGATGTGTACAAAGGACAGATGAACTAGGCTAATTGGAATATTTAGGCATCTAAACTAAGTATTATTATTGAGCATAAAATATTGAATAAAAAATTTAGTAGTTTTATGTGAAATTTTTGACATTTACTTCACACTGGACACAAAAAATCAGCTCAAAATATATTTATTACAAACTTAAACATAAAACTGCTTAACAAAACGTAGAAAAAAATCTATGATTCTCAGCTAGGCACAAGCTTCTTAGATAACACAGCAGACAATACAATTATTTGATAAGTTCAATTTCATCATAGCTAAAAAGTTGCTCTTCCAAAGACAAGAAAATAAAAAGACACAACAACCAACTTCTCACCTTCACAACTACCACTGACGTGACTGTGTGCAGCCTTACACAAAGTACTTAACCTCCCAGTGCCTCCGATTGCTATCTGCTGCCAGTATCCATGAAATGGTCATATGTCAACATATTAGTTCATAGATAATACAAAATCAAATTCCACATCTTACAAAAATGATAGCTCTAAATCTAACTTCTTCAATAACTATACTGAATGTGAATAAATACCCCAGGTTTTGAAAAGCAAAGATAATCAGAACAGATTTTGTAAAATCAAGATTCAACTATATGCTGGCTACAGAACGATTCACTTCAAATACAAAGAATAGGTATGCTGAAACAGAAAAATGGAAAACTACATGTATGCAGTATGCAAAGAGATAACTAGCCTGTAATTACAATAAAATGGCACAGTCAACCAGAAAATAATTTGGCAGTTTCTTCTAAAGTCGAACCTTCTCTTACCCTACAACCTACAAGTTTCACTCCCAGGCATTTACCAAGAGAAAGAAAAATGTGTGTCCCCCATGGCTTATATACAAACATTCCTTGAAATTTTATTTATAGAAACCCAAAACTAGAAAAAACTAGTGTTCACCTTCAACAAAATGTCATACAATTCAATATTTAAGACAACAATCACTGATAGACCTAAAACACAGATGAACTGCGAAGTGCTGAGCAAAAGATGCCAGACACCAATAAAGAGTATTTTCTGCCCAATTTCATTCATGTATCACATTAGAACAGCTTAAACTAATCTGTGGTGACAGAAATCAAAATCAGCGGTTGTCTGGGTTGGAGAAGGGCTGTGAAAAGGTAAGAGGAAAGTTTTGCAAACATAAAAATATTTTATACCTTGGTTAAGAGGTGTTTAAGTTCAAACACTCATTTTTCAAAACCAGCAGTCAGCAAACTGTGGCCCATGGACCAAATCCAACCTGTGGCCAGTACTGCATGGTCAGCAAGCTAAGAATAATTTTTACATTTTAAATAGTTGTAAAAATAAAAAGGAAGAATATTTAACAGAGACTGTATATGGCTCAAAAATATTTACTATCTGGCTCCTTACTGGAGGGGGAAAAAAAAAAACCTTTTATTGTCAAGAATCAGCAATTATATACAGCTGCCCTCAGTATCTTGGTATCTGCAAAACAGTGGACCAGGGACCAAAATCTGGAGTCTCCAAATCCAAAACCACCCACACAACCCCTCAGCTATAGAGCATGGAGCAGGAGGGAGCAGTGGTGAAGGCCCACCTCCAGTCTCTACTGCTGATCTGACAGGAGGCGGAGCTTTGCTCCCCACCCCTCTTGCTGCTCCTCTTTGTTTCAAAGCACCCTCCAACAACCTACTGTGTAACAAGCAGTTCCAGCCTACCTTGCCCTTGGGGATCACTGTCTATGTAAAATGGCAGTGTGTGTGTATATCCTTCCATACACATTAAGTAATCTCTCCAGATTCCTCACAATACCTAATATGATGTAAACACTATAAATAGTGGTTATATAGGTTAGGAAATAATGACAAAGAAAGACTGTACAAGTTCAGACTTCTATAGATGCTTAAATTTTTTTTTTATTTGTAGCTGCTTGAATCCCCAATGTGTTACTTACAGATCCAGAGAGCCAACTACATTACAATCAGTATTTCTGTATAAAAAGTTTATTAAAGTTGGTTCTAGTAAAACCTTGCAGATGGGTTTGATTGATCTAATTGATCCTGGCATTTTCCAGATAAGCTGATTTCACTTTTTAAAAATACTTAAATATATTTTGAGCTCATAGAATTTGTACAGAACTACTGATTGCTGCTTTTCATTTTTATCTTACGCCAAATTATTTTTATGCTGAAATGAAAGCATCACCTTTTAAAATAACCTAGTTTTCTGCCATTAACTCCTTCAGTGAAAGTAACTCAAGTGGACCATATTGATGATACTTCAACGTTTTAAAGACTTACTAGGTAATAAGCTATCTATAAATTTATTAGACAGGAAGTTACTTTTTCTAAGAACATCCTAGGTATAAAATGTACCTTGTAGGGAAAATTCTAAACGTGCAGCAGATCAAACTTGATTACTTTACCACTGTCCAACCTGTTGTTAGCTTAACTATGGTGGTTGGGACCTGATGACTGTGTTCCCTTGACCAGACTATCACAAAAAGCCTTATATTCATTCAGTGGGATGTCAAAATAATAACTCCACAGACTGGATGGTTTAAATAACAGAATTCTATTTCCTCACACTCTTGAAAGCTAGAAATATGAGATCAAGATGTAAGCAGTCTGGGCCTCTTTTGAGTCCCTGCTCCTAGACTTTGCAGGGGCTGTTCTTAGGGCCTATTTTACTTCTTATGAAAATACCTGTATTCATTTGGATTCTTTCAAAAGGCAGAATTTACAGAAATTATAACAAAAAGGATCTACTCGGAAGGCTTACAAGTCAGAGAATAGAGTTAGTTTAAAATGGTGGCCTGCAAGTGAGAGGGATGGAGTATTTGATGGCTGCTCAGCCATGAAGCAGAACTCCCATCCAGGACTGCAGGACAGCTGGTGAGAGTCTGCTGCGAATCTCGGTTGTTCGAAGAACAATGGCGAAGACCAGAGACTGAAGATCAGCAACAGGCGGACAAGAGCAAGTCAAGACTGGAGCGAATCTGTGATGAAGATCTACAGGGTGTAGCAAGTTGGCGTCCACAGACAACTGCGAAGGTGAGAGCTTTCCCAGAGGAAGAAGCTGTAACAATCTTTCTTCTTCCTTCCCTTTATACCACTGGAGTTCCAGTTGGGCCTCCCACATCAGGGTGGGTACTCTTCCCTCATTCTAGGCCCATAAATCACACTCTACTCCAGGCTGGTTCTCAATTCCTAATCTATGCATGATTCCCAAACCCTAATCCAGGTATGGTTCCTGACTGCATCAACAGTCACAATACTCTAGTGGGATTACAGCCCTACCCAGAGGGCCTGATTGCTACCTAGTCATCTCTTTAACGACCTAGCTTTAAATACGATTATGTTCTAAGACAACAGGGTGGGGCCTTTATCTATGGATGTGAGGGTGAGAGGACACAATTCAGGTCACAACAAACCTCTCAATCTTGGTCCAGCAACCTCACTCTCTACTGTCTACACACATAGTAGCTAGGGAACCTAGAAAATGCAAATCTGATCATTTTTATTATCTCTGTAATTTGCTCAGTTCAAGGGCACTCCATCGCCGTAAAGATACAGACCGAAATCCTCTAAGTGGCTGGTAATCCTCTTCACATTTTCCCTGCTGAGCTCACGGTGTGGTGTCCTAGCCACATCCCTCTAGGCTAGAGAGGTTCTCAATGTGTTTGTGTGCTTGTTGCATCTGTGCACGTGCGTGCATGCACAGTCATGTGTCTTGTTACTTTACATTTATAACAGAGTCTCATAAATAAATTTATTCATGAAAATCACTATGCTGGTCTAGAGGCACCATATGCACAAAGATTGTACGTAAGATTTAGAAGTCTCAGCATTCCTCCACAGGCACTGTTTGAAGAGATCACCTGTACTGAGCGTAAGAAACGGCAGAAAACCTGACACAGCTGATTTTCTTCTCAGAGAATAAGTTATTAAAACCACAAATTCCAAAAAATCTAAAAGGAAAGTAAACCAAGCTAAAGGAAATTTAGGGCTTTCTAATAATTACAACATAAAGAATAAACTGATATAAAAATAATTGATATGAAGATATTAATGCCATCATCCTCATTATTCTGATTACCTGTTAAGTTCATCCAGACATAATCGGAGTGTTTCATACGTGGTTAGAGCAACTTCACACTTCCTCTGCTTCACACGAATCAATTCACTGTCTTTTTTGTTACCATGTAACACAGTGACTCTGAAATATCCCCATGTGTGCAATTCATCCTTCCAGTTGTAAAGGACCGAGAGAGGAGCCACTATTAGGAACATCTACAAGGAGAAAAATTTCTGATGTTTTTAAAAATGAAACAGGTCCCAAACTGAAATCATGAATATCAACGGCCTTTTGTTTTGTTTTAAGACAGGGTCTCACTCTGTAGTCCTAGTTTTGAGCTCACGAAGTAGCTCAGACTGGCCTCGAACTCATAGCAATCCTCTTGCCCCAGGGTCCCAAGTACTAGGATCACAGGTGTGCACCACACTGCCCAGCTTGTAACAGTTTTACTTTTAAATGTTGATACTGTAGTTAACAAGAGTAAACTTAAGGAGTGGCTGGTTACTTTTGGCCACACAAGACCTTCAAAACTACTCTGCTTTATAATCAGCTTTTTATTAGAACAAAACAGATACTTAGTCATGTTCAAAAGAACAAATTCTTTATCTCGACTCCAATGTACTGAAACATAAACTTAAAGGCTTATTCCTTAGCTTGCTGCTGTACTAAGAGGGGGGAGAACACTTGTAAAAGGTAGTGCTTAGGAGAAGGATATTACTTTATTACAGTCGTGTTCTTGGAGGACCTTGGCCTCCTCATCCTATCTCACCTTCCAGTGGCATGAAGCACGTAACATCTTCCAACATTTGCACTTGCTATGCTGTGATGCCCTGCCACAGGCCCCAAAGCAGCAGGCCAACAGACCAGAGACTGAAGCCTCTACGACCATGAGCTAAAATAAAGCATTCCTTCTTGGAAGGTGTTTACCTAACGTATTTTGTAATAGTGACTGAAAGCTGACCAATAAAGTCCCCAATGCAAAGAGTCCTTGCTAAGATTACTAACATATCTATATTTAGTTTTCAAGTGAAGTTTTTGAGATCTCACTGATCTTTCCAATAGTAACCCTGAAAACTGCCATCAACCATTTTCATTTTTTAATCTTTTTATTTCTCATTTTTACCAGACTGCTAATCTGTTATGCTGAAATAGGTTATCAGTAAGTTTCTAAAGTTTTGTACTTGCTCCACTTGAAGAGATAAACCAATGAAACACATAAAAATTTCAGTTAAGAATAAAATACTTTCCTCTTCTGTGAAACATTTCACCTACAGCATTTTCACCAGCACAAAGTCAATTCTGTGTTTGTATCTTGAAAAGAGAAAGGAAAAAAAGGTCACCCTGCTAAATGTGAGAGCTCCCTTCCCCACCCAACCATCCAACATGCACAAGTACTTTGTCACAGATGGTTCCCTACAAATGCTTTTGCTCTTTAGAGTGTTCTGTATGGTTCCATCGTTTTTCTACTTTCACATATAAAGTAAGGGCTCCAAGAACAGAGATGAATTATTGTGCTTCCCTTCAAATTCAGTATATTACAAAATGAAATTTCTGGGTTCAGATTCTATTTGGATATCCTTAGCAATTTTTCAAAATTCCAGTATCATCTACTATACAATTGCAGTACCAAGAATTTATTCTACAGTTACAACTGCAAAAGTTGGCAAGAAACATCCATAAGGTTGTTCATAGTAGTATCATTTGTGACACAATCTCTTCTTATGTCACAGGAACTAAACAGCAAATAAAATGACTGAAAGCATTTTTGTCCACTCCCTACTGAAATTGGTTCTTATGCTGGTGTTATAACTGTATTATGAATTTTACTTAGAATCTCTGAAGTTTTATTATGGAAGATAATAATCTCTTAAATATTTAATATTTTAAATGAATTTACTATGATTCATTTTCGTAAAGACTGAATTCAATCTAAACTTATAAATCTAAGGAATCACTCCAGGGAATCAGTATTTAAAATACATAGTGTCTTTTTCTTTAGGAATCTAAACTTGGCACATCTATTTCATGCATTTTTTTTGTCTCTTTATTCACACCTGAGAAGATTTTAAATGTACAGATGTATGATATCACACAGACACCTCAAACCCATCAGTCTTTAATCTGTAACATTTCATTAAAGGGGGCTATTTCAAGGAGTTCCAACATTAGTTTTTCAAGATTCCATTATAATTATGGCATTAGCATAGTAAGAATAAAGGAATTTATTTCTCTAGCTGCTTCACAAATTATCTGCAAAGAAGCACATTGTTTTAAATAATTTAATACAAATTAATATTTTGAATATTTCATCAGTTATTTTGTTTGGATTTACTTTGAGAAAACAGTAGGGGATGTTAATAGTGATCTTGTTAAAAAATTTTGAATTCCAGTTCAAATGACTAAACACATCTATGTATGGATGATATTAAACAAAAGAATAAATACAGAAACAAATTCATGATAGGGCCAGAATACTTAGCAGGGCACTACCAACAGATCAAAACACTAGAAGAGCAGATGAAACCTGAAGAACTGAGAACTCTATCCTGTAACTATGAAAGAAGTCCCCCCAAAATTCAGTCTTCCAAGAAGGAACTTCAGACAAGAACAAGAGAACAAAATTCAACAGAGCAACTGAAACAGTCAGGAGAACAGGGTCAAGAAAAGCAAGGGCTGTGTAATTCTAAGTAGGAATAGTTAAAGCAGTCATTTGTCAAAGACACTAATTTTAGCACTAGTATCCAACCCCCTCACCCCTACATAAAGTATTAGCTACATTTTTCTAAAGCGGAATTTATTTGTAAGAATTCTACAGTATTACAGCTGGGGAAATTTTTTGATTTTCAAAAATAAAGCCCGAAATTAAAAAAAAAAAAAAAACATTTTTCTTTTTAAAGGAAAAAACGTCAGTTTGGTACTGAACTGGTATCTGTAATATGGAGCAAACAAAACCCAGTAAAATAATTTTGGTTAAGCTGTAAGATAAAATTTTGAACACAGGCATACAAAATGTCAAGTGAGTACAAGAGCAACATGTGACACAAATACACAAGATCCATGAAGTGAGTCCGACATGGCGGCACGTGCTCCTCATCCCAGTACTTGCGAGACCTTGGGCTCAACCTCCAGTGCTGTCACACACACGTGCGCACATACACACAGCACAAAACCAAAGCAAACCAACCAACCAAATAAATGAAAAAAACCCAGTAAACAATTATAATACCTAGTAAAGCTCTCAACGCTTTGTATTGAAATGGCCCTTATAACAGACAAGAGTAATCATGAATTTCTTAGCCATTTTGTGGAAATGAAAATCCATTTTAAAATGCATGGTTAGGAGGCTGGAGAAACAGGACAGCAGTCACAGTGGTGGCCTATAAGCACAAAGTCCTGAATTCGATTCCCCAGCACTACTTCAGCTGGATGTGGTGGTGTGTACCTATAATCCTAGCACTTGATAGGCTGAGGAAAGAGGACTGCCATGAGTTCGAGGCCAGCATAGGCTACACAGTCATTCAAGACTGCCAAGTGAGATCCTATCTCAAACAAACTTGTGGTTGGCAGTACTTCATCACCATAATAAAATAACAATGATCCTAAAAGTTCTTTATCTTCATTCCTATCCAGTTTCCTAAATGCTGGATGACATAAAGTACACATAAGCATAATGTACTTTTTGAATTTCACCTTTTTATTAGAAATATATTATTTTTTCTAAGAATTATACATATCTATAAGGATGCATTCGTGGAGAAGGCTGAATTATGATTATGAATAATATTCACAGTCACATAAGTAGAAGCAGAGATAAGCACTAAACTAACCTAATTTCAATTTCTTTGTATAGGTCAAATTTGCTTTCTATTTTCAGGATGTAATTCATTTGGTAAAGTACTACTGTGTACACCAGTGAGACATCCTTGTTATCAATTCCTATAACTATCTCCTTTTCAATTTTATACAAATAAAAAACAATCTAAAGAAGACCTCACCTAATTTTACATACACATCCATGAAAGTTTAACACATTCATCAAAGTCAATAATGAAAATCCACTGTAGCAATACAATGAAGCTCCAAAAGAAAGTTCAAGCTGAAATTAGATTTTGCCTTTTCAAGGCAATCCGTTGAACTAGTGAATGAAACTGGTAATCCTTCCAAAAAAAAAAAAAAAAAGGCCTATAAAATAAGCATCCTGATTTCATTAAATTCTTACATCTTCAAGTTTACATGATATTATGTGGTATTTAAATGTTTCTATCCACCTTTGCCATACCAGCTTCTTGAATATTACTATACACTTTACCTTTTTTGCTACAGAAGAGGGTTCTTTTTTCATACTTCTTAATAAAAACTCTGGCATGTTGCTTTCAATATCCTCACGAGTTCCCTTTTTATGCAGAACTGCAGCCAGGAATGAAATAACCTGGGGGAAAAGACTTTAAGATCAGTGTCTTATGTATCATGCCATGTTATAAAATTTCATTGCTTACATCACCGACTAAGTATGTACAGATCCATTTCTTAGGGGAAAAATATAACATAAAACACAACTACTGGTTTTATTTATTTGTATTAACAAGTAAATGTATAACCGTATGTCATCTGTGAATGTATTAAAAGGAAAACCTTCATCTCCTCCACCTCTTCCACGGTAAGTTCTACATACCGAATGAATTCTTTCTTGCTTTCATCCGTTGGGATATTACCTTCTTATTTGTTTCTATCCATGGAAACTATCTCTTCATATTCTCTATTAGAATGAACTGTATACATTCTTCTTTCCTGGTAGAACAGAAACTCCCTAAAGGGGGTAAAACTTGGCTCATAAATTTGCGCACTTCTGTTTATCTAATAAATACAGGTGGAATGACAAAATGTTATTTTAAGGTAGGCTAATTTAATTCATCAATATGCACACCATTTTGAATAATAGCTATTTCCAAAAAAAATCAGCCGAAGAACAAAGAGGACACATAGCCTCATATAATGGATAATGAGAAATGCTGATTCAATACAACGTTGGTTGAAATTCTATTTCTTGTTGTTTGACAGCTATGTGAATTGAGGCAAGGTAGTTTATTTCCTTGAATATCATCTATAAAAATGGTGAAAATAGTCTTGGTAGGGTTGTATTTTATAGACTTGGGAGGTAAACTATATGAACTATCAATATAAGAAAGATTATCATTACCTTAAAAAATAAATTATAGAAATCTGAAAATCTAAAGAAAAAATTCTAAAAGAAGGTGAAAATCATGTAACAAGTATTTTTTAACAGGTAGACACAATCTAAATCCCAAGTGATAGAAGAAAAATAGTGCCACACAAAAAGCATTTGCAGAGATAAAAGCCAAAAATTTCAAGAACTAATTTTAAAACATCATAGACCTAATATCTACGAGGAACACCAAAGCCAAAAGAGAAGGAAAAAAAGCCTATAAAAATTACAAAGTATGTGTTTTATTGGGAAAAAATTAGAGAAAAATAATATTGAAAAAAGAGAAAAAGATAACAAAATGACAACAAAACAGCAACAAGTAGACACGTGGTGAGCTAGTGCCAAAACCAACGGAAGCCATCACACAACGGCGCACCACACACAGGGCGCTTGACGAAGGCAACCCAGAATTTCATACCCAATGGCAAGTTACAAAAATGAGGAGTGAAAGTATTTTCAGATAATCAAAACTCAGCAAATAGATCATCAAAAGAGACACACTAAAACATCAACATACTTAATTAACAAAGACACTGATAGCTTAAAATAAAGGGCTGAGGAAAAAAAGCTAACAATGAAAGCATAAGATACTGGAGTGGCTATATTAATACCATATAAAGTAGATTTCAAGAAGTATGATAAGAAATAGGTGGATACAAACCAATCCATCTATTGTGGATTGTGGAAGACATAGCAACCATAAAGGTTTATGACCCTTTTATGACTGAGTTATTAACTCAGTTTCAAAAAACATGAGGGAAAAATTAACAAATTACGTAGGTGCACAAAATGCTAAACTTCATTGTAAACCTTAAATTTTGCACTTATACATATCAATAAAATGGGAAAAAAGAAATCAAGAGGATTAAAAAATAAAATAAAAAATAAAACAAACCTACATTGTAGATTTTAATTTCCTTATTTCTATAATTAATAGTAAAAACCCAGAAAATGGGAATATTACCAATCACCTTGAGCTGGTAATTGATACGTACAGAATAGAATACTTAGCAACTAAAGCATACATACCATCTTCAAATGTACACAGCATGTACAATAAATTACCTATTAAAAGACTCTCAAATGAAGTTTTCAAATACTAAAATCTCACAGAACATATTATTCAGCTACTGCAGAACTGTCAATGATTGCCAATAAGATATTTAGAAAAAACAAGTAAATTTTGACAAGTAAGACATATACTTATAAGTTCAGAGATCATAATACAGTAAAAACAAACTGTGTTTATATGGGGGCCACGGGGGAGGTACCTGCTTTAACAATCAAAACCTCGTCCATATCAGTCACATTGACTCATATAATAACATAATGACAGAAAGGAGAAAACTCAATGATCATCTCAATAGATGTAGAAAGGCAACTGATGACATTCAACACAATATTAAAAAAAACTTATAGATCAAAATTAGAAGGAAACATGCTGAATCTGGTAAAATAAATTATGAAAAGGAGGAGCCAAGATGGAGGTGGAGTAGCAGCTCCAGGGAAAGCTGCTTCCAAAGAAAACAACCAGCCAAGGAGACAGCCAGACGGAAAGTACCTTTCTGGATCACAACAAAATCCAGGGATCAGAGGGGTGTGGTCAAAACAAAATGAGACCATTTACAAAAAGCAATGTGTAAGTTGAAAAGCAGTTTCAAAGAGAATACTGTTATCATCTTCAAATTATCACTAACAAACCTACTTTAGCCTATAAATATTCATTAAATTCTATTGTTGTCGCAGCATTCCTCAGAGAACAATATGAACACAGCTAAATTGCTAAATTGTCACTCTCTCTTTCAGAACTATTGTTTGCAATAAAACTGACTGTAATAAACTCCCAAAGTTTTCTTGACTTAAAAAAACTACGTGAAGCCTACAGCTAATATTGTACTTAATAGTAAAATAAGATTGCTTTCTCCTAATATCAGAGATGAGTATGATAGCCTCACTACCTCTATTCAATTAGTAGTAGGGCTCTAGCTAGTGAAAGAAGAAAGAAAGAAAGATGTATAAAGATTAAAGAAAAGCAAATTGTATTTGTGTGATTTTTTGACATAACTTGACATAATTTTTTTTTTAATACCAGAGATTGAACACAGGGCCTCTGTACTGAAAGACAAGGTCTAACATCTAAGTCATTCAATTGCCCAGGCTGAGCTTAAAACTTCAGACTGTCCTGCTTCAGTTCCTCAGAGTGCCAGGATTACAGGGTGCCCCACCTCCCCGGCTGGCGCAACTGTTTACATCGAAAATCCTGCAAAATGACTGTTAGAACTAAAAATAAGGAAACAACATAAGGATTTAGTAACCAAAAATAAAGATTTCTTACAATTTGACAATAAAAACCCAATTAAAAAACAAAAGTGAGTATATTTTCTCAAAACAGGTAACACATATGGTTAATATGAATATGAAAATATGTACAAACCATGGGCAATTACAGAAATAAACACAAATCAAATACACAACAAGATAACAATTCACAAATACTAGGATGGTTGTATAAGCAGAAAACAAAAAATTAACAGGTGTTAGCATGATGTGGAGAAACAGGAAACACTGTATCTGCTGGTGGAAACAAAATGGTATAGCCACTGTGGGAAATGTTATTATGGTAGTTCCTCAAAGAAAGAAACATTTCATATTACTATATGACCCAGTAATTCTACTCCAAAGTATGTATATATATTTTTCCAAGAGAAAAAAAACATATGTCTACACAGAAATGTGGACATTAATGTTTACAGAAATATTACTCAAATAGCCCACAGGTCAAAACAACTCAAGCGGCCACCAAAAAATGAAAAGACAAATTGTGCTCTATACCTACAATGCAATATTATTCAGCCATATAAGACCTACAGGAATGCAGTGCTGATACATGGTACAACTCAGGTGAGCCTCAAAACACTATAGTAAGTGATAGAAGCCAGAGTTTAAAACTCACATATTGTATGATTCTTTTTATATGAAATATTTTAAGAAAGGGACAAGACATGGAGACACAGGAAAAATTAGGGTCACCAGGGGATGACAAATAGAAAAGTCAAAATGAAGAGTAGTTACGTGGGGGGTGAGAAGGAGGTGGTGGGGTGCTACAGGCACTGGGATTGCACCAGGGACTCCATACTGCTCTATATCCCTAATCCTTTATATTTTTGAGACAAGGTCTAAGTCACTAAGTTGCCCAGGGTGGGCAAATTTACGATCAAATTTACGATCCTCCTGGCTCAGCCTCCCAGAGGGCTGGGATTATAGGCCTGCACTACTATCCTCACCTTTAGAGTGCTTATTTAATAAGTACATACGGGTCTTCAGTTTTGATTAAAAAGTATTGAAACCACAGAGGTGGAGTCTATATAACATTATGAATGCATTAAATGGAGTAAATTATACACTTCAGAGAAGATTTTATCTAATAAAATGTTATAGCTTTCATTTTCACAAGAACATATGTGTATTATGATCAAAATTATTTTTATTCTTAAAAAAACAAAAAATGTATGCAAAGTGTTGTGTTAGCTATTTTGCAGCATCATTCTTATTTAAAGGCAAGGAAGTTTGTTCCATAAATATAATATTATATATTACAATAAACAAAATGTACTTTGAGAAAATTAAGTTGCCAAAAGAGTATAAAACACAAGAATGGTCAAAACCTGTCCTGAGTTTCAAAATATTCTTACAAAACTTGCACTGTAATTTACAGGAGTGCTGGCAAATTTCAGAATTTGACCAGCCTGCTTTATACTACTTATGTAACCTTGGTCAATTTATATAACCTCTCCACATTTTTTTTTCTAAAAACAGAGGGCATAATGCCTAATTAACATGGATATTTAATGGAAAATGGCTATCACAGAACCTGACACATAGGGATAATTAAATATAATTTTACCCAGTTCATGTTAGAACTCACTAATGCAGTGGTTGGAGGGATAGCTTAGCGGTTAGCTTAGCGGTTAAAACGTGTGTCTAGCAAGCTCAAGTCCCTGAGTTTGATTCCTTAGGACCACATAAAGCTGGGCGTGGTGGCAAACACCTGCAATTTCAGCACTAGGGAAGATGAGGCAAGAGGACTCCAAAATCCAAAGCTAGCCTGGTCTATATTGTGAGATCCAGACCAGCCTGGGCTACAGAGTAAGACCCTGTCTAAAAAATAAAATAAAATAAAAATCTCACTAATGCATTCACTAAAACTGTGTTTATTACCTACTACATGACAAGCAGTGGATCAGGCACCGGAACAGTCCAGATTTTAGGCTATTTTAATTATTCAGTAATGCAAGATCTAGCTTATTTAGGGGTAGGAAGTAGAAGGATAATTAGGAGATATACTGAAGCAGTATGGTCACAAAAATAGATGAATAGAAAATAAAAAATTATTAAAGAATCTAGTGAGCAAGCTGTCTGGTGTCGAACACACATTAGAAGACGTGGCTGGAGCCCAGTGAGCCTAGCGCTCTGGGAGGCTGAGCCGGAGGGATGCAAACTGAGCCTACCCAGGGAACTTAGCGAGGCCACTTCAAAAGGGGGAGGCTGACCGGTTCCATCACTCAGTACCTCAAACTTTAAAAAATAAAAACAATTTAAGCATTGGATGCCTTAAATATTTTTAATATTCCCTAAGTAAGAGACCTATGACGCACGTTCAGAATTCACATTTTATAAGTACTCATATTTTAGTCAATTCATCTTCAAGTTATTTTCTGCTTCAAAAATACATAAATGATCTAAATTTAGCACTTATAGAATTTTAGATTCGAACTAATTCTTGAAATATAACTTAACACTGCATCATAGCAAGTTCATAATTAAAAGTTCAGGTAACTAGAGCATTCCTGGAAAGGGACATGAGGAAATGTTCTAGGTAAGGAATATGGTCTATACCTTGATCAGCATATTGGTTACCCACATAATTAAGCATTTTTCAAAACCCACTAAACTATACTTAGGATCTGTGAATTTTACCATTTGTAAGTATATCTTAATCAAAGTCACACTTCCTCTACACAAATGCATAGCTATACATATATTGTTGTAAATTTCAGGTGATCAGTCCTAGTTACCAAAAAGGCAAAAAAAGAAAAAGAAACCTAATAGATACTATACAACAACTTAGATAATGTTGTAAAAGATCTACCCACTTTGCTCTCAACTCATCTATGGACTGTTTTATTACAGGAGAACTGTATTCCAAACTCTAATACCTCATAATTCGATCTGTTCATGTATCCAAATTGCCATATAATCTTAATTCTAACTTCATTTATCAAATTTCCTGAAACAAAGATATGTAAATGCTATATTTTAAGTATCTGATTTTTGAAAGATATTTCATAGAAAGTAACTAAATTTATTACCTTTAATATAAATTAGCTTTACTTAGTTCACTAAATACACTAAGGGTTTTTTTAAGATATCTGCATCCCATTTAAATAATATAATTACTTCTGACATTACTCCCCCCAGCTCTCCCCACAAAAGTAAGCTGAAATAAACTTGCGTTTAGTTAGGAAACACACATTATGTTGACAGGAAAACTAAAGCCACTGGCAAACCTAGCTCAACATAAATATTAATTAAGGTAACACTGAGTTTTAATATTCTAAAGGCAGGCAGGGAAAAGAACGTGAAAAACAAAGTAGATTTTTATGGACCAGAGCTGCACCCAGCACTTCTCTTATAACAGTGGGACAATTCTGTCATGAGCCTCACTGACACACAAGGAGATTCAGGAAATCCAGTCTGTGTCCTCTCTCCCCAACTTTAAGGCAAAGAAAGTACATATCTTTGGCAAAGGTCCACCTATATCACACACTACTGTCACAGCAAAAAGTCTATCAAAATCTTAATTCACAGAAGATGAATGACACTTTTACAATGACGACTTATAAAACTAATTTCAAAGAAAAGTAAAAAACAAAATGTGATCTATTGTGGAATAGTTCAAAAATTGTATAAAAATGAAAAGAACAAAATTAAAGATTTAAGTCAGTCACCTCTAGAATAGTAAAAGGCACTTCAGAAGTGAAATAGCACTCTGGGAAAGCTTTCTGTATTTACAGGCATTCCTTCTAAACTCTGTCAAGCACAGACTTTTATGGGCCATTTTTCCTCACGTATCGTCAGCTCTTGACGTACAGGGCAAATAGGAGGCCGGAAACAGTACAACAAACCCTCCCTTAAACCGAAACAGAAGGCAAAGCAAAAACTGTCTATTCTTATATTGACATAAAGGGAAAAATACTATATTCCTCATTTTTCATCTCTCGGGTAGAAAAATAGAGATGGACAGAATTTTAAGATTATACTTCAAAAAGTATAAAAGTATGATGATTTTTGCTTGCTTAAAAAAATCCTATTTTGAAAGGAGATCTAGCTCATTTTCCTTAGAAAATTGTTCCTGAAATATGCATCACAGGCTAAACAAGAAACACAATTCTATCTTTAAAAAGCTAAGACATTTTTATTTCTATTTTAAAGGACTTGGGGTTATAGTGGCTAATTAACCTTTAAAATCAAATACTACAACATTTTCTTCACAAATTAAGATAATTCTATTCTTAACTTTATTACTGTATTTCTGAATGAACACCATGACCAGTGACCCAAAAAACTTACAAATTTAGTGTAGCTCTGAACCTACTAAAGATCACATTATCTAAAAAATGATACTGCAAATAACCTAAGAAAGTTTTAATTTTCAACAATCCTACCATTTCTCTCAGGCTTAAGGTTTACTATGTATCTTTTTTAAAATTGTCTGTGGTACTACACGTTAAAAAAAATGGTAACCTGCAGTAACAATATCTCTGGTAATGTCATATCTAATATATAAACAGATGTTCAAATAACTTCATAATCTGCAAAACCGTATCTCTGCTGCTCAGAAAGTACAAGAATAACTTATCTTCTTCACATAGTATATATGGAAATAAATATGTAAAACATTATCATTTATACTTAATTCATTATAATCCTTAAGACTTTATGCCTTTGAACAACCAAATTAAGATATTTTGATGAAAACATTTGATATTTTGTTGAAAAATATTTTGATTCAATGACAGCAAGTTCTTTCCTTCCAAATGTACTAGAGCTGTGCCTTCAATTAAATATAAAACAAAATAAAACCCTTTACATCTTATGTCATATAAGAATAGACAGTTTTTCCTTTGCCTTCTGTTTTGGTCTAACCCTTTATGCCCTCATCAATAATTCTAAAATTAACGGGTTTTTAAAGCAAAGGATGAGAATCACTAACTTCCTGTGCAGCCTACTCTGACAACTCAGGCAGGCTGGCTCCTCCCCTCAATCCCACAGACCAAACTAGATGATATCCCTTGGTGAAATCTGTTTAATCATCATCTTGTGAACTCTGAAATAGTAGTGAACACATGCATTTATATTAGGCTATCATGTGCTGCCACATTATGTTCTGTGTGCTTATCAGGGGGCCAGGCCCAGAGTAAGTGCTTACCAAATGTCAACAGATTGAAAAACAGTTAACAAACAGCTTCTAATATAATTTCCACTTCTAAAATCTTATTTTTAAGAAAATTAAACAATCATCATTCTATCTATAAATATTCCCATAGAATAAGTATTTTCTTAACAAACCTTCAATAAACTGAATCACCAGCTAATCAGTTTACTGATTACTCTGAAAAAATATAGTCTGAACATAGGTTTTTAACCATTAGTGGGACTCAGAATTTCCTGGGTAGGAGGGTTTGTTAAAACACAGACTGCTGGGCTCTCCTCTCCCCATATCAGTTTCTGATTCAGTATATCTAGACTAAGATCCAACAGTTTACTATTCTATCAAATTCCCAGACAATTCTGATGCTGGGGGGCCAGGGAATCACACTTCTGAGAACCACTGCTTCACAGTTAAGGGTCCACTCCCCTCCCGTCCTATCAGTGAACTGTCTGATTAGACGGTCAGGTTTCCAGGCTTGCATACTCCACTTGAAATTGCTTATTGTACTTAAATATCACATAAATGTATACAGGGTATTATCTGTTGAATTAGGTATGAGAATAAAAATCTAGGATTTTTTATTTAGATTGCCTCCCAAGTGTCTTTATCACTCCAACAAAAGGTGATAAATTATTTTACCCACATCATGGTCAAAAATGGATATGAGAAATTTTTGAGATGTATGGTAAAACTATCTTTGTTGTGGTACATGATGTTCATTTCCTGTCAAAAGTTACCAAATTAAACACTGCAATTTGTATAGTTTTATTTTGTAAATTTCTCAAAAAAGTTTACAAATGACACACAAACATATGCACACACACGCAGCAGAAGTGCTAATATTAAAAAGACTGACAAAGTCAAATTCTGGCAAGATTAGGGACCAAACAATTCCCATATACTGTTGCAGCAAATGAGGAATACTGCAAACATTTTGGAAAAGGCCTGTCAATTTCTTAATATCAGCCTTAATATCAAGGAATTCCATCATTAATCATTCATTTACTTAACAAAAATGAACAAGAGATTTGTTCAAGAAAGTTTCTGACACATGCATTCATAGTACCTAGCATTGTAAAAAAGATCAAAGTGTTCGTCAACAAGAAGACAGAACAAAATGCACTGTCTATACAAGGGAATACCACTCTGTGATAGAAAGGAACAAACTATTTTTATACTCAGTAACACAGATAAATCTTAAAAACATGATCCCAAATCAAAGAAGCTTTAAAAAAAGAGTGCAACCATGTGATCCACTGGCATGAAAAAGCAAAACCAATCTACAAACTTTTGAAAACAAAATAGAACTAGGAAGAAATGTTCTAGGGTAATGATGATGTTCTGTATATTGAAAAGGTTTACCTGGCTTACATAGAGAAAAGCATTTGTCAAAACTTATGGAATAGTGGGTAAACTTAAGATTTGTACACTTACTTATAAAATTTACTTCAAATAAAGATTTGCAATCAATACCAAACTCTAGCTAGTGATATCTGTGCTCATGTGTTTGAGGCTAAAACATATTAATGTCTATTATTTTAAAACATAGTAAGTAAAAGTGAAACACTGAACCTCCTAGAAGACAAATTAGGCGCATATCTAAAAGGCACAGGGGCAGGCAAAGACTTCCTTGGCAAGACACCAAGAGCAAAAGAAATTATCCCCATTATTAACAAATGGTATCCTGTCACACTAAAAAGTTTCTGCACAGCAAAGGAAACTATCAATATTGTAAAAAGAGAACTAATGGACTGGCAAGAAATATTCACCACCAACGTCTCAGATACGAAGCTTATAACTAGAATATACAGGGAGCTGGAGAAAAGTAAGCCTATCAAAATAAAGGATCCTATTGAAAAGTGGGCAAATGAAAAGAGGCAGTTCACTCATGAAGAAGTACCAGTGGCCAATAAATACATGAAAAGATGCTTAACATCCCTAGCCACATCAAAACAACACTAAGATACCATATTATTCCAGACAGAATGGCCTATATCAACAAGTTAAATAGCAATCAGTGCTGGTGAGGCTGTGGGGAGAAAGGAACCCTCCTACACTGCTGGTGGGAATGTAAATTCGTACAACCACTCTGGAAAGCAGTATGGAGATCTCTCAAAAGACTGGAAATAAATATCCCCTTCGATCCAGCAACACCCCTCCTGGGAATATTTCCAAAAGAGGTCAAAACAACACATAACAGAGAAACGTACACCCATGTTCATGGCAGCACAACTAACAATAGCTAAAATATGGAAGACACCAAAATACCCATCAACAGACCAATGGATACACAAACTTTGGTATTTATACACAAGGGAATACTATGCATCTATAAAGTCCAACAGCTTGGAGGCTTTTGTGGGCAAATTGAGAACATCATGCTTAGTGAAGTGAATCAGAAGCAGAAGGTGAAATATTGAATGGTTTCTCTGATATGGAGGGTTGGGTCAGAGGAGGGACAAAAGGAGAGTGGGACAGTACCTGTCACCTTGACAAGATAGTATGTGCACAAAATGCTCAACTTAATTGTAAATCTTAAATTTTGTGCTTATACATATCAATAAAATGAGAAAAAAACATAGCAAGTCAGATTGGCAGATGGACAGGAATATAACAAAATTATATAGAATGTTAACTAACTCTGAGTGAGTATATGCTATTTTATCATACAATTCTTTTAATTCTTCCATGTTTTAAAATTTTTCCTAATTAGATGTTGGAGAAAATATGTTTATTAAAATAATAAAAGAATCTGGTTATAAGATAGTAGTTATCATCAGACTCATTTTGCTAACTTTTCTGTATGTTCACAGATGAGCATATATGAGGAATACATGTGTACATGTATTTATGTATACTGTATGTTCAACTATTTTTTAACTAGAGTTTTACAACTCACTTAAAATACACTAAGATCTGTTCCATTCCAAAACAATACAGACAAAAAATTAATTCCCTTAAAATCTCATGTCTCTTCAACTACTTTTAGGTTGGTCACTCTAGTTCCCTTTAAAAAGCACACTTCTACAGAGGCTAAGTATATTTCTCTTGTCTATGTTTCTACCTATTCCAATTGGCTTATGTTTTCAAACCTCCAGCAAAATGGTTCTTACTCAAGATACCAGTGATTTTTATGTCACTAAATTAAATGGACATTTTAAATATTCATCACTTGTTAAACACAAAATATCAAACTCACCTATGTATACATTTGAAAAAAGGAAGGAAACTATTTGCACTTTAAAAAAGCTTTAAGACAAAAAATAAAAAAAGAAAAGACAGATGCTTGTACTCCCAGCAGTTTGGGAAGCTGAGGCAGGAGGATTGCACAAGCCCTGGAGTTGAAAGGCAGCCTTAGAAATGCAGTAAAACACCACCACGAAAGAAAGAGAGAGAAAGAGAGAGAGAGAGAGAGAGAGAGAGAGAGAGAGAGAGAGAGAGAGAGAGGTAGACAGAGAGGAGAGAGATAACTTGTAGTAATGACATAAAGACACAATGACATAAAGCAATGCAGTAGAGAGAGAGTTAAGAATTCTATTTCATATTATGGCAAAGTTTAAAGGATAAAATCAGGAAACAGATGGGGGGAGGAAGAAAATGAAACCATAGAAATAAAAAATAAATGCCAGTGGTGTGTTTTCATTACCACCTAGTTCTACAGCATTCTGAAATTCTAACAAACTCATTAGCTCTGGTTCGTATTTCTTCAGCTGGCTCAGTCACTGCGTCACTATATCTTAATCACTGTATCTCCAATGGGCATCCCAAATAGCCTATTTATGTAGCAACAATTCTCTGGGTTATGGTAACAATAACTAGAAAAGTAGGCACCCCAAGGATCAGGTAAAAACAGCCCAGTAGCAAAGTAAGTACAGAAAATACTGCCTACTCCGAAGATGGTCCTTCAAAGACTTTCATGGCATATTCAGAGCACATAACACCACATACACTTCAGCATTAAAGACTAGCTTCAAAAATTGAGACTAAATGTGTACAAAACTGATTTTTAAAATCTTTCAGAGTGGTGGTTCCCAATCTTCAGGTCATTTTTACAGCATCCTGATGTTTCTGATTTTGAAGACAAGTATGCAATGGCTAAAGTTTTGTAATTAAGATCATTCTAGCATATGTAAATATAGAAAGATAGTCCTAGCAGTATTTCTTTTTCTTCAGTACTCATCCATATTTTTTGATCACAGAGCAGGTTTGTGAAGGCTCCTTTGCTTGTTCTTACCACCTATTTTCCTGAGAAAGCAAATTCATTCAGCCCATGAATAATTTAACACCTCCCACGTGTGGGCTTAGAGTACTTGCATTGCTTGATGCTACGGTTTGGATCTAGAATGTCCCCCAAAAGTTCATGTGTTCAGAAGCAGGGCTTTTGGAAGGTGACTGGACCATCAGGGCTCTCACTTCGTAAGTATATTAACATCATCAGTATATTAATTGATTAACTGACAATTTGGAGGCATAATTGAGAAAGGATGGCAACTTAGAAGCTGCAGCCTAGGCCAAGGAAGTGACCCATGGAGCATGCACTTGGAAGCTCTATCTTGTCCTTTAGTCCCTTCTTTTCAGGATTTTTTCCCTTTCTGTCATGAAGAGAGCAGTTTGCCCTAACACACACTCCTACCATGAGGGTTTACCTTATCTCAAGCTCAAAATAATGGACTCCATGTACTGAAACTTCTGAAACGATGAGACAAAAATAAGCCCTTCTTCCTTAAAATTAACTTTTTAGGTATTTTGCTAGTGACAGACAGCTGACAAACATAACAGGGCTTATAGAAACCAAAGTATAGACACTAATTGCAACATGCTGTCATTACAAAGGACTTTATTGTAGAGTACCTTTCCACACCAGAATTATAAGCATAGCTGTAACTTAGGTTATTTTTTTTACATGTTAAGCTTGATTTTTCATTAGCTGTCAGTTCCACTAACCAATGGGGGGACCACCAAATAAGACAGCTTAAATTCAATTATGAAGATGGAAATACAGAATGACTTAATCACAAACTAGGCAAACACCTCTGAAATATTCAGTGATTGTTTAGTATAAAGTCTAGATCGAAAGCTCTAATCTTTTTGGATGACAAACCTCTTTGAAAATCTAAAGAAAGTTAAGTATCCTGTGCCAGGCAACGTCTAACAAGGCTCCCTGTAATCCTCACTGCTTGGTATACAAATCCTTAAGACTCCTTCCACTGAGTATGGGCTGGATCTAGCAACTGATTCTAATGAACAGACCATGGCAAACAGATGGGAAGCCTGTGCCATGATTAGGTATAATAAGACCAGCACTTCCATCTCACTATCACACTCTCTTATCCTCTTACTTGCTCTCCCCAGTGAGACACTTAGTTACTTACTCATTGCTGTGACAAAATACCCAAATTCACAACCTATGGAAGAAAAGATTTATTTATCTCACAGTTTCAGAAGGTCTCACACAGTCCATTCATAGGCAGCTAGCAACAGTGGGAGGACATGGTAGATGCTGGAGAGCTGCTCACCACGTTGTAGACAGAAGCCAAATGTGACAGGGGCAAGTCCACCTCTGGAGACTCAGGAAAGGTCACAGTCCTCCCAGGAAGGTTCAAGAATGTTGCAAGAATGTTCCTTCTTCCTGCCTATACTTGGGGGCACACCCAGGTGGGTGAGCCTTCCTCACTTTCTGGCAACAACAGACACTTGAAAGCTCTGTCCCCGGTGCCGGTGCCCCCAATCTCAACAGGCTGACAGAATCTCCCCAAGTCAAACCCCTTGCATCTGCCCCTTCCAGCCAAGCCCTATCTCCCAATAACACACGATTCCACTATAGTTATCCCACTATATCCAAATATGTGAGGCTTTTGGGGGACACTCCAGATCCAAACCAAGCAGGCACACTCCCATGTTATGAGATGCTCCATGAGAAGGTCCACGTGGCAAGGAAGCAAGGAAGGCCTCAGTCCTAATACATACGAGGACATTTATCCTACAACCAACCATATGAGCTAGAAAGGGCACATTTCCCACTCTAGCCTGATACCCACAGCCTGTGATAGGTACCTGAATTCCTGACCAACTCACACTATGAGGTGGTAAATGTGAATTGCTTTAAGCTGCTACTACTTTGAGAGGCAGTTTGATTAATAGTAAGAAACCCAATTTCTGCATAAAAGTACACAAGTGTACAAATGGGATTGGGAGGCCTCTTTAAAGACTACCAGTAAAACTCCTAGTAGCTTAGGGTTTCCAGATTAAAATACTTCGGATACAACAAACTCAACATATACAACAGGTATGCATGAAATCAATTTAATCATATTATATAGTATACTACTAAGTAAGAGTATTTCAAATATAATTCATATCTTACAACAAATATTACCAAAGGTAAAAAAACAAGCAAAGTTATATTAAAACATTATTGAATAATATATTTCATAGGTACTAAGTATACATTGAGGATAAAATAGTAACCAAGACACTGTACTCAACTTTAAGACTTTACTGTCTAGTTGGTGAAATAAAAACACCCTTATAAAATCTTTCCTAACAGTTGGCAGTACAAATACAGATTTGCATATCATATCCACTTTCGTATATAACAACCTTTCTAAATTTTGAAGTAATTGAAATAAATACCTGTACTGTTTTTCCAAGTCCCATGTCATCACCAAGAATACATCCTCCTCCTTGGATGTAGTGTCTATAGAGAAACTGGGCTCCTTCCCTCTGGTAGTCTCGTAAATACCTGTTAATAGTATAAGGAATAGAATCTCCATCTTCAGATAATTTAAAAGCGTTAGCAGGTGATGGAAATTTTCGATCTGGGAAATAAGGTTTTTCCAAATCTTCATCATCAAATATAAGATTCCTCGGGCAATCTTTGGTAGATTTCACTTCTTGAAGTCTTTTGATTGGTATTTTCCTTTCCTGAAAATCTGAATATAACACAACTGCAAATGACTTCCCATTTTCATCCACTGTGATAGATTTCACGCTTGCTTCACAAAGTTTATTATTATCTGAAGAAGGGGCAAGACATCTTTCTCCCGGCTGCCATCTGTCTACAATAATAAAGAAAAAAATAAAATTCCCAACTCTAGTTTAAAAATTAATACCTCATGAAATCATTGCTATGAGAAAAAATGTATCACATACTTTTTCCACAGAACTGAAACAAGATATATTTATAACAGTATAGATGTTCTCCTAGGATACCTTACCGGATGCTCTATAACAAACAGACAAAAAGGTATATTACTTACTTCCTATGGTTCTTACCTGCTATGCATCATAATATCTCCTGAAGGTATAAAAATATACTATCTATAGCCCCCACCCCTGGTGATTCTGATTCAGTGGAAATGCCATGAGCATCTGGTTTTGTTTGTTATTATTGAATTCAAATATGATTCTAATGCACAGCAAGGGTTGAGGAACCCTGATTTAAATACTTTTAATAACTCATGATATTATTCACAATATGATAGAGTAAGAGTCGATAAGACTTGGTAAAGATTAAGCAAAATCCTCTGAACAGTGATGCTTCCTGAAATTTACTGCACCTCTTTTCCCCGGAGCAGTGTCACTTCTGTTGACACTTCTGCTTCTAACCCCTGGCTTGAGCTGATACATATGAACACAACCAGTCAAGGGCACTTCCAGTTCAACTCCAGAGTTGTATCACAGCATTTTCCCCACTCTGATGTGAATAGCTGAGGTCTTCAGAGATGATATCTAACAACTTGCTAAGGCCCTGCTAGTCTCTGACAGATGTGACTTCACTGTACAGCCATCTACTTCATTTCCAATTCTGAAGACACAGCACTGTGAGAAGGGGCACTCCAGGGTATGGCACTAGTACAATTAAAAGGCACCAACAAGGGAAGCTAAGTAAAAGTATTTTTCCAAATGATATTTCTTTTTTAAAAAAATTTTAAAAAGTATATGGCTACAAATAGTAAAAACAGTAGGAATTTTCTTACATAATTTTCATTGAGAGCAGACAATCATCAGTAATTTCCTAGAGTCTTCAAAATTTTCCTAACATTCATGCTCAAAAAGCATGCTTATACTGGTATAAGCATGACCAACTCATCATAACCCTTACCAACTGTTCATCAAAAATAAAGCCATACTTCCCACTACTTCTGGTGAGTTGTTTAACAATCATAAGTCCTGAGAGAGAAATCTGTTCTTCTAATCTTTCATCCAAATTGACAACTGTTACACTATTTTGAAAGACAGCTTTAATATGAAATCAACACCTGATGTACTGTACAAGTAGGACACTACTGTTTGTGCCGTAAAGTTTAGTTACCCCATAGCAATCCCTAATACATTAATTCTGTTTCACAGGATGAGCTTGCTCTTCAGTAAATGCCTTCTCATTTTTAAAGACTCTGCATTATCATTCAACATATTATATAAGCCCCAATTATTCACTAGATATTGTACCACATGAAGAGTATAAGAAAAAACAATGTCAAAAGTGATGGTGATTCATCTTTCTCCCTATCACTCATTTGATAATTTACAGACAATTCCCCAAGGTAGAAAACTAGTCGGTCCTTAATCCTCTTTGCATTATTCCTACATTAAATCTGTTGACTTTTGGGGGGGACTGGAGGAATGAAACAGCAGTTAAAGCACTTGCTTAGCAAGTACAAGACCGAGTTCGATTCCTCCGCACCACATAAACTGGGTATGGTGGCGCATGCCTGTAATCCTAGTCCTCAGGAAGCTGGGGCAGGAGGACTGCCTTGAGTCCAAGGTTAGTCTGGGCTCCAAGTGAGTTCAGGACCAGGTTGGGCTACATATCGAGACCCTCTCTCAAAAACAAAACAAAACAAAACAAAAAAAGACTTTTTGGCTCTACTTCAAAAATGTATCACTTTCCTTCAAACACCTGTTGTAGTTAGGATCTGCAGTGTCCTGCAAAAGTCTCAAAAGTCTCATAAACGTCTGGCAAACTTTTTCTGTAAAGAGTGAAGATATTAGCTATTTGCTAACTTAGAATTTGCGGCTCATATATTCCCTAGCCCTTGCAAGGCAAAAGTAACCAGATAAAACAAACAAATGGGCACAGGTGTGGTCTGATAAAACTTCATTTAAGAAGGGAAGCACCAGGCTAGATGTGATCCACAGGCATTTGTATGGTGACCTCTGCCCTACTGCATGCCACTTTATATACTGTCTAATTTCTCCCAGCCAATCTCTCTGCTCTAAGCCTACCTTAAAGATGTCCCTGTATTCTCTTTTAGCATGTTATTGCTTTTATAATACTTATTACAATGTTTATCATGCTGACTTGTATTTGTCTGTCCTTCATAATCAATAACTTCCATTCCAAAAGTCTGTAATGTTCAAAACATACACACAGCAGAGACTCAATAAACATGTATTGGATTTACTAATGAAGATAGATTCTTGATACCTTGTGAGAGAGACGTATTTAAAATGTGCTTTGAAGAAGAAAGCATACCACTATCAGAAGTAATGAGGAAATTAAAGGAAGGAGTCTAATAAGAATGTCTCAGGTGGCACAGCATCACAGTCTATGGACGTTTTTGGTTCTTGAGATTGAATAAATTATAGAATTGATTAAATCAATGAAGTTTGAGTTAGTATCCTAGTTCTAGGGGAAAAAAAACCCGATTAAATTGAAAGGATTTCCTGTTGGATTGAATGGGGACTGATGATCTGGTCCCTCTCTCCCTTTTCCATTCCCAACTGTGGTCCTTGATCTTCTCATATGGCAAGTAAGCCCCGCCCCTATCTTAGAGCCCTATCTCCCACTCCTTTTGCCAGTAGTCTTCTACATACCAAAATGACTGACTTTCTCACAGGATTTAATTGGAAGAAAGAGCATCCTATAATATCTTCTCAGTAGCCTCATCAATTTTTTTTTAAACCCACCAGAGACCTATAGGTAGTTATATTCGTGACCTTTGACAAATTACAACAAGATCAATTTCTTGCCCAGAGTTCTGGGTTGCCATCACACTTTCTGAGATTTATCTCTAGATTCTTATGAGATCAACACCTTCCTAAAAGAAAAAGCAAGCAGACAAACAGCATATTGCTGAGCACAAAACACTCCTGGTAGATTTGATACAGAATCATTATTAATGGAGGTTATTAATGTGGGGAGAAGAAAACATCCCACACGACTTGTGGCAGATAACCACACTTTTAAATCTTCTCTGGTGACCCAGTAGAATGAATATAAATTCCTGCCTCAACAATCATAATAATAACCACGTGTAAAAAAAATAAATACCCGAACTAAGTGTCTTCATGCATTTAACAAACTTGTACTATTCACTAATAACTGGGACATACAAAGATAAATCAGTATGAGTGGTCAGTATGGAGCAGCTATGAAGTCACATTAATGCTTTGCACACATCTCATCCCATTTAACCACAAGAATCCAATACCACTTTTGCGGATGAGGAAACTGCTCGAAGGCGCTCAACAAGTCACAGACCGCACTAGCTCCAAGGGCCGACTGACTCGAGAGTGCATGTTCGCAACGGGGCTGTAAACCGGCCTCTGCCACGACGGAGGTCACAGCCTGCAGCTGTCAAGGGGGCACGAGTAGGCCTCCACCCGGAGGGCACTGGCAGGGGCGGGTCGCCGGGCGGAGAGGCGAGCTCGGAGCTCATACCTTTGCCGGCGGTGTCCGCGCGGGGCTTCGGGCCGCAGGGCTCCATCAGACCAAGGGGGGGACCTGGCGACCGGGCGAACCTTAACACCCGACAGGTGGCCGGAGGGCCGCCGCGGCCGGCATCGGCTCCGTCGCCCGCTGGGCATCGCCCACGGAGCCCGGGGCGGGAGCGAACGCGGCGGGGGAGGAGCGAGGGCGCACGGGGAGCGAACTGCAGAGCCAGGGCCGGAGAGCGCCGCGTAAAGCGAGAAGGGCGGTGTCCACCTTGTCGCCTCGGACCCACCCGCCCGGGGCGGACAGGAGGCGAGCGACGGGGTGCCGGGACCTCTCTCCGCGGTCCATCACCCCTCCAGGACCGAGTCTAACCCTGAAATCCCGCGAGAATGGGCTTCCTACCACCGCCGTGATCTCGCGAGAAGAAGGACCGTTTTCCTGAGCAGACAGATTTTCCCTAAGAGGCATTACCGGAAAGGCCCGCGAGAGCAGCGAGTATCGCGAGACTTGCGGGCGCTTCCCGGGCTGGCGAAGCTGACTGCTGAGAGTAGCTCGTTGGAGGGTGGTGGGCTCGTTCGGGTCTCTGGCGCTTCTTAAAGGCCACTAAGGAGGGAGCAGTTGAATGGAGAACTTAATACCCGCCATCGTGGCTTTCTGATTTAAAAAAATGATGCCCAGTGCCTCCGACTTGTTCCTGCAGCCCAGGAAGTCAGCGTGAGCGACGTCCTCCCAGATCGCGTTTTTTTGAGTTGTGCCTTTTCTAGTAAATAATAAACAACGTCTGCCAAAACAAAACAAGCAGCTCTTGCCATAAAGAGAAAGTAACAGTAGAGATGTTGTTAAAATTTAGAGCATTTTCGTTTGTTTTGAACAGCACAAATATACAGGCAGCATGAACAACTATCTTATGGTTGGTTCTGTGGATGAGAAGTTCTATTCTAGTCTCAGCTAAACTTCCTGTCAGGGCTCAATTCCTCTCTGAAGAATGTAGGAAACTTTGTTTTCTTCCTCTTTCCTTAGGCTTGTGATGTTCCATCTCTAAAAAGAGCTCACCTGAATAATCCAGAATAATATTCTTACTTCTAATTCTGCATCCTTAACCACATCAGCATAGTGCCCTTGCCTAGGAAGGTATTAGGGGTTCCGGGAATTAGGATACAAGCATTTTTGTGGAAGATCGTTATGCCTCCCATTGTAGATCTTACGTTAGGAAAACTACATGCCCGTTTGTTCTGCAAATACTTAATTATCTGCTACGAAAATTTAATAGCATGATTTCACATAATACTTCATGTAAAACTTGTTTGCTTATCTGTAGATAAAAACTGAGATGTAGACCAACTCCTCTTCTCTGGTTTGTTACTTATAGTCTTCACAGTAAAGCTAATAACAGTAACCTACCTAAAGTGTGTAGTTGTAAGAAATAATATAATTTAGTAAATTCCTACAACAGTGCCTGATCATAGTAATGAATTCATTTGTTGCTGTTTTTACAGAATGCCTCCACTTGCAAAATGCATGCTGCCTAACAATCGTTTCATCTTAATATTTTGGCTAATGATAGTACTTTAATAGATTACATTTTTAGACTATATTCTAATTTCAGATCCCATGTATTGTAAGTATTTCATGTGCAGCTAAAAACATATCCCACAGCTGATTGTAATTGTACCTTTGATTCTAACATGCATTCTGATACTAGAAATTTTAAGATCTAGAAAAACCTTGGATTTGATGAAGTATATATGTTAAACTGTTTTCATATTCTAACATCAAAATGGTAAATGGAAGTTTGGATCAAACTTTTTTCCTACAACTACCAGAGAAATTGGATTTTTCTCCCTAATTGGAAGTAATAGTTGCATGATGTTATCTTATTATTCTAAAAGTCCATTGACTTAAGTTGCATATGCTTACAGAGCATGTATGTAACTAGAAATAAGATAAATTCAAAAATAAATTTTGATTTCAATGAAAGAACATCTATTTGAAGGAATACACTTGTAACTAAGAAGACGTGTTCCAAGTATTTTTTATTTAAGTTCAATACTGTTGTTATGATGTAAATGAAGCAGAATAAGTGTGACATTATTTAAGCCAATTAAAGCTACAAAAATAGAGCTGTGGTATAGTTCCATAGTAGTGCACATATTTAGAACGTGTGAGGCTCTTGGTTCCACCCCAGCACCAAAAAATAAAGAAAAAAAGGAATAATAATACAATAATTATATAATAGACATTTTGCATTGTAAAGAATATTGCTTGAATATCAAAGAGGCTCTTTAAAAAGATAATTACACTCTTTGGTATTTACATAGCAGAAGTCAAATATACATGTAGTTCATAGTTTCTGAATTAATCCAGAAGAAGCCTCAAGAAAAAAAAAAAGATAAGAAAACCTAAGGCACCACAAGAAACAGTCTCTGAGGTTTAGTTAGTGGAATTTAGGTTGTAGGATTTCCTCCCTTGATAAATTATTCCAGCCAATGGAAAAGTATTCCAGCCAAAGGAATAAGTGATGAGAGTAACAGAAAGGAGATAAGCCCAGGTCAAAGAAAGAAAAAGACAGTGTTTGAACTAGGTATTGTGAAAGCTGTGTGGTGTTATAAATATGCTCTGATCCCACATGATGAATATTACATCTTGAAGATTTACCAGTGTCAGTTTTAACATAGTTTTAACTTAAGCAGTGAATGTTAGAACTTGAAATAATCTTAGGGATCATTTTATTCAGTTCTCTAAAGATAGTGAAATTGCTTAGGAAATGTTAGTTTACCTAAGATCACTAATAGCAAATAGTCAGGACTAGAATACACCTCCTGACTATTGTTGTAATATGATAGGTCTATAAAACCTGTGGTTCTCTTTTATGTAACATTTCTACCTTACATTAGATTGTAAGTCTAGAAAATTCTACAACAAAACATCAAGAGCTACTGATTAAAGTATTTTTATAAAACCACTCAAAATGCATGGCTGAGCTTTCAAAATAAGCATGTGCAACACAGACACCAAGTAAGAAGGAAACTGAAAAGTAGCACTTTTTTTTTTTTAATTTGGTGGTGGTGGTACTAGGGATTAAACACAGGATTTTGTGCACTGAACTATATCAGAAGCCCTTTCTACATTTTTTATTTTTGAGACAGTCTCGTTAAATCACTAAGTTGCCCATGGTGGCCTGGAACTTGCCAACCTCCTGTCTCAGCTTCTCAGAGGCTAGAGTTGCCAACTTAGAATTTGAACTTATATAACCTGTGTGACTTAGGAAACTCCAGTATAATAGCATAGTTTAGTCTGAGGTTAATTGCATTTGGGCTACTGGAAAGAAGCAAGTGCATCCTTTTTAGAGGGAAATGGGTTAAACTGTCCTCATACTTGGAGGTGAAGTTACATTAAACAATTTCACTACTTAATTTGAAGCGCAAACGCAGAAGCCATCATGAAGAAGAGTCAGTAGGGAAACATGCAACAGATCTAGTACCCTCATAGTTTTAGTTATACCACACAAGTTTTTATAAAATGTGATGTATATTTTTATAAAAGAAACTGAACTGAAAAGAAACATTAGGGTCCAAAAACACCACATAGATTTTTGAAAAAGCATCTAAAAATGAAAATTTATTAATCAAAATTTAAAACTCAATTGCTTAAACTGAAGAACTAAGTAAAACACCAAATTGCAGCAAGAAAAGTCAAGAAGGTAGAAAATACAAAAGGATTAAAGAATGGAGGTGAGAAGGCAAAAAGCTGCAGACACAATCGGAGTTCTAGGCATAATGAATAGGTTGGGGGCGGGAATTTTCAAAGCAGTAACAGCTAGCTTTTTTAGATGCATTGTGTAATGAATTGCATGCAACACACACACACACACACACACACACACACACACACATATATATATATATCAAGAGCTAGATGCATTAACAACTTTGACAAAACATCAGAAAAGAAAGGAGGAACTAACTATTCAATAAATGGTGTTGAAACAACGGATATTTCAAAGGGGAAATAAATGGAGTTTAATTTCTACGTACAAAGTTGTTAGAAATTCGAAGTAAATTCCACATTAAATTTCAAAATGCAAAAACTTTTAGGATGAAGTTTAGAAAGGAAGCAAGAAAGAAAGGAAGAACAAGTTATTTTCTGATGTTTGAATTGTCTAACCATCCACCTATCAAACACCAAATAGGTGGTGGGCTACTAGAACGATGAGGAAAAGAGTATAATTGTGCCATCTGTGCAACTACATACAAAGCCTTACCAGTCATGGTTTATTCTAACTCTTTAAATGAATAGGACTGTATTTTATTATTTACATGTCAAAATTTGCATGCTACTGATGCATATGTGGTTATATTCAAAGCATTCTTCTTGGCATACTTTCGTTTTATTTAACATAAGATTTTAATTTAATAATAAAGGAAAATGGTATAAACATGAAACATTAATAAAAGGCCTAAAATATCACAGATGATTAACTTACTATGAAAACAATCAGGATAAAATACTAACATATCCATATAAGAATGTGCTATTCAATTTTATTAACTTTAAAGAAACAAAGGTAGGCTGTATACAACCTAAATGTAATTAAGCAGATTTGTATTGTTTTAAATGAGTACAATAAATGCAGGCTTAATTACGATAGCATTTAAAATGTCAAAATTAATTCTGCAAAACAAAATGGAAAAAATTTCAGAAAAAATGCCAACAAACAATATATGGACTTAATTTTTATATCTCTTCCATCATGTATGTTCAAAATGTTGTAGTATAGAAAATTAGTTGATATAGGTTCCATAGAAAGACTTTAGCCCAACTAGAAAAGTACTAATGAAAATATATTTTTCTAAAGAATTAAGTAATCTCCAAAAATTAATTATATATTCGTAATAGAATCTGTTCCCTCAAAAGATTCCAATTGATGTGTATTATATTTGAATAACATCAATATAATGTAAAGATATAGATTTACAACATTTTACAAGCTTTAATAAGTAAGATAAAAACATTATCTGGATCATATTAAAATTGTAGGGGTGAAAATATTTTCTATCCTTAATGAAGAGACCTATAGGGTCAACTTCAAATCTAAAATTCTATATGATTAAATTGAAGATGACTTTTTCCTGAATTATTTTAGGCCACATCACCTCCTGTTTGGTGGCTTTGAATTTTAATCACTTAAATGTGTCAAGCAATGAAAAGTTTCACTGGAGCATTTAATATAGACAGCTTAAATTTTTTAAGTTCAATTTTACCACATGACAAAACACTGTGAGAAATGGTTGCCATTTCAAAAATGACCCTGAAATGAGAACCACCTTGAGTACCATGATGTGAGGGTAAAATGGAGTTCTATAGTGTTGTTACAAGACAATTTAGAGTTAAATAGCTTGTTTACTCTGAATGCAAATATAATACACTTCCTCCATAAGGATAAGTTTTGTCACATTGCCCTAAGTTCATCTTTATATTCAAATGGGATGGCATGATCTGGGGTAGGGGGTATTGACAGATGCCAGTGTTTGGATGGAAATAAATAACTTGAGGAATTAATTAAGACAGGAAAATATGAAAGGCATGTCAAGGTAAATGAATTTGCTTTCAAAATGTGTGTGTGTAATGTGTGTGTGTGTGTGTGTGTGTGTGTGTGTGTGTGTGTGTGTGTGTATAGCACCTCTTTCAGGGGAAGGGTTCTCTCCAATATATGCACAGATTATTTGACAGAATGGTTGAAATATCCCACACTGCTTTTGCACAGTGGAAATGCAAAACCCAAAGAATTCATATTTTCAAGACTATTAACACCTTCTCAAACTTCAATAATTCATTCAATTTCTGTAGAAAAACATGGGCTTTGTTTTTCCTACTGTTAATTATTTATATAGCTCAGTTTTACAAATAGGTTCTCAATATCTGAAAGCCTGCAAGAATTTCACCATCTAAACCATTTTCTTCAAGTCTTCTTGTATTTGTCATTGTCATGAGAATAATTCCTCTTCTAGCTATGAATTGCTGTCAAGCTTCTAGTATTTAGAACCATGAGGAGATCTATCTTTGCTTTTTCTATCAACATTGTATTGTTTTTTCTTCAAGAAATATTCTGTCAGGTTCAGAATTAGAGGCACTCTGGATATTTCTATGCTTGTTGCAGGTAGAAGGTGCTGTGATTTTAGATGATAGTTAAGCAACACAGAATATGATGTTGTTGGAAGGAAGGGTTCTCACAAGTCTGAATATCATTAGAAAATAATTGTTTCAGTAAGTATAAAGTATGAACCTAAAACCATAAAAATGATGACTTCAGTTTTTAAAATTAACATTCATTGAAAGCAGTGGATGTTCTTGAAAGATGAAAAAAGTATTACCACTGTCTTCAGTAGTTAGGTATTTACGTATTTAAGTATTTATTGACTGATACACATTGTAAGTTTAAAGGAGTAAGGTACAAATTTTGTCACCTACATTATTCCTACAAAACATAGTTTCACCAAATAGGTCACTACTTCATGGGAGAGAAATGTCTGTGGATCAAGAATAGTTTAATTCTTACCCAGTGATATGGATGAAGGGTTGCTGCACTTTGCACTTGAATTGCTGTTGTTCAAGCTTCAGGTTTTGATATATAAGGCAATGGTGATTTGCTCTGCTCTTTTTCTTAATTGTTGGAGCGTGTGTCTGGAGTGACCCCCAAAAGCCTCATGCGTTTGGATGTAGGAAGATTCCTGTAGAGCCATTTGCGGCTGGCTGGAAGGAACGAATGCCTGGGGCTTAACTCAGAAGAGAACACTGGGACAGGACCTGGACTGGTATATGCTAGTTCCACCCTTCCTCCCTCCCGTGGCTTCCTGTTTTCAATGCCAGGGGAGCCACCTCCACCTCTGCCGCTTCCATTGTTCAGAATGGACTGTGGCCTTCTGAACCATGAGCCAAAATGAACCTTTTTCATCTAATTTGTGCATGTTGGTTATTTTGTCACAGCAATGAAATGTAACTAAGACATTGTGTATTTTCTTACATAGCCTGCAGGCCTTTTAGTGGAACTGACTCAGTTTAATGTTAAATTCTATTAAATGTCTGTTTTCTGCTGTAAATTTCCTTAGTTATTGAGACAAGTTACAAAAGAAATTGTTAATTTTAGAGAATTGTAGAAAAGTACCTAAATACCTTATTATTTATTCATTCATTCATTTCAGGAATATTCATTTAGTATAGCTACCATATACTGGTAACTCTGCAAGACACTGAAGATACAACCATGAATGAAAAATTTATCATTCCTGATTTCATAAAACAGAAAGGCAATAACACATTCAAAAATTTTGACTAAAATATAGAGATTACATAGACCCTTACAGTTTAATATAATTTACTATTTTTGTAATAATTTCCATACTCAGATTCATTAGAGTAAAAATAGATAAAAATTTCAGAATGCTTTTTAGAGAGAAAAGGCAAATCATTCACAAGTGAACAGTTATCTGAGACATTTCAAAATCTTCTACAAAAAACAACTGAGCTACATAATATTTTTAGTATTGAAGGGAAGAGAATCTACAAAGCTAGAATATTATACTCATACAGAAGGCTATTAAAATGTGAAAGCTCAACAACAACTTCAGCCATAGGAAATCTAAGAAAGTTTGCCATCTTGAAAGAAACTTGGATAAAATAGTGGTAAGAGACTTCATAATCCCACTCTTAATATTGGATAGAGTACTAGACAGAAGATCAGCAAGGAAAAAGAGGATTCAAACTCCACTGCAAAGAGATTGGTCCTGATAGAGACCACACTGCAACAACAACAGGGGAAATGGAATGTTGCCTAGGACAGACCATAAGTTATATCATAAAACAAGCTTTAATAAATGCAGAAAGAGGGGCTGGAAGAACAGCTCAGCAGTTAAAATGCTTACCTAGCAAGCCCTAAGTCAAGCACTAAGTACCCGAGTTGATTCTCCAGCGCCTCATAAACTGGGCATAGTGGTGCACGCCTGTAATCCCACACTTGGGAGGCTGAGGCAGGATGATTGCCATGAGTCCAAGGCCAGCCTGAGCTACAGAGCAAGACTGTCTCAATAAATACATAAATAAATGTAGAAAGAGTAAAATCGTGCTGTATGCCTGTAGTAATGGAATGAAACTAGAAATCAACAAAAGAAAAAAATCCACAAATATGTAGAAACTAACACACCCTTAACCAAGCAATGATTCAAGAAGGAAAAAAGAAAAATGAGAAATCATCTTGAGAAAAATGAAAATCCAGCATACCAAAACTTACAGGATGCTGCAAAAATTATGATACAAGGCAAATTCATAGCTGCTGATACTAAAATTAAAAAGGAAAAAGGCTTCAAATCAGTAACCTGTATTTTCACCCCGAGGAAGTAGGAAAAAAAAAAAAAAAAACAACCCACAACTGTATTTGGCAGAAGAAAAAAAAAGTTAAAAATTAGGGCAAAGGTAGAGAATAGAAAAAATAAAACCAAGAGCTGATTCTTCGAAAAAGTCAAGAAATTTGACAAATCTTTGGTTAGAATGACTAATTTTTAAAAATTACTGAAATAAAGTCAGAAGCAAAAGTGGTGATTTTTATAGAAATAGAATAATAGAGTTCTGTGAACAATTGATACATATATTTTAAAATGGGTAATAAATGGACAAATTTCTAGAAAATATAATTTTATAAGACTGAGTCATCAGTTATATCTGAATAATAAGCACATAAATAATCAGAAAACTCTAAATGAAGAAAAACCCATGATTACATGTCTTTATTCCTTGCTGAATCACACATTTAAAGAAAAGTAAAACCCCTAATACCTGTCCTTCTCAGACCATTTCAAAAAATAGAAGAGGAAAAAATACTTCTTAACTCGTTCTATATTGCCAGCATTATCTTCATATCAAAGCCAGACAAAGCTCCTACAAGGGGGGGTGGGGGGAGAACCTACCAAGCAATATCTCTTACACATATTAACACAAAAATTCTCAGGAAAATTCTTGGTGCCAGCCAAATTCAACCTTATAGTAAAAAGGATTACGTATTATGACTGTCTTAGTTACTTAGTTACTTCATTGTCGTGACAGAATACCCAACATTCACAACTTAAGGGAGGAAAGATTTATTTAGCTCACAGTTTCAGTCCATTCGAAAGCAGCTGGCAAAAGTAGAAGCACATGAAGAGGCAGGAGAGCTACTCAGGGCATTGCAGACAGAACCCAAGGGAAGCAGGAGCCAGTGTGTGGAGACTCAAGCAAGGCTAGACCCTTCCCGGGGAGAAGCTGTAAAAATATTTCCTCTTCCATATTTTACTTAGTCCATATTGCCAGTTGAGCCCCTCCCCACTCCCCACAGTGGACGCACTTCCCTCTCTTCCTGGCTCACAAATCAACAACACACAACTAAAAGCTTTGTCCTGGGCACCCTCTAATCTCAACAAACTGTTACAATCCCTCCGATCAAGCCTAAAGCATCAGCACGTGGTTCCATGGCGAGTCAGCTACATCCACGTGCAAGAGGCTTTGTGGGGGGACACTCCAGATCCAAACCATAGTAATGGACAGTAGGACTTATTCTTGGAATTCAAGAATGGTTCAACATAGCAACATTCAATGCAAACTATTATGTTCACAAATAAAGGGGAAAATGCATCATTTCATTAAATAAAGGAAAAGCCTTTGACACATTTCAACATCCTTTCATGATGAAAAGTAACAAAGAAGCTAGAAGAAAACAATTTGAACATAATAAAGTCTACGTGTAAATACTCCATAGGTTAGAAATCCTACTCAATGAGGTTAGACTGAAAACTAGGTTAGGAACAAGAAAGAGGAGCATGCTTTTTCTTCTTCTGTTCACCTAAATACTAGAATTCATGACCCAAGCAAGTAGGCACAGAGGAAAAAGCCACGCAGATTGAGAAGAAAGAAAGAAAATTATCTGATTATAGATGATGTGATTTTTATATGCAAAGCATTTTAAAGATTATATAGACAAAAAAAAAAAAAAAACCCTGTTAGAGCTCATTAACCAAGCCAGGGAAGTTTCACGTTGACAAAACCAGCATGTAAATGTGAGTTGCAATTCTGTACAACAGCAATGAATACTATCAAAAGAAAATTGACAAAACAATTTAATTTTTTCTTGTTTATTCCTCTCCCTCACAAAAAGAAAACAAATTTAACCAAAGAAATGAAAACCTTGTACCCTGAAAACTAAAAAATACTGCTAAAAGACAGCAAAGAAGACAGAGATGGGAAAAATTTTGGGTTCATGAATTGAAAATATTGTTAAATTGATAATATTTCCTAAAGAAATCTATAGTTTCAACGCAATCCCTGCTGATATTCTAATGATTTTTGCAGAGAAGGAAAAATTCATTCTAAAATGTATAAAACCCCAAATAACCAAATTAATTGCATAAAAGAACAAAATTAAAGATCTCTCATTTTCTTATTTCAAAACCTACAAGGCTGTGAGTAATCAAAACCATGCTATTCTACAGTAAAAGATATTGAGTAGTGGAATAGAGAGTCCAAGAACAAACTTTGATATGTGTCCAAATGTTTTTGACAAAGGTGCCAAGACTACCCAGGGGAGAAACAATCTTTTTAAGAGATGGTGTTGGGAGAGCTGAATATCTAAATGACACAGGATTAAGTTAGGCTCTTGCTTTATGTGATATATTTTAAAAATTGAAAATGGATTAAAGCCCTAAATTTAAAATCTAAAACTATAAAGCTCTTAGAAGAAAACATAAGGAGAAAACATCATGGCTTTGGAGTGGTAACGATTTCTCAGATATTAAAAAATAAAAAAATTAGTTGAACTTCTTTTAAATGAGAAATGTTTGTACCAGAAGACACTATGAGCAGAATGAAACAGCCATCAACAAAATAGGAAAATATTTTAAAATCCTATTTAAGAAGCAGTTTGTATCCAGAATATATAAAGAGCTTCTTCTACTCAATGACAATAATAAAAGTCAGAAGAGGATTTACATTAACATTCCTGCAAAGATAATATACAAATGGCCAGTAAAAGCATGAAAAAATACCTAACCTCTTTAACAGGGAAATACAATTTAAAAATTACAGTGATGGACACTTCTTCATACCAATTATCTTAATTGGCTGTTATAAAAACAAACAAACAAACAAAAAACCAGAACCCAACATGGCAGTTTAGGCCTGTAATCCCAGTACTTGGAGGGGCTGAGGCAGGAGGATCATGACTTTGAAACCTCTCTGGGTTACAGAGTTCAAGTCTGGCCTGAACTATCTGAGACTGTCTCAAAACAAAAACCTTCTCAAGTGTTGGTAAACATATAAAGAAATGAGAAGATTTGTGCTGCTGGTGGAAATGGAATGTAAAATAGCATTAATGTTTGAACATCCACGGTCATAGCAACATTATAACAGCCAAAGGTTGGCAGCAGTTCACCTGCTGATGAATGTAAACAAGGTGTGACATACATACATATGGAATAGTAAGCTTCAAAAGGAGGAGAATTTTGTCTCATGCTAAAACGTAGAGAAACCTTGAAGACGTCAGGTTGGGTGAAACAAGCTAACTATCAGGACACCTACAGTGTGATTCTATGTAAATAAGGTATCGATCATAGTCAGATTTATTATAGAGACAGACAGTGAATGGTAGTTGCCAGGGAATGGGGAGAGGAGAGAATAGGGGGTGATTGTTCAATGGGCACAAAGTTTAAATGCGGGAAGATAAAATCAATGGTCCTGAGAAGGAAGGTAGCGATGGGTTCACAACAATGTGAACATCTGGCCTCTGAACTCTGCACTAAAAATGCTTCAGATGCTACGTTTTAAGTTGTATTGTGTATGCACCACAAACTTTTGGAAGAAGAGTTTGACAAGAAAAATAAATTTGGGACGATGCTATGGAACTTAGAAGAAAAGGTGAGTCAATAACTTTTTAGAGATTTATCATTGTCTTTAAAAAGAACAAAAGAGAGAAAATAACAGTAAAATGGGAAAAAAACATACACACAATCCTAACTAAAATTTTAGATGATGGTCTATCACATTTCAGGAAAAAACAGGAGATAGCTGAAAAAATACTGAATTACTTGTGTTTGAATGAGGATGTTGATAACTTGGGAAACCATACTTTGAAAGAATACGTTACAGTCATGCGCTACTTAACAGAAATATATTCTAAGAACCCATTGTTGGCCAGTTTTGTCGTTGTGCATCATCAAGTGTACTTATGCAAATTAGACAGCTGTGGTATCATAAAGTGGTCTAATCTTACAGGACCACTGTCTAATATGCACTTTGTTGTTGAACAAATTGTCGTAAGTGCATAGGTGTACATTTAGTTCTATGTCAAATTCTTCAGAGCAGTTACCCATGGACAGAGAGGGTGAAAAAGAGAAAGGTAATGGACGATGAGATGGAAAGAATAACTAAAATGTTTTGCTTCTAAAATCTGAAAGGAATATGACATTCTAGAAGAGACAAGACTTTTTAATCAGTAACTGGCTTGAAGAATATTATATTTGGATGAAAAGGCACGGTAAAATGTTATTCATTTTTGAAGTCAACTGCAAAAAAAGTCAGAAAATAGAAAAATAGAGACAAAACAGAGAGGTTCCCTAGAAACTAAAAAGCGGTGAATAAATTTTGTTGGAGTATTTGATGCGTGAAGAGGATTAGTAAGAAAACTTCTCAGAGGATCTTTGAGGTGAGGTCCCCTTACTCTGGGAGTGGAGACTTTGTGGTAGGAGAATGATATCCTGAGGGTAGAAGGTCACTGTGATAGCCACAGAGGCTGCTGCGCTGAGCTACCACAGCCATTAGATTAGTGGCAGTGACATTAAGGTCTTAAGTAGAATTTTCACATTTTCTTAAAGCTCCATTTGGTTAATACGGGATATGGATTGAAGTTACCTCTAAGAAACAATGAAAGTAAGTCTGGGAAAATTCCTGGAGCCTAAAATTTAGCCTTGTGTGTTCTTGGTCTCTTGGATTTTTATTCCTCTGACAGCTTCATGAAGCTCTGTATTTTCCTATTTCCACTCTGAAGACATTATAACCTTTATTCTGTGGCTTCTGGTTTGCAAATTCAACACCTCTCTCTGTAATAGGTATGAAGACCAGCATTGAGTTAGGCTCACACTAAACTAGAGAGGACACCAGCAGTTACTGCATCAATCTGAGTGGAGAGGCAGATACTGGAGAGAGCTGAGCCGGCAACTTCAGAATCAGGGCTGGGAAGAAGGCCGCTTGGTCAGCCCCAGGAAGTCAAGGCCCTGGTAGCAGGAGAGGGCAAACCCTCAGCATCAAGAAGGATCTCGTTTGAAGCAAATTGTCCTGGCTTGATCTCATTGTTCTTTAAGCTCAGTTCTAAAATTTAGAAAGCAACAGAATGAAAAAAGAAGTTCTAAAATTTAGAAAGCAACAGAACCAAAAACAATAAGTTTAGCTCAATTTTCCTGCCTTCTCGTTTCATACAAGCAAGAATGTGAACATAAGAAGATTATTCTTTCTCCTTGCCCAGTTTCTACATGCAGAAATTTCTTTACCAGGACCAGCCTCAAATCCCTGATTTCAGGAATCTCGTTCCCTTGCAACTGATGTCTGGTATGTAAATATATATTCTTATATCCTTCTTGCCTGACTTGTCTTAGAGGTTCTATAGATGTCCTCTCTCTGCATCTGACACTGTGACTGCCAGTAGCAGGCTCAGCCTCACCCAAGTCCTTAAAACTAAAGCAGGCAACACGAGGAGGAAGTAGCACTCTCATCTCAAAGATGCCCAGGGTTGTCCGGCTCTGACCTTGACCTGAAATTTTCACAATATTCTGCTTATCTTGCTAGTAATACCTGTTCTCTTCTTCATGCACAGTTGCTGAAGTCCTTGCCTTGGCGACATCCCTTGGTAATGGGAACCCCTTTAGGAATGGCTCGGCCTTGCTCTCCCCTTCCTTCTCCTCTGTTCTCTGCTGCCCCTCATTCACTGAAGGCTTGCCCCTGAGCTCTGGCTTCAGGGTACTTATGTGTCACATGCATATTATGATTACCAAGGATTACTAAGAAATGAATTATGTTCACCATGTCCTTGGGGGAAAGAGTAGGAACCCAGGTCCGCTGTAAGTGCCATCCATTATTAAAGCTATAGAACCTACAATTTGTCAATTTGGGTCAAAGAAACATCTGTGGTTCTACCTTGGCTGTATCTAGAGCTGAAGCTAGATAGGGAAAGAAATTTCACCAACCTCATGGTCGAGAGTAATGCAGACCGTAGTTCCGAACATCTGCTATTTGACGTTCTAGGAAGGCACCTTTGCTTTGCTTCTGGAACAGGAAAATAGTTCTTGTTTCCAGTCCAAGTCAATATTAGGAGAGGACAAAAATGGGAACATGTCACACCTGCCTTAATCCTTCTACCCTTTGGCAATCCTAGATCTCCCCTCTTACGCCCACTTGTATTGCTGACTCTCCAATCGGACTTTCCTTGCCATTTGATTACCTAACCACCCTTCCTTGCTTGCCAGTAATTGGAAGACCGATTACCTCACATGTCTAGACTAAGCAACAGATGATGGCCCTTTTGAGGAGATATACGTACATAGGACCAGCCCTAAGCAAATAGAGTCTCCAGGGAATGGACTATGGATCCATGTCCATATATGGCTCACAAGGATGAATACAGTCTCAATTTTTTTTCTTCCTCATTGTGGGGTGATACACATCTAGTCTAGTGATCACTGTTAAGGGAGAGTGGGTAGAGGGTGGGACTCTGACCATTTTCTGAAGCCACCATAAATTGGTACCCTGCTGACTATACTATCAATGGTCTTTGTTTGCAAAAATAAATACCAATTACCTATATAACTAGCTGCAATATCTACATTTTACTTTTTTAACAATTCCTAAGCAGATAAAGCTAATTTGAATAATTCAGGGGGGACTAAACTATGATATGCAAAAATCATACAGATCAATTTACCATCATAAAAAAATAGGGAACAGGTGATTCATTGGCACGTAAGGATTCCATAACCTCTCTACTTTCTGCTGTATTAGTAACTTCACTACCCTATTTCTCATCATAAATGAGGACTAGGATTCTTAAAGCTGAAAGGATAGTATGGAATAAAAATAGTATGGAACAGAATCTCAAGGGATAGAATGAATGGTTGGGTTGTTGGAGAGGAATGAGGTTGAGTTCCTGGAACCTGCTCTGAGGATGAAAGGAAGGCACCAAGAGGTGGACTGGGCTAGAGGTCTTGTGGCCTTCTGCTTAAAATTCTGCACATGATGTTTTTTGATGGCATCAAACACCAGAAGAACATATTAGTTCCAGCCCAAGTTAGATTTCAGCAAATTTTAACTGCCGGAAACAATCCAATTTAGTCTTCGACATTTTGTTTCACATGTAACCTTTCTCTGAACGGGTGTTCTTTCAATAGATATTTATTAAATGTGTATTCAATAGTAAGTATGTTCCAAGGTAAATTGACCAGAACTCAACTGCATAAAAGCAGTCCTCTGTAAGCTAATTGAGAAAAAAGCAATTGTCTGATAACTAGTTTGCTGAATTTACTAAACTCACCAAAAATATATTTTAAGAAGCATTCATCTTTAATTTCTTAAGTGCCTGCATTGATGGGAACTTTTAAAGGAAGAGTCAATTAGCGTTCTTATGCTAGATCTAAAGCACTGACATTCAGGAAAGGAAGACTGGGTACAGACTGGACTTTGCGGCTCTTACCTGGTGTTTTATGTATTTTATTTACTCATATCCATCTCCTTGGCCACTAGGAGGACAATGACATTTTGTTGTTGATTCTTTCTGTTATGGGTGCCACACCTAGAGCATGTATGTACCTAGTAGCCCTCAATAAACATTTGTTGGACAAATTAATTGAATGTATATAAGAATAATTTATTCCAAACGGATACATAAATATTCAAGAAAAAAATCAGTTGAAGTTATTTTGTGTGAATTGTTCATTGATAAATCAACTTTTCAAGGACTGATTTTCAGAAAGTGAATCTCCTCTGCCCGATAATGTACCACGAAGTCTTCACAGCTGACTGCTTAACTCTTAATTCAAATGACTAAGAGGCTGAAAATACAATTATTGCTTTCCTAATGCGTTTCTGTATCATATATGACAATTCTCAGATGCAAGGTACCTTGTAGTAACTCCAATTATGCATTTTATTGCTTCTTTTGTGATTGACTTCATGTTGTTGGTCCAGAAACATGCTTGCCACCTATATATGGTGAATTCATGTCCCATTATCCAGTTAAAAGGTAAATTCAGTAAAGACTAAAATACTTCCCTAAAACAAATATCACACATAATACTTAAATCTGTAATAAATAGATACTCAGTTTTCATCCTATGAAGATTTTACAGAACTTGTCAATTGTACCCTGCAACTTTCAAACATTATAGATGTCCCCCACACGTAGTTGATGTGAAGAAAATAAAGCATGGAGCTATTTCACAAATTCATTTGTAGGTGTTCCTAAAATGCATTATTACTAAAAGTACATAATTAGCCATCTAGATAGTTTCAGACTTCAGCTGCCAGTACCAAAGGGTGTACTTAGTTATTTTGTTGTTGTTGTTACAAAACAAAATATCCCAAAGAGTAAAAAGACGGTGCTGACAGGAGAAGAGTGATTTTAACATAGTATACCACATTGTAAGTGAAAAAATGTAGGTGGCTTATAAAAATGCAAAAAAAGAATTGAACACAAATGGTTTACTTCAACTAAGTAACCCCAGAGCACAGGAAAGAGGTTTCATGTAGTTCAATCACAGTTCTACTTCATGAATTGAAAAACCTAGTTTACAAGACAAGGCCAAGCCTTACTTGCATGCAGTGATAGACAGATGGGCATAAATGACTGTCACTGAGGTCAGATATTTAAAGTGGATTTAGGGGACTCAAGTTGCAGTTTGTAAGAAATACACAGAGGGTTGAGCAGCTCAGATGACACCGTGAAGAAATAATCAAATGTATTTGGGATGTGGAACATCACACAAAGCAAGTAGCCTAGATGTTTGCAAATCCATTGTCAAAGGAAAGAAGTATATGGGGGCTGAAGGAATGGCTTAGCGGTTAAAGCGCTTGGCTAGCAAGCACTAAGTCAAGCACTAAATACCCAAATTCGATTTCCCAGTGCCACATAAACTGGGTGTGGTGGGCACATGCCTGAAATACCAGCACTTGGGAGGCTGAGGCAAGAGGATTGTTGTGAGTCCAAGGCCAGCCTGGGATCCATAGTGAGTTCAGGACCAGCCTGGGCTATAGAGCGAGAACCTGTCTCAAAAAAAGTGTGTGTGTGTGTGTGTGTGTGTGTGTGTGTGTGTGTGTGTGTGTGTGCGTGCGTGCATGTACGCGTGCGAGTATGTGTGTGTTGAGATGTGGGGAATGTTGGGGAGAACACTATTTTAAAGGAATCTAAGGGGATATAAGAGAAACTACAATGTCTAAACCTTGACTTAAAAAGAAGCTCTACAATATGTTATGAAAATATATTTGGGAAATAACTTTGTGAATATAACAGTCTGGGTATCAGATAAAATATAGAATTAATTTTCTTGGGTGTGTTAATTTTCTAAAGAAACAATTTTTTTTTTTAAAAAAGCAATGTACTGTGCATCTGTATCTGAATTCCTTGGTTGTTAAAAGATGTGCAGAAATACTTAGGGAAGAGAGTCAGGAAGTCTGTGAGTTATGTCAAAGTAAGTCAGCCAATACATTATGTGTACTTCTGCAAGCATGTTGTACACACACATGTACACACACTTCATACTATACAGCAAACTATTAAAATTTTAATGACACTAATGTTGCTGAATCTAGATGATAGATATGACTGATGTGAGTATTGTTTTTTCTTCTCCATATTAGAAAATGTTGGTAATTAGAAGATGGAAAACACAAACTTTTATAATAAAAGGCTCTTTTAAAGTGTTTTAGAAAGTATCTGAAGGAATTCTCTTTGTGAACAACAGAAAAAAGCTCCTATCTTGAGCAAAACTAAACCAGCACTCTACAAACAATGCCATTAGCCCATCTCTAAATGGAATACCAAGAAAAGCACAATAATTATTCCTAAACGTGCCCTGTTGACCTCAGTTACCTGTGTTCCTAAACACAGCACACTCTCAGGATACATAAAAATGTGAATGGGTTAGGATACTGTGCAAAGTTCAGACCCGTAGACATTGATGTGAAGAGTCACATGGAATTCTGACTTAGTAAAAATCCTACTAGCCTTTGTAAGCAAAATAGCTGAATAATAATTGTACAGTTTAGGAACATTGTACATGAAGCAACTGAATTTACCTGCATCAGTGTGGATCTCACTGAGCTTGTGTCGTGGCATCTTTGTAAGATTACAGTAAGTGCAAAACGCTTTTCAAAGAATGCTGCCTCTTTCTTTCTTCTTTCTTTTCTTCCTTTCCCTTCTTTCAACAGAACAGGTAGAGAAACCAACTCCCTGGCAAAGTGCTCTACCTGTTAAAAGTAAAAATATAACATCGAGCTGAAGAAATGTCTGTTCTTGTTGCACATGGTGTACAAAATTACTCCCTAAATAGTTGGAATGAACATTTATTGATACAATAGCCAGCAATGTGATCAGAGATGAGTTAGTTATCAATTTGGAAGCTCCTGGCAGAAGGCAATGATAATTATATACTTTTAAAATAAGGTTTGTGCATCAACTTTTATGTGCTATGACCTGAAGTGGCTTGAAAGATTGAAAATTAAGTAATTATTGATAGTTAAAAATTTTAAATTATTCTTGTTATTTACAATTAACTTTCAATCACTGAGTTTTTTGGGGGGAGGTGTATCTTTGTTTCCCTTTTCTTCCATTTTACCAACTCATTTAGGTGTCTCTTCACTTTGTCCTCTCACTTTAAATACATGTTTTGACATTTTTTCATGTTCTCTCGCAGTTTCCGGCAAGCGCCGGGAGCAGCCACAGTTCCTTAGTCGTATTCTGTAGCCCAGCCCCTGGCCGCAGCTTCATTTTATCCTATATCAATCCAAATTCTTTCTTAAGCACCTGACGAGCCAGATCAGCTCTCAAACCCACTTTGAGGCAAAGAAAAAGTTCTTCAGAGTATTTCGGGAGACAAAGCCTTCGTCTTAGTTTGTTTTCTGTTGCCAGCAACACAATATCGCAGACTGCGTAAGTTATAAAGGAGATACTAACTTGGCTCACAGTTCTGATCTGAAGTCGCAGATGGTGCAGAGCATCCCATGGTGAGAGGCAGGGATACACGGGTGGGCGCATTTCCCCTGCTCCTCTAATAGAGCCACCAGTATTCAATCACAGACTTTGTCTAATCATAATCATCTCCCAGAGGCCTTGCTGCTACACAGCATTGTCTGATTAAGTTTCCACCCTCCTACTTCCTCAAAATAGGTTTCAAGTTTCAAAAAAAAAATTGTCTTTTGCACAGGATAACTGTGTTCAAACCACGGCAAGCTGGACTTCTGTCAGGCTAAGATCAAGCGTTAGCTGAATAGTTACCTCCGGCTGAGTGTAGACCTCCACCTCACATGCCAGGGCTCATTTTTCATTCAGCGTCCTTCAGATACCTTGTGCTGACGACAGATTCTTGGGAGAAATGTCATTTCCATGTATGCGAATGTCTGAAACACAAGAAAGAGTGTTGTTCTTGGGCACCAAACAAAGGACTTGAAAAAATCTCCAGCACAGCAGAAACTCAGTGTCATTCTGCTGTTTTATGAAGCAGAGCTCGGCAGCAGCAAGCACTTTGCATTTGCTGGTTGACGTTCTGATCTCTTCAAACACTGTCCCGGTACAGACTTGGTTGTGTCATTGAGGGGAAGGCCACCTGGGGGAAATTTCTAACACAAGTCATTTCTTCTAGGGGCTGTCAGAAGTAGAAGGTGGTCACTCATAGTGAGATTGTTTGTCACCAGTGAACACGTCAACTGAGGCCTAGGAGGAGCACCTGAAATGGACTTCCCAGAAGTTGCACCTCTTGATCAGCCATGCAGGGAACAGAGAAAGAGAACAGAAACACGAGGGAACAGACTCGGGAGAGCTGAGAGACACCTGCATGAAAAAGCAGGCAGAAAAATGTGTCCACACAAAAGGGAATAGCTTTGCTGTCTTCTCGTCTCTGTCAAGAACACCATTGTGTTTGCAGATTCTCTGTGTTGCAGTGCCCAGAGAATAGCGGACACCTGCCAAGAACAAAAGCAAAATTTGAAGACTTGCTTTATGTACTTGCTTACGGTTTTACGGTTTTACGGTTTCCATCATGATTTCCCAGTAGGTTAGGCTTGGATCATTAGCAAAATCGTGAAATGGGTGCACTTTCTACTTCCCTTTCTCGCTCACTCGTACCTTCCGATCATGGCTCTTGCTTCTCTGATGTCTCTGCTGGAATGTGCCTGTTCTTTCAAGGTTTCACACAGTGATTGTTCTGATAAGCTGCCCAACAAACAATATGAAGCCTTCTGCTTGTAGTTCATGACATAGTCGCTTATGGACAATTGCAATTTCAGGTTTTTCTTTTCCAAAAAGTACATCTTTCAAGTGAACTCTTTTTTGCGCTGTGGTTGTTGACATTCCGTTATAAGAAAGTGCCTGGCTGAACAACAACTGACGGAAAACTTCTATGCTGTATGGCAAAGCGCAAACACCTTAAGTATATGTAGCTCCCTGAATTTTAAAAATATGTTTGTGTAGCCACCACCCACATCGAAATATTGAACATTTTTAGCACCCCTGAATACCGTCCTTCTGGTTTCTGTCACCACATATCAGCTTTGTCTGTTTCTTCAGCTATAAGTGGACAATATAACATGTACTTTCTTATGTCTTCTGTGTATACAAGATTCATGTGTGCTGTTAGATGAGCCCTTAGTTGATTCTTTTTCATTATTATGCAATATTCCATTATATAAAAATACAGCCACTTATATTTACATTCTGTTGCTTTGGTTGTTATAAAATATGCCATTTGTCTGGGGGTATGTCTTAGTGGTTAAAGCACATGCTTATCAGATACAAGGCCCCAAATTTGATTCCCAGCACCACTGAAAATTAGCCAAGGGTGGTGGTGCACACGTGTAATCCCAGCACCTGAGAGGTTCAGGCAAGAGGATTATCTTGCATCCAAGGCCAGCGTGGGCTACAAAGGGAGTTCAGGACCAGCCGGGACCACAGAGTAAGACCCTATCTCCAAAATGAAAATGTCTCTTTAAAAATATACTTAACTTTTAGGAGCAAATGTAAGTTCACAGCCCAACTGGGCAGGAAGTACAGAGCTCTCACATAATCTCCCTAACAAACATGCAGACTCCCACTATCAACATTAGCTACGGTCAGTTGGCCTGCACTGCACACATTATTATCATTGACCCCTTGATCATCAAGGCATGCTCCTCATGAATTTCTGTTACTGTTTCTTTTTATTCATGTTTTAAACTTTTTATTTACATATTTAAAAATTGTTCAGTTCACTAATTAATTTGAACAAAAAGAAAATGGCATTCTGACTAAACTGCATTTTACAGCCCGCAGGACAACTTGGGCCAGCTGGATTTGTTGCCACGCTCCCACCCACCGTGCAAAGCTCTTCTCTTCCCCTGCCACCCAGCCAAGACGGTCATTAGTAGTTCTCTTGATGTGAAAAGGGGCAGGCCAGTTATTTGAACTTGATCCAACCTCTTCACTGCGTTCTTGTCTTACTCTTTCGGCTGTTTAACTCCATTACTGCTTCTTGCCCTGAGCTCTGCGGTGTCTGAATGGATATCATTACTCCTGCTAACGTGGCATATCTTACTTCATTTACTTTTGACTTGCATGTATTCTGTGTGTATTTGAAGTAGCCTTCTTATAGACAATGTGTACTTTGGTCTTGCTTTTATGCATTTTGATATTCTCTTTTAATTGTCATTTAAAATGATGATTGAGAGACTTGGATCAATGTTTACCATACATTTTATTGTTTTCTACTTGTTGCTTTTTTTCTTTGTTCCTACTTATGAATACCATTTCCTTTTGCCTTTAGAGATTTTAATTGAGCATTGTGTGTGATTTCATTTTCTCTCCTTTCTTAGGACACTTAACGAAATATCTTGCTTTAGTGATTACTCTAGATTGTGCAATGTGCAAAGTCACCTTTCAAACACTATATTGTTTCACAAGTAACTTTTAAGAAAACATTTCCATTTCTTCCTTCTTGTTTCTTGTATCATTACTGTCCTTCGTTTACTTATACATAAGCATATGTAAATAGATATAAGCACAAACACATACACATAAGTATACATAATCAAATATATTATTGTTAGTGTTATTTGAAAAAAACTATTATCTATGAGATCAATTAAGAACAAGAAAAGTAGGCTGGTGGGAGAGGATATCTCAGTGATAGAACATGTGCTCACCATGTGTGAGATCCCAGATTCAGCCTCTAGAACCCCTCCCCCAAGTAAGAGAGAAATTTTTATTTTTTCTTCACTTATCTCTTTTTTTTAGTGCTCCTTCTTTTGTCATATAGATTACTATTTCTTACCTCTATCGTATTCTTTCTCTGTGTGTCTTTTGACATATTTTACAAGGTAGGTCAGCTCAAAACAAATACACTCAATATTTACTATTATAAGAAAAAAATCTGTATTTTATCATTTTTGTAGAATATAATTTCAGTTGGTAATTACTTTTCTCAACACATAAAATATTTTATCCTGCTTTCTTTTTTCTGCATCCTTCTGAGGTGAACATGACAATTTTTGTTTTTATTCTTCAATAGGTAAAGTTCTCCCTCACACCTCACACATACTCCCCAGCCTCTTTTAATACATTTTTCTTTATTTCTTCATCTTTGATTTTCTGCAGTTTGGATATGAAATGCCCAGGTGTAGTTTTGTTGTCAACTTTATGTTCCTTGGTGTTCTTTGAGCTTCCTGGATCTCTCATTTGATGTTTAACATTAATCTGGAGGAAATTCTCAGTCTGGGGTACATGTTAATTTTTTCTAACATTTCTTCTGTTCCCTTTCCCCCCCCTTATATTTGCTTTATGCATATAGTGCACCTTATATATATTTCTCACACTTTCTTGATACTGTGTTCCATTTTTCCTCAGTCTTTTGCAAACTTTCTACTGATGTATTTTCCAAGTCTACCTGCTCTAACTACCTATGAGGGCAGTTAACAGAGAACCACATGACAGCACTGCTAACACACGCCCTATACTCTTTGGATTACCGCGGAGACAGACCTTTAGGGACCCAACCAGGTCTCTTGACATACCCAGTTATACCCAGATCGCATATGAATTGTAGCACCACCTCAAGGTGGGACTTTGCTATATGTAAGTAAATTATAGACACAATTAAAGAATTGCAAATTTTGATTCTGTTGGTTTTTATTAAAAGGACAATGCCAGGAGTAAAAATTATGACTTCTTTTGCTGTGTATCTAGGTGTTTTCTAAAATTCTGAGCCCAAATTTATAATTCACAAAGCGTTTCCCTCCGCCCAAAAAAGCAAAATTTAACTGTTGAGTGACAGCTATCAACTCTTAACACTGAGAGAAAGTTGTTATGAAGCCACAGGTGTTATAAAGTTCTTTTGATTAAAGAAGAGATCTTGTGCCTTTGTGTTACCAGAGTGAGTATCTGGACTTAGAGATGTTTCTAGTTTTGGGAAGTTAATGCAAGTCAGAATACAGTTGTCTTATTTTGGAATGAAGTTATTTCCAGGTGCAGGATTTATGCCTAATGCTGGTCACTTTGTTCAATTGAAATTCCTATTTTTCTTTTAACAAACTAAAACCTACACATTTTCCAAAGCTAATTATGATAAAAACATAAACATTTCCAAGAACAGGCCATGTATATCAAACATAAACTGAAAGGACTAGGAGATACTATGAGTTTTGAACTTAAGCTAGCAAAATCTTTTTAAAAGGTTGATTCTTGACTGAAAGGCTACTTTCAGCAACAGATTGCTCGGATTTCTCCTGCGCAACATTGCACTAATCCTTAAGTAAAAATTAAAGAATTTGTTTCAAACCCATAATAGTTGGCAGATTTTTTTTTCTTTTACTCAAGTCTGGAACAAAACCCACAAAAACTATCATTATGCATGTTTGAAGTACAGAAAATTGTCTTTTGAAAGTTGAAATTAAATCTTAAGGGTATATGTGGGCCTTCTGGGGCGCATAAATTCTGTCATTGGCTTTCCAAAGTGAGTTTTATAACAGATATTCTCAAACAGTAACAGGCACCAGGGGATCTTGTCAAAATGCAAATTGTGATTCATTATTCTGGGGTAGAGCCTGGAATTCTGCATTTTAGCAAGTTCTCAAGAAATGCTCCTGTTGCTGGTCCACACATCACATTTTTCAGTAGCAAGGGTTAATCACCCCGATAATCCCTGGTTATTTATGAAAACACAACTGGAACTGGCTAGGTAGGTAATACTTGCAACAAGAAGAATAACAATCCAGTATCAAATAACAATAGTTCCAGTGGCACATTGAAGGCTTGCTGCTTGCTAACACAGCTATCTTGAACAAATTTATGCAATTATTGTAAACTTCATTTCCCTTGCCTGTTAAATGTGTATGCTGCCTGCTTACCTACATCAAAATACAGCAAGTGGTGTTTCTTCTAACTTGAAGATTAGGTTCGAAGTAACTACATTAGGCAGAAATGAGTATATGTATATTGTATATGGATCGGTATACACTTGGAAGTAAATTTCAATGCATACAATCCACAGGTAGAGGTTTTGTGTACTCACCTTGGTGGAATCTCTTCTTGGACAGTTGGCATTTTGGTTTGTTAGACTTCGAGTTGCTTTCTATCACCAAGATCAACTGAATGGTATAATAATTGTCCAAATCCCTCAAGAATTTTCCCTGGATCCTCAAAGACAGAGCAATTTCAAATTAACTCTCAACTACATTTGTGTAAGCGGTGTATTCTTTTCCAGAAAGAACAATCTGCACCATTCCCTTATAAACATAAACTTAAATTGCAGCAGATGTTTCTCTTTTTCAATAAGTTCTTGAATTCATTGACAGACTTTTGGCTAAACTGATGAATTAATTTGTTCAGGCCAGATTTCATAAATCTTCTAATAATTCTTCTACTTGGACATACTGATTTGATTTTTGAGATCTGCAGCATGTGGTTTAAATGTTTTAACCTTTGCTACTTTAATCAGTTAACATTCATTTCAAGGTTGAATGATGACCAACCATTGAAAGATAGAGTTAACCAAAAAGTAGAGTCCAATTTGTCAGTTACATAAACTTTGATATCCAAATAATAAGTGGAAATCAATCTATGTCACTAAGGTTTGAAATGTTCAGCAGCTTTGATGTAACCCTTTTCCTTCCGGGTTTATGTTGAAGATAAATTTCTGGGAATTTCTACAAGGCTTAGACACGCACATAATTGCTGTGCTCAAATGTGGCTGCTTTGGCCTGATTGTATACAAAGCAGCTTTTAACCATGCAAATAGATTTATTTATGTGCATTAGACTTGCTTTTTTAAAAATTAAAGCTGGCTACCTACCTAACATGGTTCAAATCAGGCTTTAATGCAAAAATTGTGCTGATTTTTAACATTTTATTTTTGTTACCTTACAAGGTTAAACTTTTTACTGTAAACAAGTTTAAGCTCAAATGTGGTAAGTTTTTTTTTAAGTGTACAGTTATTATAGCTTTCTAGGACTTGATTTCTAGTGCCCAATTAACAAGATTTCATGGGTCTTTTTTTTTTTTTTTTTTTGGAGACAGGGTCCCACTCTGCAGCCCAGGCTGGCCTGAATTCACTATGGAGCCCAGGCTGGCCTTGGACTCACGGCAGTCCTTCTTCCTCAGCCTCCCGAGTGCTGGGATTGCAGGGTGTGCCACTATGCCCAGCTTATGTGGTGCTGGGGAATTGAACTTGGGTATTTAGTGCTTGACTTAGTGCTTGCTCAAGCACTTTAACCACTGAGCCATTCCTCTAGCCCTCATGGGTCTTTTTTTTGTGTGACTAATTCTAACAGGGCCATAAGAGATATTCACCTCTTATTAAAGGATGGACTGAGTCAACCACTTTCCTTTTTGAGAAAAACATTATTTTAACCTTAAAATTCTATTAGATTATTGAAGCAAAAACTGACCATGCTGGAGAGGGAAATGGTGACTGAGTAGGATCTCCTCATTAATCATCACAGGTTCAGCTGAAGTTAAGAGAGAGAAAAAAAAATCTACTTGAAAGGTTTAGCTCTAAGAGCAGAACTTTTGGAAGCAAAATCAGACCAACAGGAAAGTTAGAAACTCTGACAGGAAGCTGCAAAAGCAAAAGACCAAGCAGCAGCCAGGAACCTCCCGTGGACCACTTGGCTGCCCAGGCAGAGCGGTGAACATCAGCAGCAAACAAGAAAGAGTGTGTGTCTGTGAAAGAGGCAGAGGCTCTGTTGGCAATGGCTGGCCCTGGCTGTGCTGGTCATCAGAATTCCTTATAGTGTACCCACCAGTGGACCACAGTAGGGAACCTCTTCTTAGGTTAGGAGAGGAGTGTAGCAGGGAACGCAAATTTAGACTGTAATAAGGCCGAACTTGTGGAATTTCTATCCAAGACATAGGCAGTCTTGTCCCAGTGCTTTCACCTAAGTCTTCCAACCTGCTCTGTGCAGCTCCTTCCCCACAGCAGGAGAAGCTGAGAAGGAGCTGATGTTATTTGCAACGATCCCAGCTCCGTGGCCGCACAGACAGCCTCCATTCGACGGAAAAGAAGCTGATAGGACTCCGCAGTTGGAGATTCTGTGTGGGCAACCAAAGGGGCATAAAGGCTGTGATTCAGGTGAGTCGGGCTCAGCAGAAGTCCCCAAAAGTGCAATCACAACTAGCCAACACAGGGAGTTAGCACCCATACAGCCCACCTCCTGTGCATTGCTAAAAGGCCAGTGCCCAGCACCAGCTAACCCAAATAGTGCTACCAGCAAGAAGCAAAGACAGGTTTAACCAAAGCCACCTGGGGCTTAGACACTCAGCTACAAAAGAGAAGAGGCCATTTTTTCCTAAGGCCAACCGAAGGGTAGCCGAACACCTCATCGTGGCTGGAAGCAGCCCCAACCTAACACAGACACACATCAAATTCAAAGACCCCACCAGCTAATAATCAGAGAGCTCCACTCCAGCTAAGTCACTACAAAAGCAACAGTGACAGGAGAAAGCACCAACAAGATGCTCCACAAAGCACTCAGCCCACCATCGGAGGTCCAAATGGGAGTCAAGAGGATTCCTACCTCAAAAGCTTTGAAAGCAGAATAACCAAGCTACTGGAGGAGAATGTGACAAATTCAAATAAGACCCTCTGCAGACTAGTGGAGGATAAAAAGACAGAGTCAAACAGTAATTTCTTCGGTATGTTTAATGAGTTTAAAATGTATGTAACTAAAGAACTCAACGATAGAAATGACAAAACACCCAGTAGGATGAATGAGGAAACAAAGCTGAGGTTAGCTGAATCACAGAAGTCAACTCAAGAAATGAATAACAAATTCATTGAAAAGTTGAAAAATATAAAATAATATTGGCAGATAGGAAAGGAAAATCTCATTGGAAATGGTGGTGAATAAATCAACTCACTATGAGGACAGAACTTCAGAGCTAGAAGACAGGGTGGAAGCCACAGACCATCTCTTGAGAGTGCTCTAATAACACTCAGTTCACAAGGAAGTGCTTTCCAAGAGAACCTACATGACCCAAAGAAGCTTAATCTTAGGAATTACAGGAAAAATAGACATCTAAGCTAAAGCCATTAAAAAAATCTACTCACTGAAACCAAAACAGAAAACTTCTTATATATGGGAAAAGAAATGGATGACCTGGGGACAGAGCCATATCTTACACCAGCCATACACAGCCAGCACGAAAGCTCCCAGAGACACAGGATAATAAAAGTCACAGATACCTAGCACAAAGAGAAAAATCCTAAAAACTGTCAGAGAGAAATAGCAAGAAATGTACCAAGGCAGATCTATCAGAACAACAACAGACTTATTAACACAAACTCTAAAAGCCAGAAAAGCTTGGAGTGAGGTCTTCTGAGACAAAAAAGGTTGCCAATCAAGACTCCTATATCTTGTAAAATTATCCTCCAAAATTAACAATGGAATAAGAATTTTTCATGACAAAGAAAACTTGAAGAAATTTATGACAACCAAACTAGAGCTATAAAAAACACTTAGGGTCTGATGGCTAGAGATAAGGAAGATGAGCACAGTGAAGAACGCAGAGGTGGGTAATATTCAGTAGAGATAGTATCCAAACAAACAGGAATTCAGGAAAGAACATCAACATCTGAAGGACTGGAAGAATGGCACAGCGGTTAAAGTACTTGCCTATCAAACACAAGGCCCTCAGTTCAATTCCCCAGCACCACATGGACTGGGTGTGGTGGTGCACGTCTGTAATTTCAGCACTCAGGAGGCAGAGGCAGGAGGATTGCTGTGATTCCACGATAAGCCTGGGCCCCATAGAGAGTTCAGAACCAGCCTGGGTTATAGAGTGAGAGACACCCTGTCTCAAAAACAAACAGACAAATATCAACATTTAAATTTAGGTGGATGCTGGGATTCAGTACTTCCAGGACAATAATAATCCTCAATGTCAATGGTCTCAACTCTGTAATCAGAAGACATAGATTGGTAAACTGTATTTAAAAACATAATTCAACAATATTTTGATTGCACGAGACATACTTTTACCAATAAGGAAAAAAAGACTGAAAGTGAATGGATGAATACCATGTTTTATTCAACAGGAGCACAGAAACAAGCAGGACAGCCACCTGTTTCACTATCAGAGTGAACTTGAAACCAAACTGGTCATAAGAGAAAAAGATCACTTGATCCTCCTAAAAGGAACAAGAGGAGCTATAATAGTGAACATTTATGCACCAAATGGGGTGCACCCAATGTTTTAAAACAAAAGCTACTGGACATAAAAGAGTACATACTCACCAGCTCAGTTATAGTGGGAGACTAACACTACTTTTTCAGAAAGACAAATGGACTAGACAAAAAACTTAACAAAGACATAGCAGATCTGAAAAATGCCATAGAAAAAACAGACCTAACATATCTACAGAATGTTTCACCCAACGACAGAATACATATTCTATATGGTAGTCTCTGGAACATTCTCCAAAATAGATCATTTTCTAGGCCACACTTAACCAAATGCAAGCAAATGAAAACATCCTAAGTGTGCTATCAAATCATGGTGGAATGAAACTAAAAAGCAACAAGAGAAACAACAGATATTAACACAAATGCATGAGATTGAATAGTACAGCACTGACCAAACAATGGATCATACAAGAAGTTAGGGAAGAAATTAAAAAGTTCCTGGAGACAGATGACAATTGAAGCACATCACATTACAACTATTGGGACACAATGAAGGCAGTGATAAGAGAAAAAATTCATTACTATACATGCACTCATAAAAAGAACTAGCAATCCAAAAAATAACCTAATGATGCCATTCAAAATACAAGAAAAGCAAGAACAATCCCGAAACTAAGAGAAGGAAAGAAATGATAAATATCAGAACCAAATTAAGGAAATTGAAGCTAACAATACAAATGATCTATGGAACAAAAACCTGGTTCTTCTAAATGATAAACAATATTGATAAACCACTAGATAAACTCACAAAAAAAGAAGAAAAGAGAAATCATATGACAATGCAATTTAAAATAACAGGTGAAATTACAACAGCATGAAAAGCCAAAGGATTATAAGAAGTGTCTTTCAAAATTTATACTCTATTAAGTTTAATAACCTAGAAAAAATTGATGAATTTCTAAACACATACTAGCCTCTAAAGTCGAATCAAGAGATTAAAAAATACCTGAGTAGACCAATAACCAGCTATGAAATTGAGAAGTAGTAAAAACACTTCCAACCCAAGAAGCTGAAAAGGAAAGAAAATTCCTATATTCATTCTTTGAAGCGAGCGTAACTTTACTACCAGAACTATACAAAGACCCAACAAAGAAAATCACAGGCCAGTTTCCCTAATGAATATAGATGTAAAAGTGCTCAATAAGATACTAGCTAACAGAATGTAACAAATCATTTAAAAAGATCATATATCACAACCAAGTGGACTTCATCTCAGGGATACACGGATGGTTCAGCATATGCAAATCAATAAATGTAATATATCACATTAACAGAACCAAACATAAAAAAGCATATGATTATCTCTAGATGAAAAAGCTTTTTGACAAAATTCAACATCTGCTTTTAATTTTTTTAAAAAAAAGCTGAAGAAAATAGAGGAATACCTCAAGCCGATTCAAGGCATCTATGATAGTCCACAGCCAACATCATTCTGAGTGGGGAAAAACAGAAAGCATTTATCTTAAAATTGGGAACAAGACAGAATGTCCACTGTCCCACTCCTGTTTAACATAGCACTCAAAATTCTGGCCAGAGCAATCAGGCGAAAGAAAGAAACAAAAGGAATATGAATCCAAAGGGAAGAAGTTAAGATAACCTACATGCAGATGACACGAGTCTCTACGTTGAAGACTCAAAAGACTCCACCACAAGTCTGTGAGAGCTAGAAAGCAAGGTCAACAGAGTAGCAGATCACACAAGATAATAGCACTTCTATGTACCTACAACAAGCTCAACAAGAAAGAAATCAAGAAACGAACCCCATTCACAATAGCTACAAAAACTAAATACTTAAGAATAAATTCTACCAAAGAAGTGAAGTTTCTCTACAGATAAAACTACAGAATTCTGAGGAGATTGAAGAGGACTTTAGAAAATGGGAAGATATCCCATGCTCATCGACAAGAAGAATGATATTGTCAAAATGGCAAAATTATTATACAGATGTGTTATCACATGGTGTTCTGATATGATAGTGCCATAAATACATGTATAGAAGGATTTTAATAATCTGGGCATAGTGGTTTATGCCTGTAATCCCAGTACTTGAAACTCTGAACTGAGGCAAGAGGATTGTCATGAGTCCAAGGCCATCCTGGGCTCCATAGTGAGTTCAGGACCAGTCTGGGCTACAGAGCAAGAAACTGTCTCAAAAAAAAAAAAAAGGGCAGGGAGATGAACTGTTTGGAAAAGGGTAGAGACACTGTGAGTGGGAAAAGGGGGAAAGGAGGTGTTAAGGGGAAAGAGGGAGGAAAGATGTGATCAAAAAGTGATATGTGTGGGCACGAATTCCTCAAGATGTATGGAATTAACATGTAAGTGAATTTGTAGTGCATACATATCCAAATAAAAAATGAAAAAACTAGCCACAATCTCAAGATAAAATGCATTCTATCCGATTATTGAAAGAGCTATCTGATTCTGACCCTCTTAGTCTCAGGCTGGTAGGATAAGGTAAAGGATTAGGCACACCTGGAGCAGTGGGTTGAGTATGCTTCAAGTTACGCTGAGACCTTGTAAAACCTCAGATTGAGAAAAGGGTGCCAAGATCACTTAATTGAGAAAGAACAATCTTTTCCGGCAATACTGGGACAGCATTTATCTTATACTATATATAAAATTATAATATATATACGTATATATTAGAATGGATGAGAAATTTAAATGTAATGGCCAAAATTGTAAACCTCTTAGAAGAAAGTGGGGAAAACTTTGCAACACTGGAAATGTCAGCTCCGTGGAGACAACAAAAAGCAAAAACTACAGAAGAAAAATAGATACATTAGACTTTATCACAATTAAAAACATTTGTGCATTCAATATCACTTCAGAAGTGAAAAGATGACATATAAAATGGGATAAAGTATTTGTAAATCATATGTTGGATGAAGGACTAATACCCAGGATGCAGACAGGACACCTACATTCCAACAATAAAAAGGTAATCCAAATCAAAAAGAGGCAAAGTACCCAATAAACAGTGCTTTAGAACTACATACAAATAGCCAGCGGGCGCATGAAAAGGTGCTCAACACCAATCAGTTGTTAAAGAAGCACAAAACAAAAGCATGACAGGGTGTGCTTCAGTTGTATCTTCATGATAGAAATGTGACTGACGCTGTCACCCTAGAAAACAGGTTGGCAGTTCCCGCACAAGCTAATACAGGATATCATATCATCTGGCAATTCCACTTTTTGGTCTATACTCAAAAAATGGAAAGCAAAGGCTCCAACAGTTTTCATAGTGTTGTCCACAGTAGTCACAATGTGATGATAAACCAGCTGCTCAGTAGGAATGGCTGGGTGGTCTAGACGTGTGTGCACCTCCATTAGCATGCTGTTCAGACTAAATAAAAAGACATTCAGGCACATACTTCTTACATGAGCCTCAAAAACATCACGCTAAGGAAAATAAGCCATGCACAAAGAGATAAAATTTACCACTTACGGAAACACCAGGTTCATCAAGGTCGAAAATAGAATAGAGGTGTTCAGTGGCTGGGTGGGGGTGGGGGGAATGGGAAGCTACTGCTTAGTGAGCATAGAGTTTCTTTTTGAGATGAATTTTTAAAAAATCTTAAATAAGTCCCATCCAGATTCAGTGGGATAGACTCGAGGACGGTAGGACGGCGCCCACCATGGGGGAGGAGAAGCAATGCACTACACAAATGCTACGTGCTTACCGCCTCCGGTGCTGGGTGGTGCTTTTGTGTTCAGGTCTATTCATCTTCCGTTAGTAGTACAATCTTATTCTTACATTTGAACTAAATCCGTGTAGGAGAACTACATGTCTTTGGTGCAAGTCTTCAGCAAATTTAAGTCAATATGGCTCACCCTGGGTGTAGAGGTTTTTGTTTTTATTTTTGTTTTTGTCTGGGGGTGTTGGAAGACTAGACGGTGGGTGTGGAAGAGGAGAAGAGAGAATTAGAATGAAAGGAGGCACAGGGAGAAAGTTGACAGATGGAATCAAGTTGGAAAAGAAAGGAAAATGAAATAGTGTGTGAAAAAATGTCTTGCAAATTCCAAAGCACTCAATTAAAATCAGACCAAAGTTTGAGAAGTGGGTGGAAGGCTGAAGACAGCCAGGGGGCCAGGGAAGGCAGCGTACTGTCAAGGACCAGCCCTACTCTGGCTTAGGCTATCTTAAGCACGGCTTTTCTTAGGCCAACTGTACTGGAAACCTGGGTTGCATATGGAATTCCATGTTTCGAACACTGTCTATAGGAAACATGTGGTCCACAGGCTGCACTTTTTTGCCACCCACAACTTTGGTCCACATTAAGGGGAGCCAATGAAAGAATCAATGTGCTGAGTCAGAATAAAATTCAGTACTGTAAAAAATGTTATCCTGACAAGCACTCATACGTGTTGCCGTATTATGCATCACAAGGGGTCCCATTAATAATAAACTCTTCGGACCCAAGAAACATTTATGTCACTAATTATGTTGCAGGTTATAAATAGAAACTAAACCAGCTGTGGATGACAGGAGGCCTAAATTCTGTTGTTAGCTCAAGCCCAGGCCAAAAAAAAAAAAAAAAGACATTTTCCTCTCAATTTAAATCAGCTTGGCAATATTTCCCAAGTATGTTGAGGCACTTAGAAAAATGGTATGTAAAAAAAGTTCCTCACTGAAAGTGCTTAAAATGCAATGAAGACATAAATATATTAGTTAACAAATGCAAGACAGGTGTTAAAGATGTAGTGACAGCAGCACAAGCCACGCATTGACCAAGGTTAAAAAAACCAAAACAAGGCAGTAAGTCAGGTGTTAATTTCATTTCCATTAGAATACTCTTAGTATGTTCAATTGTCCAACACAAAATAGGTATTTAATAAATGGCTATGCCAACGTGCTAAATAACCAGACCCAAATGACCTCCAGTGTATTCACTCCTGTTTTTCTTTCTTTCTTTCTTTCTTTCTTTCTTTCTTTCTTTCTTTCTTTCTTTCTTTCTTTTTTCGTCAATCTGAGAATTGCATTTGGGACCTTTGCACAAAGCTATGGCCCCTTCCCTTCCTCCCTTCCTCCTTCCCTCCCTCCCTCCCTCTCTCTCTCTCTCTTCTCTCTCTCTCTCTCTCTCTCTCTCTCTCTCTCTTTCTTTCTTTCTTTCTTTCTTTCGATTTTGGTAGTGTCTAGCTAAGTGGCTAAATTGCCCAAGCTGGACTCAAGCTTGCAATCCTCTTGCCTCAGCCTCCCAGGGTGCTGAGGTTATAGGCATGTGCCTATATTCACTTCTTACTTTGCATAAATAGAGCAAACACCTACTTCTCTGGCACAACATCCTGTTATAAATCATGGCATTAATACTCATGAAATGTATTATAGACCTAGAATCCTCACATACAGGGTGAGTAACTGTGGGACAATCAACTAAATGAAAAAATAGAGAGATTTAAATGAAAGAGGATATTGAGACAAATGGTAAATATGTAATTGAATATGTAGTATGAATTGAAGGAAATTATTGACTTCTGAAACGCACATTTGTTTCTGCCACAGGGGAGTTCTTCTGAGAAGACTTACATGTGTGAAGGACTGTACGCAAGCCCACCAGCCACGCTTCTCTCAGCCCCCAGTGCGTGTCACATCCCGTATTTGGCACACTGACCCATTTTTGCAGGAGCCCACGATGGAATGTTCCTGATCACTGAAATCCTTTCATTTCACACACTGGAGGGCAGTTCCTGCAGATGAGTCATCATGTGCTTGGCAATATGGAGCCCATGCTGCAAAGGAAAAAGCAAAGGGGCTGAGCTGCTTGGAATTTCTTAGCAGTGGGAAAAATCTTTGTAAAGAAGCAACTTCAAGGCAGCATTCCCAAAAGTTATGAGGTTTTAAATATAGTATGGTGAATGTTCTTTTTAAAGAAAAAACCCAGGACTGGTTAAATTATTTCTGATCTATCAAAGAATGTAATAAATACAACGTAGTTCTTTATCTTATGATGTAAGGTCAGTCTTAGTATGAGAATGGGTTATTGAAACTGAAATCTCAAAGAATAAGGTGTGCTATAAAATCAAGCTTCTTGGTAAAGCATTATGATATGATGTTGCAATATAGGATTTTATTATCTGTGTCCCAGCTGTCATAGTAACAGAATTACAGCTCCTATCACTATGCAGGGTGAAGTATCTGAAACATTACTGTTGGACAAATGAACGAAAGGCTAGGTAACACGAGAATATCACAGTTCACCCCGTAACTTGTTGCGTATTAATAAAGCATCCCTTCGGCTACAATCAAGTGTCCATGGCAAAGAAAACCACCTAGTGTTTCTGAACTGTAATTTCTGTCTTTTTAACACCATCCCCTCAACAGACTCTGAAACAAGCTTTTGAATGCAAGACTCCTACTTAGAAAGCTAAGGACAAGGTGTGCTAGAGGCACACTGCTGGGCTGGCAAGGGAAGACGGTGGCACACCTTCCATGTGCGGTGCTGTTCCATCCTGGGTTTGGAGTGGGCTGTGGCAGGAGCATTCACAGCATGAGACCTGCAAGTGCTGCACCAGGGCTCTTCTCGTTGTTTGGTGCTTTCTTGTGTGTTCACTTGTTTGCGCCCATGCCATTGGTGTAGAAAAGATGACAGAAGAGTGCAGGAACAAAGTAAAGAAGTAAAGGTGTCCGGTTAAGGGACATGATTAAGCCTCAGCCTTTAGGGTTAAGCTGGCAATTATTTCTGTGAAGAAACTCTGGGAAGTGACACAGTTTATAATGCACAGTGAACACACCAGAGGGCAGAAATACCAGCTGCTGCGAGTTGTGAAGGAATGCTGGGTCAGAGAAGGTGGACTCCCATGGTAGTCTGCCTCAGTGACTAGGAAGGAGCAGGCTTGCTTATCCTTCGCAAGGAGATACAGCTCCCAAAACCTGTCATACAACAGGCAAGCACTGAAGTAATAGATGCCCGGGAATATGTCCTAGGCACCAACAGCATCTCTTACATTTTCTTTACCCACGTGTATATACATGTGCATCAGACGGGTAGAAAACTGTGGTGAATGCTTAAATTAAAAATGATTTTGTTACGGTAAAAGACAAGTTGCCATTAGTCCTTCTCAGCATACTTTCCTTCAGTATGAATTTGAGCGTCTCTCTGCTCTTGCCACTTCGGGAAGCAGTTCTGGAGGTCTTCCTTCATGTCTTTAGTCGGGCTCTCACGGCTGTCGTGATGTCATGAATCATGGTCATTTGACTTTAGGGGAGAGTCAGAAGTCACCCAGTGCCAAATCCTTTGAGTACAGTGAATGAGCACGCGCCGTAACATTTTGCTGAGCCTGCCTTTCCATTGGATGGAACTCAACGACTGCACTCACCTTAGTTTTAATTATGCCTCATTATAATCTTGTTTTTTCCTCATCTTATTGATATGTATATATGCAATACATAATGCTTACATTGATCTTGAATATCTTGTGCATATGTGTATTGCAGCAAATTTACAAACCATGAAAGGATAATACTTGTTTATTGAACTTGAACACACACTGCTGTTTTTGATCAGACCTTGTATTTGCTAACTTATCTCATATGAACTCAATAGAAATGTTATGGAGAAAAAGTAGACACAATAATATCCTTTTATAAAAAGTATTTGACATTCACAAGAGAAAGGTGAGATGTTGTCATCAAAAATTGACAGTGAATAATAATAACCCATCAGTGTAGAAAATGAGGGAGATAAAAGCACAAACACGGTGTGGACTAATCAGCGTTTTATCATTGTAACAAATACCTGCAATGATCTACTTACACAGAGAAAAGTTGTCTGGGCTCAGTTTTAGACGTCTCAGTCCATGAGGTGTTGGTCCTGCTGCTTTGGCCCTGTGATGAGGCAGCTCATCAGAGTGGGAGTGCACGGCGAGGCAAAAACATTTACCTCATGGCCGGAAAGCAAAAAGCAGGTGTGCGAAGGACCACCTATCAGGCCCTGTTTCCTAAAGACTCCTCCACACCCAGGAGCACCGCACTGAGAACCTAGCCTTGACCGCTTGGATCTTTTGGGGACACTCCAGATTTAAACAATAGCAATTTCCTAAGTTATTTTATTCAATACCTAATATGACACCACTGAGGATCTGCAGTCTGTGATGCTAAAGTTGATAGCCACATAACATACTTCATATATGTGCTGTCAGAGCAAGCACAATAGCCGTATAATATACATTGAACCACATAAGCACACATTCCTGATTAAAACTACCTTCAGCTTTGGAACATTCTGGCCCCTATTTTGGACCAAGTGACCCCTCTGGCCCACCCGCCTCTCACTGGTCTTCTTCCAGGGACAGAGCACCAAAGTCCTTAGTGCTGATTAAATAGGTCATTTTGAAATAATCCATGCACCCATAAGCCACAGTAATATCCTTGTGACGGTAGTTTGCCAGAACGCTGGGCACTAGGGAAACAGAAGTGAATTATTAAAGAAGTCTGCCCAGTGGAAGAGGGTGGGAAAAGCTCTCTGGATAAGGAAAATGGGCAGTAATGGAGGTCAAGAAGCTGTCTGGGGACCCAAAGCGGTGTTCAACCCTAGAGACTACAGCAAGAATTTAGTTTGGATTTTGTAAGACATGACAATAAATCTTACAGTTTCAGAGGGTTGGTATGGCTCCAATGGGGAGAACAGAAAGTGTGGGAGTAACAGCGAGATACCGATGGGCAAGTTGCAGCAGTCAAGGAAAGAGCACGAGCAGTCGGAGTTGACCAGTAGGATACAGAGCACACTGGGATAGTAGGTAGGCAGGATTTGCGCGAGGACGAAACACAGGATGTGAGAGGAAGAAAGGAATCAACATGGGTTTATACAGTCAGGCTCAGTAGTGCAGCCTATAATCCCAGCATTCTGGGAGGCTGAGGCAAGAGTATTGCAAGTCCAAATCTAGTGTGGGTAATTGGGTAGCTTAGTGAAATCCTGTCTCAAAATAAAGAATGTAAAAGGGCTGGGGATGGAGCTCAGTGCTGTATGTAGTCTCCAGGATTACAAAAGAGAAAATGCAATATGAACAAAACAGCAGCAACACAAGCCCTGTGGTTTGGACAAAGTTGCAGAGTAACGGTGCTAATATTCACTCAAGAAGGAAGACTAGGGTAATTGGAGGAGAGGTTCAGGGTGACAGGAAGAAAATTCCATTTTAAACTTAGAATTAGGCCAATTATACGGAGATGCCCAATAGGCAATTTCCCTCAAAGAACTCAAGAATCTTGTATTTGTTCCAGTGACTCCAAGTTCAATACTATAAACCTCACACAAGTCAGAACTTTACTTGGAATTTGTAGGGCAAGAAATTTTGAGTTCTCATTGTAATTGACTAAATTTTGTCCGTCTCCAAACTCACACGTTTAAGTCTTAGACTTCAGCCCCTCACAATAGGACTACATTTAGAAATAAGGTCTTTAAATAATTAAGTTAAAATGAAATCATTAAGGGATCCCTAATGCGATATGACTGGACTCTTTAAAAGAAGAGATTGGGACACAGAGATTGGGTACCCATGTGATGACAGAGAGAAGACAGCCATCAGGGAACAGGGAGTGAGGTGCCGGAAGTAGCCAACTCTGACAACAACCTGATCTCAGACATATAGCTTCCAGAACTGTGTGAAATGTATTTCCATTTAAGCCACGTGGGCTTTGAAAGTCTGTTATCACAGCTCTAGCAAACTAATGCACTCATTTTGGTCATTAAATTTTTTATTATTTTTTTACTGTATAATATCTCTTTTTTAAGCAAACCAGTAGCTTGCTAGAATTGAACTTTTAAGGCTCAAGGAATGGCACAGTCATTAAGACACTTGCCTTGCAAATACAAGGCCCTAAGTTTGATTTCCTAGCACTACATAAAGATGGGCATGGTGGTGCATGCCTGTAATCCCAGCACTTGGGAGGCTGAGGCAGGAGGACTGCTGTGAGTCTAATGCTAGCCTGGGCTACAGAGTGAAACCTTGTCTCATAAAATAAAATAAAACAAAACAAAATTTAGAATTGAACTCTCTCTCCTTGTTCCCCAGAGAAACAAATAAAATTGAACTACTCACTGGAATTATAACTATTAAATAACATTTTTGTACCTGAACGTGAAAACTTTTTTTGGTACTTTAGGCTGGTCCTGATCTAGTATGTAGTTCAGGCTGGCCTCAAGCTCACAGAAATTCTCCTGCCTCAGCCTCTCAAATGCTAGGATTACAGGCAAGCATCACCATGCCCAGCTGGGGGATCGAAAAGGGGCCTTGAACTTCCCAGGCAAACACTCTAACCATCTTTGAGCTACTCCCCCAGCCCATGCAACCATTTTATTATAAAGTTTTTATGTTGACCAATTTTCCCAATAGCGCTAGTCTAAATTCATTACTGTCCATAATAACTAATGGATATTGTTATCAAAAATCGTGACATGTACATATGACACAATTATATAGCTGATCGCTGAGAAATACAGCTAGGAAATTAACCTATTCTATGTCACTTAAGATGGAAAGCTGATTATTATTCTCAACCACAATGCCTTTACTAGTGGTACAGCCACACAGGCTTTGACATAAGATTCATGTTCTTAAATCTGAATTCACAGAGTTTAGACTAAGGTATCAGGTTAATAAATGCCAAGGAGGGTGTCAAGTAGCTGCCAGGTAAGAAAAAGCCAAGCACAGAAAAGGTCTACAGGGAAGTTGCTATGGCTTGATGAAGCCTGCTTGAGCCTTGGTGTGGTTTGGGTCTTGAGTGTTCCCTGGAAGCTCACGTATTCAAAGCTTAGTCCCCCACATGGTGCTATTAGAAGGTAGTGTGACTTTTAAGAGGTGGGACCTAGTGAGATGTCTTTGGGTCATTGAAGATACACCCATGAAGGAAAATGGCACTCTACAGACCCCTTTGAGTATGTGTGTGTGTGTGTGTGTGTGTGTGTGTGTGTCCTTGCTCTGCCACCGGCTCCAGCCTTACCATAGGCCCCAAAACAACCAACAAACAGATCATGAAGTAGAACCTCCAAAACTGTGAACCCCTTTTGAACTGTAAAACCTTTCCCTTCATGGGCTGATTCAGGTATCTGTTGTAGTGCCCGGAAGCGGGCTGACACAAGCCGCAAATATAAGCTAGAGAGAACCGCGGTTTACAGAGAAACAATTTGGAAAGTTGGGATGCTGGTTCCCATGCAATTGAGGGAGACCGAGTGTCTGAGGGAAGGCAGGAGGGAAGGGCTGCTGCGAGTCTATCCTGAAGGAGTTCCACCTGCTCTCTCATCATGCTAAGCCATTAGGAAAGATCCAGGTATACAGCTGGGTGTAAACAGCCATGGAGACATAAGCATCTTCAGATTATTACTAAAAACTATTCGCATCACACTGAGAGTAGCTTGTAATATACCAGACCCTAACTGCGAGATCCTAATAACATTACACTGGGCACCTACCTCGCCGTCCCCAGATGTCCACGCTCTGGCAGCCTGGGCGGCTGCCTCCCTCTGAGACTTAATTTATTTCTGTTTTTAAATGATCAATTTATTTTCAAAACTGAATTTCTGCTCATCCTCAGAAATTTTACTTAAGATGCTAATTTTCTTGCCTGGCCAGGTTATTTGTTCCAGTGGGGCTTATTAAACCAAGCTATGATGTGCTTGGCATGGGGTAGCTGCAGCCTGCTGTAAACTATTAAATTGCCCAATATCTAGTGAGGAAGCTGCTCCCACAAATTGGCTGAGTTGAGGCTAATGAATTCTTTGCTTCACCAAATACATTTTGGAAAATTGACATTTTCAATTTCTTTCAGTGTCATTAACTGCTGCATTTTTTTCTAAATTCATGGTTGATGAGACTTAGAAACCTCAGTTTTCTGGGATGTGATAGTATGAATTGATTATTTTTTCAACCCAATTCATTGGTTAAGTACCAATAATTCCTGAATCTGATCTCCTGATGAGAGACGATAGTCTGTCACTATCACGTGCCTCTCTGCCAATGAACAGGGTTACTTGGTAATTTCACATGAGTTTGGACAAGTGCTTCCGTCTCTGACTGCTCCCCCACCCCCGATCCAAAAGATACCTAGGTTTTCAGTTCAGATTATTTACTGGTAGAATACCAGTGTGAATACTGCCCAGATTCGCAAGGCTTGGGAGATCGCCTTTTCACCATGCCTTCAACTCGTCATGTAAGCATGGTTTTCTGCTACTTCGGTATCTGAACTACACAAAGCTGAAGCAATGAAAAATAGTGGCCAAGTCTACCTTGGCGTGTAAAGAAACGCTGCAGACAGTTTTATAAAGGTCTGTTCAGTAGCCTGCAATTGGTATCTGGGCAGGAGGTAAGATTAATTTTTTAAAAATCTGTTATTGTTTAAATGTTTTATCTTTTAGACTTACTGAAGGAGTGAGGTAAGAACAGTGCACGTCACCGGGGAGCGACAAGAGTGAACATTTGTCTTTATTGGAGAATATTTAACAGTTTTATGTTTCTAGAAAAATTTAAAGCCAGAGATAGGATGCATTCAATAAAATAACAGAAAAACAATTTTGCTGGGAAACACAGTAATTGAACATAAAATACCTCCTCAGAGGCAGGCATGATCAGTTGCTGTGACCAAGGCCCCATAATCCAAGTCGATGAGCTTGCATTCTATCATAAGGCCATACTCAGAGCCATTCTTCATGCAAGCTGTCTGAGACTTGTTTTCTGTTCTGTTTTAAGGTGTGGACTTGCTGTTGTTGCCCAGGCCAACCTTGAACTTTGAACTTCTGAGATCAACAAATTCTCTCACCTTAGTCTCCTGAATGCTGGCACTGCAACTATATGCATCCGCAACAAGTGTGTGGGCTTTTCAGAGTAGCCATAGTAAATACCGCCAAGTGAGTTTATATTTGTGAAAGTAGTAGCCTACTCACTGTCACAGTAAGTGTCATAAATGAACTCTGAATGTTGAATTTAAAATATTTTCAATGAATTGATCAGTTTTTTGTCTTTTTTTAAAACTCACTGCCTGAGAAGTCAGAGACATAAAAATTTGTTCTGATTCACTCTTTCCCAGTAATATCAGCTGTCTGAAGGAGTGAAGAAATGGATTAACGAATGCTTGCTCTACCTTCTCCGTGAGGAAGTGGGATGCTCTCCATCCAGGGGAAAAAAGAGGAAATCAAGTCAAACATGAAAACCCTCCAATGGACAAGTACAGCACCTGAACCGTTGAGCTCTTTCTACCGAGGCAGCCTCACAGACCACTCTCCTCCCCGTAGGCAACTTGGCCTTGAGTGGAAAAAGAACTGGTACTTCAGTAGCCCCATCCCAGACCTGCTGGACACCATGTCTGTTCGCTGAAACATATTCTATAAGATATCCTAAGTTTTTACCTCTATACGTTTCCCAAACCCTACCTTTGTGCTAAGTTGGAACTTTTTAAAACTATGAAGACAGCATAATCTCAGAGATCATGTCCCTGGTCCATAGTTGGCTTTGCACAGGCAGGGTGGTAGAGTAGATACTTTCTAAGGATAATCCACAAAGGGACATTATTTGTTCTTTTGGTTGCTATTAAGGTTGCTCTCTCTGATGTGTCTTAAGTAAATTTTGTATTGTGACACATTAAACTTTGAGTTAGAGTTCTAGGAAAGTATTTCTCTTCCAAAGAGTTAGAATTCTGCCTTATCATACATAATGAAAGCCATATAACATATACTACTCTTCATCCTGGCTGTCAGGAAGCATTCTCTGCTTTAGGCGAAGCAGAGCCACAGACCCTCAGACAGACACTTAAAGCACACAGTCCTTATCGCTGTGTCTACTTTGAATACAGTTAATGAACATCAAACATTCACCTTAACATTTAAAATCTAGAAAATAAAAGTTGAAATATAACTTACTTTTAATTAGTCAAAATAGTCAATGCAATTGTAGGTACTAACTGCCTAGTAAAACATTAATTTGCACAATGAGGAGAGATCAATTTTTATTTAAGAGTGGTCTCTGATTTTGCAACAGAATTAGTGAGAATCAGCTTTAGACTTAAAAAATAAAGTCTTCGCTTTTCTCTGAATGTAAAATTTGTATTTAACTTTCAAGTTTACTTGACCTCTTTTTACATGGATTAAATCTGCCTTAGTTTCTTTTTCATTCTTGTGAGTTAGTACCCAACATCCACAAATTTAGGAGAGGAAAGGTTTATCTTAGCTCACAGTTCCAGAGGGTCTTAGGCCATTCAGGGGCGGGTAGCTGAAAATGGTGGGAGCACATGGAGGAGCTGGACCTAGGTCTGGGGCTAGAGCCAGAGCTCCAGAGACAAAGATCCTCATGGCACCCTGGCAGAACTGAGACAAGTCTGAGAGGAAGGGTGGAACCAGCGCATGCCCCTCCAGGTCAAGCCCTAACATCCACGCCTTCCAGCAGAGCCCCACATCCCAACAGTACACGGTATCCATAGGTTCAGGGGGCTTTTGGGGAATGCTCCAGATCCGAGCCATGACAACCTCCTCTTGAAATAATTTGTAATAGGGTTAGTTCGTTCTTTACATGTATTAGTCCCTGTCTTTAATACTATATTTATTATTGGTAAACAGTATTCAGTCACGAGTAAGTAAAATCAAGATCCTTTTCTCCCCAAATATAAAAATTGATATTGCCTCAGAAAATGAAACATCACCTATTTTTCACAATCTCATCTTTCTCAATATGTTCTGCCTCTACTTTGTGTCCATCATACCACGTGTCAGACCCATTCATAGAACAAGTATACATTTACGTAGTAAAGGAGGGATTCTTCATGCCTATTTCAGTCATAAAAATTGAGTTGGAAGCAAAATCCTTAAGGATCCAGAATATCAGGCAACGTTCACAAGAAATTGAAATCTCACAAGAATAAGATCCTTCAGATTAATATGAAGCATCTAAGGTTCTGGTTGTTTAGAGGCTGCTCTGCCTTGCGGAACGCTGGGTGCTGTGTTGCTCCCTTCTCTAACTGTTTTCAGTTCCGCTTTCCACTTCCCACTCCTCTCCATCTGCTTCATCGGAGGCAGATCTTAATAGACTTCACTCATGAAAACTTTCTTTCCAAATCGTTCTCTGTTGGGTTTGGCCAGGGAGAGACTCTGGCTAGTGTTAGGGAATTGTCTTAAATTTTTTTGTTGTTGCTATAACAACATATCTCAGGCTGCTTACCTAATAAAGAGATTTATTTGGCTTGTAATTCTGGTGGTTGGAAGATTTAAAGAGCGTGCTGCTAATGTCCTGGTGAGAACCCCTGGTTGCATCACAATCTGGCAAAGAAGTGGCAGAGAGCAATATGAAATGAACTTGCTTTATACCGACGCACTCTCAAGAGAATAAACCCAGTCACAGAAGATATGACACGTTCCTGTGAAATCGCCTTTATTTATTCATGCAGGTGAAGCTGCGTGACCTAATTCCTTCCCCTACACCCTACCTCTTGAGGATTCCTTCCTCTCTCAAAATCACCACATCAGAGACCAGGATTTCATCACATGAACCAGTAGGGGATAAGCCACCTACAAGGTATGGGCCACCCCCATCTTCCTAGCCACAGCAATGGGTAAGTTGCAGGGCGGAGTCACAATATCCCGCCTCAGTGCTTTGGCTCCCTGTCCTCTGTGTTCCGACTGGCAACTGCAGCTCTCTGGACCCTGATCGTGGCAATGCTTCCCTTCTGCTGAAAGTCGGACTGGGGCGCATCTTGCCGGTGTCCCTCCCGCCCCCAGGAGTAGCACAGCTTCGCTACGGCTGCTAACATCTGAGTTTCTTCACTGTGTTCTCTGCCCTTTCGTGTCTCTACAGTTTTGAAAACCAGAATTTTATTCTCTTTTTTAAACTCCTTGTTACTGACAGAACTTGAGTCAGATTCCTTGGCATCGTTTCTGTTTTCTGGCTCGGACTCTGATTTATGGGATTCCCACACAGAGACTAGGCTGGGTTTGTGTAGAAGCTCAGCAAAATCTGGCTTCCCAGAGTGTGAAGGGATCTTTTTCTATCTAGACTCAGGGAGCTTTTAAGAAATCATGTAGCCTCAGAAAATAAAGAATGGATCTTGGGATAGGGTCAGAGAGGAAAGGCTTACAAGAGTTCCTTAGGAAAGAGAGCTTTGAGGGACACCCAATGCCAGGCAACCAGAGCGAAGAAAGAGGGAGTATGGAGAGTGAGAGGAGGAAGGAGGGATCAAACAAAAGGTGGGGTTTCCTGGGGAAGACTGCACATTCACAGGAGACAGGCAGGTGTTTCCTGGATAAGAACCGCCGAGCCCCTTGAAGAGTCTGTCAGTGAAGAAGAGGCGGTATGCTTATTCGCGACTGCTTCCCGTTTCCTCATCTCTTGCCCCTGCTGAAATATAGCTTGTTTCAGCCTAAGCATATGTGCGAAGCTAGTCCCCCAGTGCCCCGGTCCTGAGAGGTGGTAGGATCTTTAAGGGGTATTAGACTGTTCAAAAACAAACAAACAAACAAACAAACAAAAAATAAACCGTTAACGCAGCTAAGCATGGTGGTGCAGACCTGTAACGCAGTGCTCTGGGAGGCTCTGGGAAGCTGGCGTTCACCACAGCAATGACCACAAGTTTGGCATCTGTCGCATTTGTCTCCTTCTAAAGCAGTTCTGAGGGGTTCATGCCTGAGTTGCAACGATCAGGCTCCACGGTGAAAGAAGGTGCAAAAACAAGAAGCTGTTCCGGCCCTCGAGGACCCGGGATGTCCGGGCAGCTGTGGTCCTGGCGGTAGAGCAGTATCAAGCCCGCGCTGGGCACTGTGCTCAAGGCAACCTGCGATGACCCCAGAACCGTGCATATTTGCTCTTGAAGCCAGTGGGCGCAGCTACCTACATCGGTCTGGATTGCTGTTACCCGGGGAGGCAGAATTTCCAAATCACCTTTCACATGAAATTTAATGATTATTAAAAGAGAAATAATGTACATGTGCTGCTTTAGAGGTTAGCTCTCTGTTGTTAAAACTACAATTAGCATTTGTTTAGAACTCAGACCAACAAGTACTTCTTTTACCGCTGACCTCGTTAGGAATTGCTGGCTCACGGTGATAACAGACTAAAGCAATTCTACCATTATGTTCTGTGGTCATTGCGTGACCTTATTGCCTGCCCAGGGCTGATCACCCCTGTAACTCTGCCCTGGATAAGTAAATGGTAGCAGCCGATGAAGTCAGAGGGTCAGGCAGGGGCCAGGGCAGGTGCAATTCCTAAAGCTATTCTGAAAGCTGGGCTTTTATTTTCTTTTAATTTGAAGTGCAATGAAGTCAGTAGAAAGTAGGAACCAGGGGAGTAATATGATCTGAACTGTGTTGTCTAATAAAATCATTCTGGCAGGCATGGAAGCAGGGAGATGAGAGTGAGCCTGGTACAGAGGCTTAGGTGAGCCATTGTCATGGCTGGGACCGACAGAGAAGTGCCAGTGGCACACTGTGAGCACGGTCACGAGAGCTCTACGAGTAACGCTGCCAGGAAGAAGGCGGAGGGCATCCGGAGCTCAGTGCAGAGATCTGCACGGGAGGTTTTCATCCAGACAGTTGTATTTAACCATTCCACTCTCCAGAGGAAGGACGCAACAGAGAAAGTTGGTGGCCCTTTCAGGTATAGAATCCAGCAGACAACAGAGAGGTAAAAAGATCAAACCATGAGAAAATGAGGACAATGAAGACAAGATGGAGACTGTCTCTGCAGTCTGGTGGTCACCAGAGGTCATTGGTGACCGTAGTAGACAGGCACATCAGTGGAGGGATGGGACCGAGCTCCCCTAATGAATGATAAGAGGTAGAAGTTACAAAAATAGAAAATCCTTTTGAGACATTTTGTTGTGAAAGAAATCAAGAAACAGGGCAGGAGCTGGAGGAGAACATGTGTTGTCTATTTTCCTTTCTTCTTATAATACCTGAGCATCCTTCCAGGAACCTCTCGTTTACCACACTCAGTGCACATGGTTCCAGAAGGACTCAACTATCCAGCAGCAGATAATCCAGCTTGAGCAATTGGAGCATCACAGTCGTAGGCCGTGACTAGTTCAGGTGAGGGACATGTGTTGGTACAGTCCAGAATGTCTTGTGTTATACAGAATTCTCTCCTTTACCTGTACATAACCTTAGAAAGATGTGTATTTGGACCTGAAAGAAGCCACAGCAGGATTCTTGAAGATAAGAGAAAGTATTCTGGAAAGCATAATTGAAAGAGTTATTTAGACTCCAGAAGCCAGCCACCCTTGAATTCACCTCCTGTTATGTCAATAGATTTCCTTTAAAAATGTTATTTTATTTCATTATTATTTTGCTTAAGTCATTTGAACTAGATTTCTGTTTTCTTCCAAGAGAAACCTAGTAACTTAAAAAAATGAACAGTACGCTAATTATGTATGAACACTCTAATACAACTCCTTTGGGAGGACATAACAAAATATCAACAGAAATGCTTTCTCTCTCAGTTTTGGAAGAAGTGTGAAATGAAGGTGTCACCAAGGTCATGCTCCCTCTGGAGGCTCTAGGGGAAATCTTTTCAGGTCTCTCCTCATTTCTTGTGTCTCCAAAATCTCTGGCATTGGTTTGAAAATGTTATCAATGTACTCATGCTGGCAGCACTCATACTGAAAATGTTATCATCGCAATCCCATCTCCACCCACATCACCTACTTTCTGTGTATCTTCACGTCTCTTCTCTTTTTACAAAGACACCAGTCATGTGGGACACACTGGGCTCCCCCCAATGAGCTTTTTCTTAACTTATTACATCTGTAATGGGAATTCCCAAATAAAATCACATTCACAGGAAGTAGGGGTGGGGACTCAACATATCTTTGGGGAGGAGACAACAGGGATAAGGAATACAAGTCAACCTGTAAAGACATTATTACTTATTATTGTTTTTATACTTCATATATCAGAGATTAAATGAGTCTCTCAGAGTTATACAGTGAGTAAATTGAAAAGTAAATTTCAAACCTAGGCATTTTGAGCTGTTTATTTGTAAGTAGTAACATAACATACATCATTTTTCTTTAAGAATGTAAATTATTGATAGAGTTTCATGAAGCAGCTCATTATTTCTCATAGACTGTGGAAATAGTTCTGCAAATAGACTAGCTTCTAGACTGGCTGTGTGGCTGTGTGGAGAAGTCCACGCAGGAGGCCTTGGTTACGTCTCTAGCACCAAAAGAGAAAAAGAAAAAAATGAGTCTCAAAATGTGGCTGCCAATTAGGTAATTTAATAATACTCAAGCCAATGACGACAGCTTACACCTAATAAATGAAGTTAGGAAAGGGGGAACTATTCCTAAATATTGCTTTATTTTTAAGAAGTTCAATTTTATGTGAATATCTTATGCCCAGAGGCTAAAAGAATTTAGAAAAAGGAAAAAAATGAACAAACAAACAAGCAGATGATAGACCTGGAAGAGTATAACCATTCACAGCTATAAAATCCATACCCATGTGGGTTGATTTACCAGAAATTTTTGATTTGGAGCTTTAAGGGAAGGTGTCTGAATATGTTTACACCTTTTATCTTCTGACCATCCTAGCATAAAGTGGAAGGAACTAGGATACAAATAATGTTTTAAAAGGCATAGCACCCCTGAACAAGGCAACCAATGAAAATTCATTTTATTTAGTGTACTCGTCAAGAAACATCCCAGTATAGCTTCTACTTCCTCTCCAAACTCATGTCTTTCTCCAGCTTTTTCAGATTTTGTACCCAGAATGTGGAAAGTTTCACAGATTATGTACTTTGTATATGTGGTTTCAATATATCTCCAAACCTAGCACAATGCCTAGAACACAGAAAGCACACAAAGCAGACATGTTACAGAGGGCGGGAGCTGAACTTAGACAATTTTGGTCATTCAATATACATTGGGTCCAATTTATGTTTTGTAACTTCTTTGTACTGTAAAGGGGAGGTTTATTGTGGTGTGAAGAAGTTATAATAGCTGAAGACATAAGGATCATGATTCTATTGGATTATTAGGACATGGAACTTTCTCAGTCTAGTGCAGGGAACTCTTCAACTTTGGCTGAGGAGAAAGGAGCAACATGGACAGGATGAGGCACTTGGAGCCATAGATGGCCAACAGGAGCTGGGAAACTTACTCACACTCTGCCTATTTGAACATGTATACAGCAGATGTCAATAAAAAAGCCCAATTTTTTCCCCAAATTTTGAACCTCATCCAAATTATATTCACACTAGAGAATTTTTATTGGTCATATTTCCCAGGGGCTCATGCATGGAATGAAAGCCCAGCTTGTTTGCTGCCGGTTGGCATAAACTGTCCCTCCCTCCCCTCAGAACAAGCCAGACGCAGCAGGACATACACCCTGGCTTGTGAGTTAGTCAGTAGTCAGCTAGTCAGTTAGTCAAATTTTTATTTATTTTTATCTTATTGGGGGGCCAGGATGTCACCAAAGGCTTGGTGAACACACTCTTCCACTAAGCCACGTCCTCAGTTGCTATGGTTTGGATCTGGAGTGTCCCCCAACAGCCTCATGTATTTGAATGTGGTGGGATGACTGTGGGGCCTTTTGCTGTTGGGAGAAAGGACCCGACTGGAAGAGGTGGACGCTTGAGGTTTGGTCTGGAGAGATTGTGTCAAATTGTTGGGATTGAGGGGCTGCCCTAGCTAGAGCTTTCAGGTGTTCGCTATTGTTTGTGAGCCAGGTAGTAAGGGAGGGGCACCCACCCTGGTGGGGCGGAGGGGGCAACTGACATCTTAAAATAAGTTAAAGGAAGAAGGAGAAGTGTTGTTTCAGCTTCTTCCTGGGAAAGCGCTACCCTTGCTGGAGTCTACAGACAAAGGCTTGTTCCTGTTTCCTCTTTCACTTGGCTTCTGTCTGCAATGGGGAGAGCAGCTCTCCAGCCTCTGCCACATGCTTCTGCTGTTGCTGGCTGCCCTGAGCCTGCTGTGTGAGACCTTCTAAAACTATGAGCAAACATAAATCTTTTTTTTTTTTCCTTAGGTTATAGATGTTGGGTTTTTTCCCCCAGCAATGTGTAAGTAACAAAGCCAAATACTCAGCTCAAAAGCTGGTCTGTCTGTCTGTCTTTCTTTCTTTCTTTCTTTCTTTCTTTCTTTCTTTCTTTCTTTCCTTCTCTGTCTTTTTTCTTACTTTCTTCCTTCTTTCCTTTCTTTCTTTCCTATCTTTCTTTCTTTTTCTTTCTGTCTTTTCTTCTCCTCTCTCCTTTTTTGCCATCTCTCTCCTCCTTTCCTTTTTTCCTTCATTTTTCTTCTCCTTTCATTTTCCGCTCCTCCTCTTCTATTCCTTGGTCATCCTTGGGATTAAACCCAGGGCCTTTTCCATAGTAAGAACCCTGGGGCAAAATACATAAGACAATTGGTTTAGTGTCGCTCACCGCTTCGTTGAGTTCAGACCCCACCCCGGCACCAGTCCATGTCCTCTTGACTCTTTTGTTTTGGGCCTAAGGGCATGGTACCTTATGATGAGAGCACATGGTAGTAGAAGACTTTTTACCTTGTTGTGGCCAGGAACCAAAAGAAAGGGACAGGAAATTGCTAAGTTCCCAAAATCATCTTCAAGGGCATGTCCCCAAGGACCTAACTTCCTCCCCCTAAATACCCCCTCTCAAAGGTTCCATCATTTCCCAGTAGCACCACAGACCTGCTGACCAAACCTTTAACACATGGACCTTTGGGGTACTCCAAAACTCTAGAAATCCCCTCCCCCTTTGCCATTCAATTTGCCTTATTCACCTTTGACCAGTCTTCCTTGAGAATACTTCTTTAACGAGCCTCTGACACATGTTCTCCTCTTGAAGACCTATTTCTAAGGAATCCCATCTTACCCAAATGCATATTACCTGAGGGATACAAACTGGCATAAAATCCAGTCACAGCTTTCAAGGAACTTTCATCCAGTCTGACCTTGAGTTGTACTCATGCTTCTCATTGGAAGACAGGTCTCTGCTAGGGCCAGAAAGATCGTGATTACACCGATGTTCTTAGAAAACCTGAGGGTAATTTTTCTGTTTGCATAAAAAGCTGTCCACCTCATGAATGATAGTAAGTTTGGATGGATGGCATGGTATTACTAATTTAAACCAAAAACATAAAAATAAAAAAGCACTATCAAGTGTCTAGATTTACTGAAGCCTTTGGCTTCAAGTAGCTTGATGACTCATCCCTGAGGCTCACAAAGCAGACTTCTAGCTGTATGAAGGCCATGGGCTTTGTGGTGAGGAGGGAGAGGGTGTTTTCTCTGTTTTATTTTTAATCTAAAAGCACAAGCATTGCTAACCACACCAATTAAGACAAGTAAAGAGTTAATGTTCAAAATGGCTGCAGTCCAGATGGCAGCATGGACGTCATCACCATGGAAGTCATTTCATCTTCCGCAAGATTTATCACCACGCTAACCCAAGTCTTTCATGTGGGTTTCTGCCACAATCCTTAGTACACACTCACAAAAAGGAATTTGGAGTTCATGGGTATTAACATAGCACCACCAACACGGACGTGTGCAGTACAAAGGATACTAGAGGCAGAAGGGTTTGAAGGAGAGTCTTGCAGCCTTCACCAGGGTTTGGAGAAGACAGTCACAGCTGGTGACAAGAAAACTCCGAGCTGTGGGTGTGACTTCATAATAATCCACAGCTCGGTGCTCACTCTTTTTATCAACTTGTCTTCATTCTCAGCTCCTGCCAAATGCCTGTCTTAGTATTATTACATGTTCTCTTGCTCTCTCCTTTTTCTCCCTTCCTTCCTTCCTTCCTTCCTTCCTTCCTTCCTTCCTTCCTTCCTTGCTCCCTCCCTTCCTTCCTTCCTTCCTTCCTTCCTTCCTTCCTTCCTTCCTTCGTTCCTTCCTTGCTCCCTCCCTCCCTCCCTCCCTTCCTTCCTTCCTTCCTTCCTTCCTTCCTTCCTTCCTTCCTTCCTTCCTTCCTTCCTTCCTTTTTTGGGGGAGAGGCTACTAGAGATGCATCCTAAGGGTCTTTGCGCTGAGGTACATCCCATCCCCACCTCATTTTGTTTTATTTTATTTTATGTTGAGACAAAGAGTCACTAAGTCTGTAAGTTCCCCAGCATGGCTTGAACTTGCGATCATCCGCCTCAGTCTTCCGAAGTGTTGAGATTGCACGCCTGTGCCCTAGGCCCAGCTGGTTCTTATTTCTTGCGGTTCTGTCTCAAATGTTTTCTCCAAGCCTCAGCTTTTCCTTTAAGAATTGTTCTTCAAGAAATCAAAATTTATTGTGTCCCAGTTTGGTGTGCTGAAAGCTTGGACACAACATCCTGAATATGCAGCTTGACCCCATGACCCTCCCCGAACCTCCCACCCCAAAGACAGTAGTCTCAGTGTTTCATGCCTGAGTCTTGTTTCAGATGCACTAAAATCAAGGCCAAGAGCATATTCAGTATGTCCATGCACTTTTAAAAATGCTCAGAGAATTAAATTTAGATAGTGCAATCATTTTATTTTCAGTACAATGTATTTTTAGCTGAGGGGAGCTTTCAGAGGAAAGACATCTTTATTTAGGTTTATAGGATATCATGCTTGTCAAATGCAATTAAATAGTACACAGAGCCCTCAAAGAAATGCTCAAATGTAATCTGGACATGGTTTGAGTTTCTCAACAAATATCAATTCTACCAAAGCTTCTTGTATAAGAAATAGAACCCCAAACATTACTTTTGAAAAAGAAATTGAAGCTATTCAATGCTCTGATTTAAAATTACTCCCATCAGCCATTGATTTAGAAATGTCAGTTGCCATGTCATTTCAAATCACTTTACAGACTACAGAGCATGGGATTATTGTGTCAAAAGGAGCCTTTAATAATCTTACACAAGCCAGAGAGACTTTATGTAGAAAGATGTATTGGCTGCTTGGCCCAAGAACATCTTATTTAAGTGACAGGATTTAAGAAACTACATGACATTTTTATAAAACTGGACCAGAGTTGATAACACATGAAAGATTAATTTGTTGCTCCTGTCATCAATTTAGTCCATTACATGTGTTACTCATTCCTATTAGATCTGTGATCTTAGATCTGTTTGTTTGTCCTTGAGTCAGCTCAAAGCAAATGACTGACCTGGTTGTCTACTGCTGTGTGAACAACTATCCCAAACTCAGTGTCATGAAACTGCCCCACCATGCTAGGCTCACGCATTCTGTGGACTGAGAATTCAAAGAGGGGGGGCAGTAGAGATACCTCATTTGGGTTCAGCAGTTTTTGGAGACTTACCTGAGAACACTGGAAAAGTGGGGGCTGGAGAGTTCACTATGAAAATGATTTGTACACACACGTCCACGTATACCTCCAGGGTTGGGCTGCTCCTCCAGGCTGGACAGACTAAGACTGGTGACCAAGGCACTTCGGAGTATGTGGCCTTTTGGTATAACCCAAGCTCCTCACAGCATGGTTGGTAAACCTAAGAGGAGGCATCCTTGGAGAGAGTGTTCTGCAAGTGAGTATTCCATGAACGAGGGCTCCAAGAGAACCAGGTGAGAGTGAATGGCTTATTCTGATGTGGCCTTGGAAGCTATGTGGAGTGACTTCCATCATATCTATGAGTTCCAGCAGCTATACACCCGAAGAGATTGAAAGAAAGGGGTCACCGATGGGGGGGTCCAAGGACATGTGGCTATGTTATAAAACTGCTGATATGGCTTTTGCAAGACACATGACTTTGGCTTTGAACCCTGATCCTTCCATTTCTAAAGGAGTGATCTTAGACAACCGACTTGATCTCTTCCTTCACTGTACAAATGCATGTAGTGATCAGGTGGTTTCTACAATAAGCATACATTCATGTGAAAATGCACCTGTGGCTTATAAGTGATTGCTTAATTCTACTATTTTCCCTTTTTTCTTTCTTTAAAACATTTTACAGCCTTGTTGAAGTTTGATGAATTTTGATATAGGTGAGTGTGTATACATGAAGTCATAAGTCTAAAAAAATAATGAAAATATCCAGCAACCTCTCAACGTTTCCTCATGCTCCAGGGAAATTCTGCCTTCTCTCTCCCCTGTGCCTCCTCACCTCCAGGGAACCACGACTAAATTTGCTTCTCGTGCTGGAGGAAGTGCTCAGTGGTTAGAACGCTTGCCTAGCAAGTACTAAGTCAAGGGTTAAGTACCCGAGCTTGATTCCCCAACACCACACAAGCTGGGCGTGGCGGCACACACCTGTCATCCCAGCACTAGGGAGGCTGAAGCAAGAGGATTGCTGTGAATCCAAGACCAGTTTGGGCTCCATAGTGAGTTCAGAACCAGCCTGGGCTACAGCATGAGACACTGTCTCAAAAAAAAAAAAAAAAAAAAATTGCTTCTCATCACATCTTCTGAAATGTACAATAGGTACTCTTACTTGGCTGATTTCTTTTATTTAGCAAAATTATCTTTAACCACTTATGTCATTGCATCGCTAACCTGTGTTTTACATTATTCTGTTGTACATACATAACACATTTTAATCCCTTTTTTTTCCTTTTCCTCTTGTTTCTTAACCACCTTCACCACCTATTTCCTATTTTAGACAGGAGCAATCTCCATCTGTCTCCCAAGACTCCATGCAGGTGTCCACTCTCAATGCCATTGCTCAGAGGTAGAAGCTCCTGAGTATCCTCCCCCGTGGCTGAGCATGATAATAATAATAATGGGCGGCTCCGTGAAGTAGCAACACTCACAGCGTCATGCCCCAAAGCCTGTCCCTCCCTCCTGGCTCAGCTAGAATTCCAAGTCTCTCCTCTTGGGACACCTGTAGGAGACACGGACAGACATTCTTTAAACCCTCAGGAATTTCCTTTTCCTTTAAAGAAAGGGTAATGGAATTCCAGATGAGGGGCCTGCAGGGGACTTTTTCTGTGGTATGCACTTCTGCTTCCCTCCCCACCTGGTGTCAAATTAGTTGCAGTCAGGACATCGTGAGAAGGTAAAGGCCACTCCCAGCCTTGGCTTCTTTCTCTGCCAGCTCTTTAGGCACATTATCTGCATCTCCATCAGCTGCAGGAGCAGACTCATTCCTCAGTGCAGCCAAAGAACACACAAAATAAGCACTAGATGTGGGAGATAGTGAGGACCATGTTGTATCCATTAAGACCAGAAAAGTGTCACTTGAAAATTTTTTCTTTATTGAACTTACTGTTATTCTTCAACCACTTGCAATAACTTCCTCACTGGCCTTCCACTTGCCACCCTGATTTGCCCAGGACTGTCCCCACATGGTAATCAGAGATCTCTCTAGAAGCTTCTCAAACCTTGCTGCTCCCCTCTTCAGGACCTGTCAATGTCATCTGTTGCACTTGGAGTAAAATGTAGGGTCCCCACAGTGGCTTAGTAGGCCGTCTGATGAGTGTCAGGGGTTTTTAGACCTCATCTTGGTCCCGCCGCCCCTTCGAGTCAGCCCACTGTGACTCTCGTAGTGCCCAAGGCCTTGAGTCGGGGAGGATACCACACTTGGTTCAATGCTCTGCTGTTGCCTTTTAAAAAGTTTGAGTAAGTTTGGGGCAAGGAGCCCTAGCATTCACTTCATTTTCATTTTTGCACTGGACCCAGCTGTCATGTAGTGGGTTCTGGCTTCTAGTTGGTCTTCCAGTGGACCAGGCACATTGTCTTTCCTGCCTTAGGAATCAAGAAGTTGCTGCTCCTTTTCTCCGCCAAGAAAGCTCTTAGGATAGAAGTTCACTTGGGTGGTTCTCTCCTTCATTTGGAGCTGGGGTCAAGGTCAAATAGCTCCGTAGTAGAGAACTCTCTGACTCTCATGTGTGTGGTATCAATGCTTTTCCCTCGCCCTCACTGACACCTCCCTTCTCCATACTTAAAAGTCGTTCTCTTCAGAGCGCTTGTCTCTGCCTGGCTTTGTGTTGCGCAGATGCTTCTTGACTTAAGATGAGGTTATATTCCAACAAACCTGTTGTGAGTAGAAAATACGTTAAGTGGAAAATAATACAGTTAGTACCCTTCACCTATCAAACACCACAGCTTAGCCGAGCCTTCTTTAACTGTGCTCAGAACACTCATATTAATCTACAGTCGGACAAAGTGGTGGCATATAAAGCATATTTTATGAAAAAGTGTTGGAGGCTCTTGTAACTTATTGACTATCATGCTGAAAGTGAAGAATGGTTGTAAGGTGACACTTCCCCATTGTTGTAAAGTACAAAAGTTTAAGTTGGACCTTTGTAAGTTAGAGATCACCGCCTACTTATTAGTAAGCCGTTATTTGTGTTCCCGCTGCGTAAGGTCCTTGAGGGTAGGATACTGGCAGCCTGGTTCATTTCTTGGTCTCTCAGGCTTTACATACTCCCCGCCACCTAGATATTTCTGAACGAGTCCTCGTTGAGCTCATGTTTTCTTCTCTGTGATACCACAGATGTTACCCATCACGCCACGAGCGCCTTTTAATCCTGTGAACTTGGTGGGAGAAAAGCTCAGAGGACACATTTGAAGACGCATTTTTTAATTTTACTCACAGTCACCTGGTTTTTCTAAGACTGCCGCAAAGTCATTCATCTTGGTCTCTTTGACAGCTTTGGGGGTTCTCACCTCCTCAACCCCCCACCTATTCTTCCACTTTTTTCTTTTCTGTTTTGCTCTCAATTGCTCTGGTTCTGAGTTTTGAACATTCAGGGTTGAAAAGTGGGGCTTAACTATTTGCCCTCAAGGGGAAAAAAAGCACAGAAAGTATTAGAGTAACCCCTAGATGGCTAGGAGCTGGACCTGGGGCAGTCGCAAGTGTTTGGTGTCGCCACTGCCGACCCAGGGACTTCCCCCCTCCACCAGCAGCAGGCATGTGAGCTGGAGAGGCCTTTGAGATCACCTGGTCAAAATTATGAGTGTTTTCTGCTCCTTCAGGGTGGAAAGGATGTTTCAGACTAGAAAACAAAGAAACTGAGACAGAAATGGCAAGGAGGAGGAGCAGGAGAGGCGGGGAAGCTGGGGGAAGGGAAGGGACTGAAAACCTCAACATGAGCTATTCTGGCTCCAGGAAGGAAGTGGCCTTCCCGAGACGACAAAACTGTTTAGTTGTTGGCCACGCCCTCCAAGTCACATTTTCTGATTTTCACTTGGCTATTGAATGTGTACCAATTAAAAACAAAGATCAGCTTCTACAGCCCCCGTACAGTGTGGTATATTGTCCTCCCTGTTCATTTTCAATGGATTTTTGTTCTCATCCTTGCCTCAGTGTTGTCACCGGGTTCACTGTGGTCTCTGCAGGCGTTATCAGGGCCTTGCATGGGCGGAGGGCTGCAGTGGCAGGTGCCGGCCATCCCCCGCACACGGAGGCTGCCTTCCGGCCCAGCGGGGTCTCCGCCGCCGCCATTCTCCTTCCCGCGCTTTCTTTTCAGTGAACAGAAATGGGTGCGTGGTGTTCGGCTCTTCCCATTCCCTTGGCATGGGTTCGGGCTCGCCGCCCTGTGGTCATATGGAGACCTGTCTGCTTGTAATAGTCGGCGCCCACCCCCTCTGCCTCGCCTCCAGCTCGGAGCCGGGAGCGCTGTCAGCACTGTGCCGGGGTCCCTGTGGCCCCCGGCCTCCAGGACACTGAGCCCCAGGGAACCGCTATCAGGGACATGTTATTTAGTTCTCACGCTTTTAAACATTCCTTCTGTGAAATAGATAGCATTTGCTTAGGTGCTTTCAAAAAAAAGGTTGTTCTTAGCTGTGCACAGTGGTGTCGTGTTGCAGGTGATCTTGATTCACACAGAAAGGGGAACCCGCCTTGTCCAGGCCCCACCTCCGCTGCCTCCGTGGATGGAGGACAGCCCCACGGCGTTCGCTGCCACCGATCTGGCCCTGAAACGACCCCGCACAGGGGAGCGGGCCGCCTTCCCTGCCTCTCCCCGCTTAGGCGGGCACCAGAACACACAGTCCTTCCTGGGGCTGCGTTTCCTCAGACACCCACCTGGGCTCCGCGCACAGCATCCGGCCACCCACTTTGCAAGGCCGCTCGCTTCCCCACCTGTACAAACATGGGGCTTCCTGTCACCACGTGGCTGAGCCGTGCAAGGCTGCGGACAGGGAGCTCCGAGTTTTTAATTTCCTAATGAGGAAGACTGTAGAACTGGAAGGCAGCTGTTATCCCAGGAGCCAGAACACCACGTAGCTCACTCGCGCCTTTGTGATTTGTCTCGTCCTTTGCCGTTTCCCGCAAGCCGGAAACACGTGCCGCTAGCTACTGGCTTTCCACCCCGCCACCATCACAAGACTCGGCACAAGGAGACCCCTCCTGCATGGGCCTGTCCTCGCGCCCCAAGACTCCAGTGCGAAGTGATAGTTACTTGCGCAACTGTGGTGCACCACAAGGGCTCGGGGCTCGCAAGAATCTTATCCTTGTTAGGTCCCCTCACGCATTTACTGGCCCTGCTCTTTCCTACCATTTTGAGAAACAAGAGGCTGAGGAATCATAAGGGGGAAAAAATGCAGATTTCGAAAACCAGGTAAAAAGAACCAGTTAAAATTTCATTCATCTTATTGTGGCCTTGGACGTACAAGGTCACAGTTTCTTTTGTAAGATGGAGCAGATACTTACTGGAAGGGTAGAGGGAAGAAGGACTGAGAATGCCAAGTTCACACAGCCTGTAGCATAGGGTAGATAGATCGCTATGATCCTGGGTGCTATGATCCTTGGGCCAGGCTTTCGTGACCTCATCCGGAGTTTGTGTCAATCTCTCCACTCCCAACACTCTGATCCATCACATATCACGGCCAGACAAGTCATCCTAACACAACATTTGGTATATACCATATCACCTCCTCCCCCCTCTGCCAACAGAGCCCATGCTCCTAAACACAACAGAAACCTTCTGTGGTTTACCACTGCCTTCAGGATGTCCAAATCTCTAAAGCTGGCATTTAAGCTTGACCACAATTTTGAATCAATTTAACCCCGCCCCCCCCCCCCCCCCCCCCCCCCCCCCCCCCCCCCCCCCCCCCCCCCCCCCCCCCCCCCCCCCCCCCCCCCCGCGCCGCCCCAGTGGTCTTTTCTTACTCCTATGTGAGAATCCGGTACACTAGGCCAACTCATTACTCTCTGATTATGCCGAGTTCATGCAGGTTCATCTGTGTCTCACTACCCAGCATTCCCTCTGGTCTCCTCTCCTGGAGAGTGGCTTCCGACTTCATGGATGTGAGCTCTATCCTTTATCTGAGAGGGTGAACAAATTTCCCCCTCTCTACTTTCCCTCCTCCCTTCCTGTTGACTATTTGCTGTCTCCCACCTTCTCTGTTCCTGTGGCAGCCAGCACCCAGTACAAGTCCTATAGAAGAGGTTCAGAAATGCATGGCAGTGTCTGGAAATATAAAAACTCAAGTTTCAAAGTCATTTCCACTTAGAAATTCCTTCATAACCAATTGGAATTCAACTCAGAACAATTTCCTCCAGTTCTCATACAGTTTGTGTTTGTGTGCATGTGTGTGTGTGTGTGTGCTGTGTATGTCGGGTACTGAGGATTGAATTCAGAGCCTTCATCCCTGAGCTACATCTCTAGCCCATTTTTATTTCTCATTTTGACATAAAGTCTTGCTAAGTAACTAAGTTGCACAGGCAGGATTCAAACTTAATGACCCTCCTGCCTCTGTCCTCCAGAGTGTTGGGATCTCAGACCTGCACCACCAGGCCTGGCTTCCCAATTCCAGGTTAGAATTTTCAAGAATTGAGTTTGTGTATTGATCTGGGAGGTCTGTCTGTCTGTCTGTCTGTCTGTCTGTCTGTTGTGTGTTTTAAGGAGCTGCATTTACAGGCGTGGCTTCACTTTGGTCAGACATGGGAAACAGTTATCTCTACTCCCTTCTTCCTGGATGCTTTCAGATGATAGATTCCAGTCAGACCTCATTGGCCACTCAAGCACACAAAATCATACTGGAACTTAGGAAAGATAATTGAAGAGACAACTGGCCTGACAGTTTTTGATCAGTTTTCTTTCTTTCGGTTTTTCTCCAGACTGAATGCACAGATTAATCATGGAATAAAAGTTGCCAAGGAAAATTGTCTTCCTAGAATTCACTGAGAGTTAGAAGAGGGCACTCTGGCTTTGTTGGCAGTAAAGAACATTAAGGACGGAAGCTCTGGTTAAGCTCTAAACTTGGTTGTTTAGATTCCAAGCATTCCCTGTAAGAGTTATACTCAAACCTGTACTTGGACAAAGACCAAGCGATTATGCATTAGTGCCATACCCAAAATATTTGGGGATTCTGTCAAACTGAAAGCTGGCCAGCGTCCACATGCAAGGTGTAGCCTGAATAATATTGAGTTGGAGACAGTTAAATAATAATACTTTGAATCCGTGTTCCCGAGGACTGACTGGTGTCCATTTTTATGCCTTGAAGGCAGTGTTAAGACTGAGCGTTAAGAAGAAATGCACTGAGATTAGACATTTCCAGTCTCTTTACTGTGTAGAGGTTGATAATGCTGTCAGGAGAATGTCTCCACCAGGAAGTGTATTCCTGTGTGGAATTCTCCTAGGTTAGGCCAAAGGAAACTGCCCTGCCATACAGCCTCAGTAGCCCCTATAGCCATTCAAGAAAGTAAGGCTGTGCAGCAATTGGAAAGCCCAGAGTTGGTCTGATATCTAAGTTGGCAGACGAACACACACATCCAGCTTAGCAATCCATCCCAGAAAACCCTGGGAAGATTCCTTCAAGCGTGTGAACCTGATTGTACCCTACATGTGTTTGAACACATTGAGAGAGGTCCCACGATTGGCGAAGTGTTTAGGGTTCAATGACGACTCAATGGGATGCTAAGCAAATGAAAATGTTAAAATCTCAATATCACCTGCCTGGGAAAACAAAATGTTACTCAAGAAGGAAAACAGCACTGAATGGATCTGCTTTATATGCCATTTTCATTCTAATAATCTATAGATACGAAATATCTATTTATCCAAAATTACAACATGACTGTTTTTAGAGGATGTAGGGGTTAGGAGCAAGTGTGCATGAGTAAAGTGAGGCTAAGAGAGCAGAGAGTAGAATATTCATCTTCCCGATTGGAAAAATAATGGATGATGCCTAAGTATGATACATCAGATACATCGGTATTATTTACATGTATGGTGGTTACACTGGAAAAATAAAAGAGGGTAGAGTATGCGCTTCTTTTTTTTTCTCCCTTACAATCAGTGTAAATGAAAATGCAATTAATCTTCAGTATGCACAGGGAATTGAGCTCCTAGGGATATCAAAATTTCAGTATGCTCCAGCCCCTTATGTAAAATGTTGTAGTATTCATTAACAAGCAGTAAAATTTCTTCTGCATACTCAGATTACCTCAGTGTTATTACAATGCCTTCTAGAACGTAAGTCATTGGCATGTTCAGCACAGATGCAATCTTTTAGTAAACGGCTTTGCTCTATGCTTGGTTGAATCCATGCATATGGAACCAGGAGATACAAAGGGACCAGGGCACAGGCTAAGTGCTCAGCTGTTTTAGCAACAACAACTACAACAAGCTCACAAAAATTCATAGTCTGAATGAAGCCGGTATGTCTTTCTGTTGTTTTATATGGTCCCGGAAAAAAACAATCCGAGTTGCAAAGTCATCTTTATGACCTTCAAAAATTTTTTTCTAATGTCTTTTTCCTTCTGCTTCCTTTTCTTTCCTTTTCCTTATGGTACTGAGGATTGAGCCCGGGACTTTCACACTGACTTTCACATTGAGTCACTATGTTACCCAGGCTGGGTTCAAATTTGTGATCCACCTGCCTCAGCCTCTCAAAGTGCTAGGATTGAAGGCCTGTGCCACCAAGCCCACCTTGTCATTCCTGAGTGTGTCATTTCAGCTCCAGGGAAGGAGGAGAAGCGGGTCTAGGAGCATAACTGCCCAAGTGAACTAAAATTACAATGAATGTTTAAATAAAAATTACTACAGTAAAAGACGCATTGCCACTAATCCCTCAAAATACGACCCCTTACTTCAAACATACTCTTCCCAGTGCTCTTGTGGTACCAGAAGTCCATTCTTTTATCCCGGCTGCTCTAATGTCCTGAACCAATTCAAAACATTTACTTTTTGTACCTTATTGTATAAAAGAATACCATCCCAAGCCTGCCATATTAAAAAAATAATAAATCTTATTAATGAGAAAAGGGCCCTTTAATTCTCCTTCTCAAACTCCTCGTGGGCCCATATATCCTAACCTGTGTGTCTAACTTTGCCTGAGATGACAGAAATGCCTCAATTAAACATATGTACAAAACCCGCTGTTAGGACCCTCTCCCTGAAGACTGTGAGTCAACGCTTCGACTCCCCGTGAAAGGGAGGACACCAAGTGCCAAGAGCTCCGCCATCTTAGATTTTCCCCATGTCCTCCTTGCCCTGCTATCTTCCCTGTGTAGCTGCCTCAGGGACCTTGTGACTCGCTCTCTGCTGATACCCTGCCCCCAGACTGCTATTGGAAATCCCCAGAATCAGGCACAAGGCATTGATTGCAATTCAAATCACTGCTAGATTCTTGCCATTGTCAGCTTATTTTTCTGTAAATCTACTTTTAATTTTTCTTCATCCTTTCCCTTTTGTTCTTTTTTAGAAAAATAATTTTATTGTGGTAAAAAATTCACATGACATAAAATTTAACATTTCTTTGTAAATACATGAATTCCAAATTCTGTAGCACATTACAATCACAGGGTTTGGGGAATTAGTCAGTGTCTATGTCCGCTCATTTTTCAGAGGTTCACCCCTTTTTTATTTGACCATTGCCTCTCTTTTTACCCGGCTATTCAAGTTGGGGCCTTTTTATGTTATTTTTTTTGTGCACTTCATAAGAAAAACATTCATCTATAGTCAGTCTTTTGTGCTTGCTCCATGTCACTGAGCATTATTGACTCTAGGTGGCCCCATTTTGGTTCAAGTGCTTCATATCTGTCTTTCTTGATGGCTGCATAATATTCCATTGCATATAGGTACCGCGTCTTCTTTAACCATTCCTGTATGGATGGACAGGTAGGTTGTTATCAGGATTTTGCTATTATGAATTATGCTGCTATAAACGTGGGTATGCATGTGTCCTTTTGGTATGTTGATTTTATTGCTTTTGAGAACATGCTCAGTTGGGCTGTAGCTGGATCAAATGGAATTTCCATTCTCAGCTTTCTAAGGAACCTCCAGACTGATTTTCATAATGGTTGTACCAGCTCGCATTCCCACCAGCAGTGGAGTAGAGTCCTTTTTTTTTCCTTCACCCACACCAACAGTTGCTTTTTGAGTTCTTGATGTAGGCCATTCTCACTGTTTTTTTTTTTATCTGCATTTCTCTGATGGCCAGTGAAGAAGAACACGTTTTCATATGGTTGTCAGCCACTTGTACTTATGTGAAGTGTCTTTTCATTTCAGCTGCCCAATTCCCACTGGGATCATTTATTTTAGGAGGTTTTATGTTTTTTAGGACATTGTTTATTCTAGATATTAATCCTTCATCTGAAGTATTACTGGTGAATATCTTTTCCCACTCTGTGGGTCCTTTTTTTCTTGTAATTCTTCCTGTTCCTGCGGGGTTTTTGCCTTTATAAGCCCCACCTGATCCCCACCCACCCACCCAGAGCTTCAGCACTGAGAATTCTTTGGGGCATGAGCCTGTTCTCAGTTGCTGGCTAAAGGACTCCTAAATTTTCCTCTAGAAAAAAAAATTACCTTTCACGATCATCTTGACTTTGAGGAAGAGCCCGCAGGGGCATGATGACAAATCTAATAAGTAAGTGGCCTTGTTTGGATCTGGAGTGTTCCCCAGAAGCCCCATGCACTTGGACACAGTGAGATAAGTGTGGAAATGTGTGTTATTGGGAGGTAAGGCCTGGCTGGAAGAGGCGGATGCTTGGGGCTTGACCTGGAGGGATTGTGTCAATTTGTTGAGGTTGTGGGGTAGGTGGGGAATGACACATAGGGCAGAGCTTTCGGGTGTGTGGTGTTGACTTGTGGGCCAGGAAATACTGAAGGGGCAGCTACCCTGGGTGTGGGGGACACAACTGGCACCTTGAGATGAGTGAAGGAAGGAAGGAAGAAAAAACCTTGTTACAGCTTCTTCCTGGGAAGGCTCTGGCCTGCTGGAGTCTCTAGTTATCAACTTGATCCTGCCTCACTTGGCTTCTGTCTTAAATGCTCTAAGATGCAATCCAGCCCCTGCGATGCACTTCCACTGTCACTGGCTGCCGTGAGTGGGCTGTGTGACACCTTCTGAAACTGTGAGATAATAAAATCTCTTCTCCTTTAAGTTGTGCATGTCTGGCATTATCTCCCAGTAACGATTAAGTAACTAAAGCAGAAAGAAAGCTGACGACGCACTGCCACGGTTTTATGAGCCCGCCCTTCCTTGGATGGGCACACGGCAGCAGCATTCACTGCGTGTGCTAATCACACGTCGCCGAGACCCTCACAAAGGAGGACCTTCAGAACTGCTCCAGAAAGTGGCAAGAACACGGGACAAGCGTGTTCAAAGTAAATGGGACCATGTTGAGGGGGACTAATGGCAATGCATCTTTTACCGCACTAATTTTTAAAGTTGAAACATTCATCATATTTTTTTTTTACCACATTTCACATGTTCCAGAAAAGGCACAAGCACATTCGTTTTCTGGAATGTGACCACCAGGCCCCACAGGAGGCGAGACAGGTGACGAAGCTCCAGTCCCGCTGCGCACCTGGCTAAGATTCTGAGCGAGAACTGATGCCAACGGCTGGCCGGCAGGCTCCGTCAAGCGAATTCTGCAGAATTCTAGGATTCTTTCAACTAGGTCCATGTGCATCCTCAATGCAAAGAAATAAAGCTAAATATAAGTATGGTCCTTAAAGACCATCTTTTGAAACTGAACACAAAGATCCTGAAATGAGATGCAGATATCATCATAACAGGTGGTGCTACCAGTGTGGATCCATGCTTGTTGGGTGTCATAGCTTGGGTCCGACCACTTCAGGATTCTCATAGCAACTTCTCAGGTACGGATATACAACACCAGCCGCAGGCTGCACGGGCATTTCGACGGTCCGAGAAGAGTGTTCAAGCAGACTCTGGCAAGGAAGTGAGAATCCAGGCAATATATAGGTCCAGAGGGAAGGATTCTTGGGATCAACACTAGTGGGCAAAGAGAGGGTATAGGAGTGGACTGAGGACGAGGTGGGAGTTTGGGACTGGGCTAGGCTTACAGAGGTGGTGTGACAACGGGCCCAGACCTTCTTCGCCCAGTATTGATCAGACTTTAGCTGCAAATCCCCCCCCCCCCCCGCACCCCAACCGCCTCAAGAGCTTACAACCTTCAGGTGTAGACCCAGATGGAGTAGATGTGTGTGGTCTGGGTCATTCCTGGAGCGTAGACTGACCAGTGAGGTTTGCCTCTGGCAGAACTCCTAGCAGTTCAGACAAGTCCTTCATTTGAGACGTCCTGCACTGCAACATCTATACGTGGATTTAAGAAGCTGCTCTGGGTCTCTGGGAAGTCAATTATTTGAACTAGGGTTCCAGCAGTGGTGGCTCTTTTGATTCTCTGAAAGAGAAATTCAGTGGCTGGCAAAGCCAATGGAAAAAATGGAGGTTTTGGGAAGTGCTAGAGGATTTGTATGGAAGTTGCATGCTTTTTAGCTGAGGTTATATTTTTACTCAAGATGGTTTCAAGGCAGCTGTTGAGGACTAAGGGGTGGAATATTTAGAATACAGAGCAACCAGATGAAAACTACTACATGCCTTACTCTCTTCTATGACTACGGTGCTAAATCAGTATTTGTTTATTAACAGGTAAAAGATTCTAATTAGGAATTTAGGCTTCAGGACTAAAGCAGGAATTTCAATTTAGTCTTACCCCATCTGCCCTGAAGGGTTTGTTTGTTATCAAACATTATGCTAGAGTAGACTTTCACTGGAGAAATGAGTGGCGTTAAGTCACATAGTTGGCTAAAAAGACATCCTCAACCATCTCCTCCCTTAAGCTGACAAGCCCAGCAGCTGAACACCTTCAAAATGAGACTCTACAGAAAGAATTCTGTCCTGCAGTCCTCACCTAAAGGAGGCAGCCCGTGCCACTTCTGCGTTAAGATGTTACAATTGCATCAAAATGAGTATTTTCTGCAAGGTGCTTGTCAGTGTACCTAAAAAGACAAGAGATTGGAGTGGTGGAGTCACATTACTATCTCTGAGCTTACTTGCTAACAAACATTAGTGTGTATGTGGCAGAATTTGGTCTAGATTTGCTCTCACTTAAGCAAATGCATTTATTGTGAAGCTGTGTGCAAAAAGAACATAGACTCCTACTTTCTTCTAATTACTAGAGGCTACCAATATTGACAATTTTAAAAATTGTCAATAGCCATATTAGCCAAGAGGCTCAAAAAGTAAATGACGCCTCCTATTACTGCTGATAAATGTTCTAATAATTCATCTTCAAGGCAGCAATACCTGAAAACAATGATTATCAGCATAGTGATTTAGTGCAGTAACTGATCATTAAAAATAAACTACCTGAATTAGAAATTAAGCACATGATATTTGATAATGACAGCAAACACAGCCTAACTTGATTACTGTAGACATTTGTTTGTCATGTGCAAGGCATTTCCTACTGTCATGGCCTTGGGGGGGTTTGGTGTATGGCTCAAGCTCTAAAATGAAGATTTTCATATGGCTGACGATCTGTGACATGGCTGTGGAAGACCCCTAGGCTTGATTCCAGAAAACTCTAGCGGGAGAACACACAGAAAAGCAAACCCAAGATCTTACTTCAGCTGGTGTGGCTAGAGAAGGAGAGACAACTTGGGCAGGAGTTGAACACAAACCACATCTGAGTATCTAAGACAAGAGGATTAAAAGAGACAAGGAACAAAAACCACTGTTGGCCTAATAGAAATCTGATGACTCTGAGACGTAATTTCCCAATATTCTTTCACACAAGCACTGCAAGGAAGGCGTTCTTCCTCCCGTCCCCAAGATCCTGTCCACAAATATACATCTTGGGTCATGATTACTCAGTTGCCTTTCTCCATTCACAAACCACCACTGTCTTCTAGTTATCCTTTCCTCCTGTATAAAAACCATAGAGTTGGGCTGACTTTGCTTTATCTTCTTGGGATGCTAAATCCTGTGAATTGTATAGGTAGGAACTTGCAGTCCTGGAGGACCATAGGCAGCCCTCATGTGGCCCAGGCACCGCCACAGTGCCTTGCACAGAGCTGAGAGCTCAGAAGGTCTCTGTGTACTTGCTCAAACTCGAAAGTCATGAGGGCTAGGCAAGGAACAGCCAGGCCAAGGCAAAACTGGGAAAGCAATTGAATTCCTGTGATTTTACGGACACTGTCAGCAAAACAGGGCTGCAGCTGACCCGCACATACTAGGTTTGAAAATCTGGTTTCTAAGAAAATTTAAAGCAATACCTTGGTCTCCTTTCCTGAGACGACTTTGTAAATAAAGGAGCAGCAGAGAAGAAGCATTATTTGCTTCTTTCTGAATCTCTTCCCTTAGCCTAGTTTGCTTTCAGGAAGTCACATTCAGACTGTGCAAAGGCACCCTGCTGAAGCTGCCATCAGGCTTGGGAGGCAACGTCCTCCAGGTCTGGCCCTGACTCCAAGCCTACTTATGTCCCCCTTCTGCAGGCTCTGCTCCGGTCTGCCCAGCACAGTCCACTGCACAGCCATGGGAGTGGGTGCTGGAGAGCAGGCGGGCCCAGGGTGGAGCTCGGTGGTCCTTTCCTCTCCCCACAGTGCTATTTCCAGGCAGAAAACAACCTGACCTCCTTCCTTAAGGAATCAGAAGAGGAATGTTGGGATTTGGGAAACCAGAATGAACTAGTTCAAAATATGCCCTCAAAAGGGAAGTAGAAGCCTTTAGAAGTTGACGAAAACGAAAAAACAAGAACACTAAGAGATGAATGCAAACTATTTTTCAGTTTGCTCTTTATTTTGAAGATAGTTGTCTAAAACTAAGACCGTAAGGAGAAATGACAAGTCGGATGCTAATGGCAATCCTTCTGGGGCCTGGAGATATGATGAAAAATGCACTCAGGAAGAGGCTCCCCGCTGGAAACCATTCCCCACTACCCGGCCACCAAGGTCATGGAGCACTAGGGCTTTGCTGTGCAAAGACTGTTTACATGTAAGGACACACGGGGACAAAGGTCATGGGAGAGACTCAAGCCTGGAGTCTCCAAAGTCAGAGACAATAAACACACCAACTGCCAGACCTTGGGAGAAGCGAGACTGATCCAAACAAATTCTGTACTTTGGTTGCAGATAGACAACATCTAGTGGCAGATGGGAACAGGAATGGGACAACAGTTCATCGAAATGGGAAAACTATCAAGTTTATCACAACCAAATCAGGCAGTGGAGGGTTAAACTCTGAAAGAGTATTCAGACTCATCTTAACATCAAACATCTTAAGAACAAACACTGAACACTGAAGAATGAACAAAAATTAACCCTGACCTAGCATTGAGAACAGGGATAAAGTTCAGGCATGAGATTCCAAGGAGCAGGTAAGAATACAAAAGAGAGAAGTTTTTTCTAGAGCATTCATCAGAGGTAATGAATGGCTGTTGTGGTGTCACTGAGAGGAACTTTAGTGACTTGATAAGCAGTGAATTCAAATTAAAATCCAGCTATGACTTGAAGAGGTACTTTCCTTAACAAATATTTGGATGTATTTAATTGAAACACATTGGTGGTAGCAAAAGTCAACTCCTACAAAAAGCTATTAAAATATTCTCCCCCGAAATTGTGTCCCAAATTTCACTACTCGTATCAGGCAATGTGAAGAAATACGGCAGGATTCAACATGTCCTCGAGGCACCATTGTCTAAAAGAAGAAAGCTTTTACATGTCATAGAACTCTCAGAAACTGGGCAGAATCCTTGGCCTTGTGGAAGCCCAGTGTCCCTGTCCAAAGCACTCCTGGCATCCCTGTTTCTCTCTCGCCATTAGGCATTAAAGCGCGTCATAAATCACAAGTACAAATCTGACTCATTGCTTTCTTACTGAATAACCAGAGCAAATGAAACTTAACATTTAAGTTCAAGAAAAACACAAAAGTCTACTTTTTTTAAATCAGAGAAAAACCTCAACCTGAATAAAACCTACTTCCCAGGTTCTGCTGAATGTAGGCTTGAACTACTTTTGAGGTGGTCATTAATTATATGAAAGTGATATATACCAGAATCAACTTCTATCCTACTTTATAATCCATCAGTTAATCAACAAGTCTGAGTAGAGTCTGTATGCTTTGTGTTATCTGCACGGCCGTGTGCGGTTATGTGAGAACAGACGTCACTGTGTATTAATTGGATGTTCAGTGCAATTTAAACCACAGATTTGAAACTCTCAGGAGGAGGAAAGGAAACATACAATGACCTAAGTAACTACTCCACCAATGAAAACATCCAGTATGTGTTTACAATTCAGGATCTTTCAATGTCCCATGTGGTGGTGTTTCATTTTTTTAAATGTAGCGAATTATGATATCTTTGAGGAAATCTTCAAACTTAACAACGATTTCTGAAAAAATGTGTCCAACCAAAGAAAACCAGTGGGAAATCCATTGTGTCAATAGTTTATGGACATTTATTTTATGTATTTTTCTCCTAAAACCACCATGTATGTGTTCCCACTTTTCACGTTTCTCTCTATTAGACATTTGAAAAGACATAACATTAGGTTATCACATTTTGAAACAACTTTGTGTTCAAACTAACTGGATTCTACAGCCAGCCTATTTCATATAGTAGGCTGAAAGTTTTCTTGCATGAGCATCATTTCCGTCATACTAGACGAGCCTGAAATTTGTAACTTACAAGGTATTTTAAAGAAACAATTAAACTTTGAAATTTAATCTTTCTTGGTTGTTGTTATGATTATATTCCCAGAGCCGAGGCTTTTAAAAATATCATTTGCTGATGTTTCATGCGTATAAACAGACTGAAATATTATGGCCTTGCCACTTAGACAACTTTAACAAAGTATTTTGAAAAAATGAATGTGCACAATGAAAAATTTAAGCACTGCAGAACATTGGAAAATGAAAGGTAATGTTCTACTTGCCTGTTTTTATCTGGTCACTTACCTAAACGATTGGCAATTTCTTATTTTTTCAGTTTTTACTAATATACCAAATTATAAATTGTACTCATACATGCACATATAAATATTTTAAATTTTTTAGTAGAAGGAATCGTAGAATCAATACTCTTGGGAGCTCATTTGACTAATTGCCACACTATAAGGTGTCTTGAAGAATTTCCCATGTTAGTACACATAAATCAATCTCATTTTTTTAGCAACTGCACAGAATTCAATTCTGTTGGATGCTATCTGTGGGTGTCTCCAATATATTTTATACTACATTTCAATAATTCTTTATTAATTGGCATGTTAGTAGTTTCTAAGGTTTTTTTCCAATTTAAAGAGGAAGCGATAACCAAAGGTAATTTTATATAATAGCTTGACTTCTTTTTAAAGGAAGTATGAATCAAGTAAATTTCTCTAAGTAGAATTTCTTTGAAAACTGTTCTATTTTCCAATCTATCCTAACCTGTCATGCTTCCTGCAATATGAAGTTGAGGACTTTCTACTTTTGCTGAAGTTACAGAGAAAAAAAAAAAAAAAAACTGAAAGCCATCAGGGACACCTAGAATGCTGCCCTGCTGCGTCGGTCAGTTTGAGACGCCGAGGTCGAGGTGGTCACACTGAAGGCATCCATCCACACGCTGCCTCCTCTTCAGAACAGCACCAAGTGAACTGTCACTAGATGCAGCCTCCCATGCATGCAGGGGGCCATGCAGGGAACCCATTCAGAAATACGATCATTTAAAAAGTATTGCAATCAGATCAAATCTTTGCGATGAAGTCACACTGTCAAAAGAGCGTTATTAGTCACACTAAACATACGACTGCAGTCTGAAGGAAATTTCCACCTCAGATCTCTCTCAGGGAAGCTTTATGAAATGTTGAGCTTAGACCTCAACTGGAATCACTGAAGAAGAGTTCTTTGGACAAAATAACTCACCCTTGTATATCATCTAAGTAGTCCCCAAGTCATGTATAATTTCACAAGACCTAGATGTTATAGAATAGAAGCCAGTTTTTGCAATCTTGCTTTCATTAAGTGCAGAACGTTCAGTCTTTTGGGAAAAACTCAACTCCCATTGCCAGTGTTAGCAGCCAGGCCAAACCTCCTGTATATCAGCACTACATGACAGATTCAAATTATGCCTAAGTCACTGGAGTTGGGGAGAGGTTGAAGGAGACTCTGCCCTTAACAAAGAACAAAATGTTGACGTGAGTGTGAACAAAAGTTAGTCATTTTAAGGATAAAAGAAAATCCGGACAAAGCTAGATTTGTTTGATAAAACAGGCATGTTTCCAGAAGGCCAAACCTTTTGGTGGTGGTAAGAAGTCAGTGGAGGAGAGCTCTAGGTGCTCTGAGGCTGTCCCAGACCATTTGAAGTCCCCTAGACAACTGTCCTTAAACTATTTCCGAGAGACAAAGCCGGCATTTTATGAGTTTCTTTAATGTAATCATGGATAGGAAACATTGTTCCATAGTTTTATTTTTCTCTTAGTAAGTGAACAGTCACAATCTGGATGAATTAAAAACAAAGCAAAAGAAAGAATGTGGTCAATGATACATCCTTGCCTTGGAGAAATTCTCATTGAAAATTAGATATTGATCTTAAATGGATAATGAAAATAAAATAATAAAAAATCAGAGAAGGAAAAGAAGAATAATGGGATTAAAAATGATCTAGACATTATAAAGGCAAGTACTGAGTTACCAAAACAAATGTAAATATTCTGTATTACTAACATATACTAATAAAAAAGGAAATTACAGAAACAAGGGAGATATGTAGGAAGCAAAGCAGAATTGTTGTCACTAGATGTGACTTTCTATCCAATTCATGTACCCATTTTGCAAATGGTTCCCATTTTTTATTAGTATGCACTTGTGATGCACCATGGTTACATTAAATGTGAGAATTTCATGACATCCACTCGCTTCCTCTCCTTTCTCATTCTCCTAGTCCCTTCCTGTTTTCTGTAACTGCCTGTCTTACCCACAGCCTAACGAGACCTTGGATGGAGAAGGGAAATACAAACAAGACTTTTCCTTCTGTGGACCTGAGGGCTTGCACTGCACGTGGCAGAGGTTTGGTCATGGGCATGTCTTTTGAGTGACTGAGGTAAACTGGCCCCATAACTGTGACCCGCGCAATCATCTCGCCAGCAAGAACGCACGCGGACACCAGGATCCTTCTGCAGCAATCGTTTATTACAACAGCGATGAGAGGAAGACCCCAAGCCCCAAAATGGCACGGTTTATATATCCTTTAGGTTACATCTGGGTGGCGTGTTGGTTCCTGATTTGCAGAGGCCAATCAGGCCATATGACGTGTCCGAATGACGTGACTCCGGGGCTGGTCTTTAGCCTAGTCGCATGTGCAGTGGCAATTGTTTACTAATCAGCCGGCCGGATGCTGGCGCCATCTTGTAATGGCGTTTGCAGGCTCTTTACACATAACCAGCTTATATGTTATGTGAAATGGCTTAGCACCTCAACTTCTTTTTTTAAAGTACCTTTTCTATTTTGTCTACCATGAAGATTCTTTATAATGGTGAAGACTAGGAACAAATCTAGGGAAAGAAAGAATTGTTCCTAATTTTAACGTGCCTTTTCAATCTCTCTCTACCTAGTCTCTTGATTTAAAAGCCAAGGGAACAATGCGAGTAAAAGCTGATAAAGACAGACTCTCCCTAGAAAACTGAGAGGAAGCAGAGCAGAATAGGCCAAAACTGAAGTTCTGGTTGAGTTTGGGACAGAAAGGAAGGTAGGGATACTTCACAGTAACGAATCTCATCTTGTCTCAGTGGCACTAACATAGCATCTGGTCCCTCACAGTGTCTCAGAAACTTTTCTATTGTTAGGACACAATACTCAACATCCACAACTTAGAGGAGGAGCGACTTCTTTTAGCTGACGGTTTCCAAGGCCTCAGTCCTTGCATGGTGGTTGGCTCCAAAACAAGGAACAGCATAGCAGAGGAAAGCTGTTCACTGCGTAGCAGCCAAGAAGTAGAGAGAAGGGAGTAAGCAGAGGCAAGAATGTATCCTTCTGAGTCCAGCCCCAGCAGCCTCCTCTCCAAGCAGGCCCCACCGCCCTGACAGCACACGAAACCATTCAGGTTAGCCAATGGATGAGCACGTCCATGATTCAATCCAGACTAACTTAGCTCTTTCGCATTCTCTCTCCCTTTTTCTCTCTCTCTCCCTCTTGCTCTCACTCTCTCCCTCTCCTGATGATACAGAGAATGAATCTAGGGCCTTTTCAGTAACCGACATTCCCAGTCCTTTCCTTTCCTCCCTTCTCCACTTCCTTCCTTCTCCTCATCCTTCTTTCTCTCTTTCTTTCTTTCTTTCTTTCTTTCTTTCTTTCTTTCTTTCTTTCTTTCTTTTTTTGTTTCTCTTTTTGTTGAGACAGGGTCTCAGGAAGTCATTAAGTTGCCCAGGCTGCACTTGAATCTGCAATCCTCCTGCCTCAGTCAGTCTCTCAGAGTGCTTAGATTATAGGCACGTGTCACCATGCCCAGCTTCCTAGTCTAGCTTAGAATAAACATAAGCACATTCTTGCCTCTTCTACCTGTGGATCATAGACCTCTTGGGGCCAAGCATTTACTCAGAACTATCATAAACATTGTCATGCTTCAAAGGCTAACAAATGAAAGTCCTTCATGTAGTTGTCCTGGCCATCAAACGATGGTAGATGATTCATGGGGAAATGACGTCAATTTTAGAGATTCACAAATACAGCACATTGGTTTTCAAAAAGAAATTTTTGTAGATGCAACGGGTAAGGGGAGTATCACCTGAATTCTCTGCTGGAGTTGGAGACACTTCTACCACACACCAAACAAGAGCTTCAGTGCAAATGAAACATGATGATTGCAAACACACGGGATTTGAAATGTAGCGACTCCTACGATGTCTGGGGCAGATTCTGAATTTCAAGGTGCATATTCAAATATGTGGTAAAAGATTAGATCTTTTATGACAAAACATTTATAACAATGTGTATTTTAAATCTTATCATCTCAGTACTTCTTTTCATACAAGTTGCTTTTATTGGACCACCAGCAGCAAATTCCTGCAATTTTATAGCCATGTGACATTGTTGTCATTGCTTTTAGCTCAGGCAACGCCACATCTGTTAGTAAAGAGACTAACAGTATTCTCTTATGAGTCACTAAAATACAATTGCCAAAACCAATTAAACGAGTGCCAAATATGACAAGTCACCAGAAGACTTTCAGCAATTTACAATGTTTTTGCTGGGAAAGGGAAATAAAGAAAAGGGAGAAGTAAATTTGCATACAACTTTTTCCCCCTCTTTATTTATTTTTCTTTTCATTTTTCCTTTTTATTCTGGTGAGTTTTAGAAAGTAGAATCACTAAAATTCAGTAATGCTAACTCTATTACTAATTTTTCTGGGGTTTTCCCCATGGTAGTATAGAGATTATAATTATAATTTTTTGTGTTTATTTTTCTTCCATTGCCACACTACAAAATATTCCATTTCTTCCTAAAGTGAAAGTGCTGACCAAAAATGAATGAACAAAATGTGGAAAAAGTTATGACTAGATTTTGAGTATCAGTAATGTTGGTCATATATTCAACAGTAATGAGATAAATGAACAATGTAGGTCTGCATATAGAATGGTCTTCAGATGAGACATTTCATTCAAACAAAGGCTTGGGATAGAGCTAGGGAGACAAACTGAGAGGTCCAAGTATTTTGTTCCTCTCACTGAACTCCAGAATAGTAGCCTGTTGGCAGGACTTATGGGAAATGGGATATCTCAATACATGTAAGTTTCAAGAGGAAACAATGTAAATTTATTCTACATGGAATGTAAAAAAAAACTTTATTAAGCTACTTGATATACTTTTATATCTTCCCACTTGGATATTTTCAGACTCATTAAATTATTTCAATAAATTTGAGGTTATCGTAATTTTTTCCAAATATTCTAGAGATACAGGAAAAGATATGCTTAGTCAGAAGCTGTGGTTTACAGGTGTCCTTCAAAAGTTCATTGCAACCCTAATCTCCAATGCAACAGCATTGAGAGATGGGACCTTTAAGAGTGATTTTGGCTATTTAAGAGGATTAATGCAGCTCTCTCGGGACTCCGTTAGTTGCCCCAAGAGTAGGTTCTTACAAAGCAAGGCTGCACCTCATGCTTGTCTCTTCATTATACGCTCACTTATACTTCCACCATAGGATTCTACCATTTTGTACATTTTATAAGGAAGCAAAATGCCCAGATGTGCCCACCTGATCTTATACTTCTGGCCTCTGGAACTATAAGCTGAATGATCCTGATAAACTACCTGATGTCAAGTATTCCATTTTAACAGCAGAAAGTGGGCCAGGACATCAGATCAGTTGTACTATATGAATTTCTGTTTCTAGATACACACATGTGGCTAGAAGTTACCATATGGCATACTTGTGTAAGGCTAATGGCTGCCATATTGGACACCACAAATATATTTCCATCACTGCAGAAATTTCTATTGAATGATGATAATCAAGATAATTATGGGAAGCCAGGATTATGGTATATATCTGGAATCATAGTATTCTGGGAGGCTCAACCAAGAGGATTGAAAGTTGGAGCCCAGCCTGGGTAACTCAATGAGACCCTATCTCAAAATTACATTTAAAAAGAAATAGAGCTAAGGAAGTAGCCCAGTAGGAAGGCCCTGGGTTTAATCTTCAGTCAAAAAAAAAAAAAAAAAAAAAAAAGAGTCTGGGGAACCGGCCAAGGCATAATCGTAGGCACTTAGGAGGTTGAGGTAAGAGAGTCATGAGCTCAGGCCAACTTGGGCTACATTTCTTTTTTCAAAAGAAAAAAAAAATGAGAATTTTTGTCACCACAAAGAGAATAGAGAAGGGAAAAGTTTTGGAATTTTTAGCCTTTAAAGGATGAGCCATAGGAGCATTCCAAAAGGTAGGGAGAAGTGAAGAGCCAGAAATACAGGAGGAGAGAGTCAAAAGTCAGCAAGGAAATGAGAATGCCACATACCCAGCTGAGGCGATAGCCGAAAATATCATTGAATTTAGTAATTAGAAGGTGGTAAATGGTCTTGGAACAAGCTTAGTTGGGGGCTAGCCTCCAGATCACAGTGGGTGTGAAATGAATGGGTAGTCGGGCCTGCCACTCCAGCATTCTGCGAGGCTGAGGAGGAGGACTGCAAGTTTGAGCCCAGCCTGGGCAATGTCTTAGTTCCATCTCAAAATCAAAACTCAAAAATAGGCTGGAGATGTAGCCCGGTGTGAAAGCCCTGGTCTCAATCCGCAGTACTATAAAACAGATAAATAAGTAAAGGAATTATAATTATATATTAATTTTTAAAAGTGAATAGGGCCCGTCTTAGTTACTACCTTGTTGCTGTGACTCAACACCCAAAGTGCACAGCTTTAGAGAGAAAAGATTTATGTTATCTTACAGTTTCAGAAAGTCACAGTCTATTCACAGGTGGTAGAGTCACATGGTGGGGCTTCAGCTAGAGCCAGAGCCAGAGCCGGTGCTCCAGGAGACAGAGATCCTCACGGCAGCACGGCAGAACTAAGAAGTCTGGGAGGAAGGGAGAAACCAGCACACCCCCTCCAGGCCCAGCCCCAAGCATCCACCCCTTCCAGCCATGTTCCATCTCCCAACACTACGGTATCCATAGGTACATGAGGCTTTCCAGACACAAACCATGACAGGGGACTAGCACCAGAACTGATGAGTGTGAACAATCATTTAAGAAATTTAATTGTGTAAGTTAAAGTGAAGGTGATATTTTTCGTCTAATAAGCAGCTGAATCTGAACAACCCTTGACATAGTGATTCCTCATTTCGGTTCTTCCTGCGGCCCTGGGGAGCATACAGAAACGAGGGTCCTGGGGAGCAGGATTGCATCAGCTTCCCGCCTCCTGTGTCACTCTGTGGTAACCCAGCTATGTCAGGAAGATCTAGCTCACCGGATGGTCAGTCATGAGTCCCATAAACTGGAAGATTCTTTTTTTTCATTTTTGGTAGTAATAAAAAAAATAATGTTAATTTTTTTTTACTTGAACTGGGAAGAAACACCTCACTGGTGGGAAGACAAAAAGTTACCATGTTTTGATTTTTTAATCCCCTGGGTGAAAGAAGTACTACTAGTGTTTTATTTAATATTACAAAAGAAATGCAATCTCTGGGATTGCATCAAGATAGAAGGCTTCTGCACAGTGAAGAAAGCAACAGAACAATCACAGATCGGGAGGACATATTTGAAAATCATCATCAGATAAGGGGCTGGTGTCCAAAATAAACAAGTTACTCACTAGTAGAAAAACTCAAGCAGGCCTGTTTAAATGGACCACGGACGTGATTAAATATTTCTACTTCTCAACAGAAGGCAAATGACCAGCGAGTATATTAAGAAGTACTCACTACCTCTAATCATCCAGAGAAATGTGAATTAAAACCACAAAGAGCTATCATCTCGCACCTGTTGCGAAGGTTGTTCTAAAACAGATAAAGATAGATGTGGAGAAAAAGAGACAGAAATTGGTACAGCCATTGTGGAGGGTGGTATGGGATTTCCTAAAAAAAATTTCCAAATAGCATTGCCATATGATTCTGCAATCTCTCTTGTAAGTACATATCCAAAGAAAGTGAAATCAATACTTCAAAAGAGACATTTGTCCACCCTTGTTTATTGCAGCATTATTTATGATAGCCAAGGTATTGACTGGCTGGGCATTGACCAATACATAGAGAAAACTATAGAACGTTATTCAGCTGAAGAAGGAAGGAAATTCTAGTATTTTCAATAGCATGGGTGAACCCGGGGAAGATCAGGCCAAGTGAACGGAGCCAAGTGCACGAAGACATGGCTACGTGACCTCGTGTGTGCGGAATCTGAGGCATACTCTCGGAAGAGAAGATAAATGGTAGTTGCCAGGAGCTGAGGGAAGGTGGGAATGGGAAGTATTGGTCACGTGTAAAAGTTTCTTATAGGGGAGGGATACCTTCTGGAGCTCTATACACAGCAGGTGCCATACTGAAGAATCAGGTACTGCATCTTTGAAATTTGCTAAGAGGGATCTTACTGTCTCACCGTACACACAAAAAGAACAGAAAGGGGATTGATGATGTGAGCTGATGCATGAGCTCCTTAATTTGATGGTGAGAATTATCTGTTCATATATGTGTGTACCAAAGCATTGCGCTGACAGTTTACATATAAAAGTCACATAAGTCAAAATGAAAGACCTTATTTTTAGAAATATTTATTTATTCTCATTCTGAAGAGCCTATATGTTTAAATACTTCTAAAAGACTAGAGGAAAAAAGAAAAAGGCTGAGAAAGAGATTTTATTCACGCGCATCGCCCATGATAGTATGTAAGAAACCTTAGGCAGAGATGCCCATTGAGATCTGCATGGACAACGACCAGGGCCAGACGTCACCACCTATGCCAAGGGGATCAAAGAGGCTCTTCCCAGGACCAGGGAAACTGTGCAGACAGCCAATGACAAAACTGATCTTTCTCTTCAAATGAGAACGCTATAAAATGCTGACCTGAATTGGGCTCTCCCCTTTGTTCTACAGTGGAACAGAAGCCATTGAAAATGCGTTTCCAGCTGAACTGGGGCTCATTATGCAGTGACCTTGCATAGGGACCTTTTGTTTAGCAGCAGAGACAAAGTGAGCACGTTGGCCAGAACCTAACTGTCCACCTATTTGTCCATGAAAGTCTTTTGAGCCCTTTTGGCTCCAGCCAAGTCATGGCAGAAGTCCAAGCTTGGCAGAACTCTATCTCCTGAATGTTGTGTTTCTTTCACGCACTCTCAAAACCTGAAGCCGGCTTCAGTTGGTCCCATGACTCTGCGACTCCTTTTGGTTCTCTACTTGGACCATTCTCCAAGAATAATAAGTGAAATATTCTATTCACAAGCCCCGTGCAGCCTAAACATCCAACATCTCTTAAGGAGGATTCCCTGGTGCCACTAACTCCATGACAATCTTAATTAAGCCTGCCTCCAATTTACATCTTAAAAATTTGCCATAGTAAGCTGGACTCTCCAAAGGACGTCAGCCATTCTTTGCCAAAGTCAAAGAGGAACACCGGAAATAAAGCTATTGAATGTTTGGGGTGGTTGAAGGCCGCAGTAGGGTTCTTTGCGGTGTAAATGTCCATGACAGTTCATCAGCGATGATTCCCCTGATAGTTTTACTTAAAACATTCTCAACCTCAAGGCTGGCTTATTCAAGATGTCTTACAGAAACCTAAACCTTCATTATGTGTCAGCTATGAATTCTAGGTGCTGCAATGAACTAAGCAAATAAAATGTCCTCTTTTCACAGATCTCTAGTTATATACCCTTCAGAAGTTAGGAGAAAATTGAAATATAATTCCCATTGATTCATTAGTGACATCATTTTAGACATTTTAGAGTGTGTTATTTATTATTATCATCAAAAGAATAACATTTGCTATGAAAGCTGAGAAAAGAAGTTGGTATTTATTGATCAGTTCTGGATGTTTATGGATTAGCACTGTTGTCCTCCGTTTATACACAAGGAATGACAAAGGGGGGAGTAATGAACTGAAGCTTTGTGACTCCAACAGCGAAGGCAAGCGTGAAGGGCCGAGAGCATACTCTCCCACACGTAAAGGAGACAAATACTCCTTACCCCCCGGAAGTGAAGCACGCAATGTACCAAGTCTCTATTCAGATAAGAAAAGGGAGCCAATCAGAATGAAGAAATGGAACGTGGCCATCTTTGCCTGCAGGGAGCATGGGTTCTTTTGTATGGTGTTAACAAGAAACTAAGTAATTGGTTTCCACTGGCAGCCGTGTTGTGGCAGAGTTCAGGGGATGGAACAGCTTCAAGATAAAGAAGTGAAAGAATCTGTTTCATGGCAACTACAGTGTTCCTGGGATCCAGTCCACCTTCGAAGTTCTCTGCAAGTAAGATAATAAATCTTTTCTTTTCTTCATGCACCATAAGTTAAAGGTCTTGATAACATTAATTGAAGATCTAAAGTCCTAAGAAAACGACACCACCTCAAGATCTTCAAATTGGATACCTTATCCAGTGACCAGGGGAAGGCAAACTGATGTTCAGAAAGCTGTGAACCTCAATAAGACTTGGGTGAGGCCAAGTCTAGAAAGACCACAAGTTCTCAACTAAGCTGGCAGAACAAACCACAGGTAACCCTGCAAATTGCAGGGATAGCAGCCTGAGATCTCAGGGAACAAAAGACAGAAGAAACTGAAGATCCGTAGCAGCTCCAAACCAGAGTGTCCTCCCGTGCCACAAGATCACAATGACTCCTTCCAATATTTCTGCAGATCCAGGTGCTCTCTTGGGAAGAGTGAGATGAAGAAGAAAAACTATGAACACCAAATTACCTACCCTCTCCCAACAAAAGAGTAGTCAAATGTGAAAAAATAAAAAAGAAACCTTTGGCCAATTTCAGTCATGCCTTAGTATCTGGGGTTGGGGATAGAGTTTAGGATCCCCACTGACACCGAAATCTGAGGATGCTGAACCAAATCCTTTATAATGACTTAGTATTTGTACTTAACCTGCGGACAACTTCATGGTACCTCAAGTCCTCTGTACAGGACTTAGAATAACTCGCACGATGTAAGTATTATGTAAATAGGTGGTTTATGTCATTATTAAGGGAATAATGGAAAGAAAGAACTTGTGTGTGTTCAACGCAGACACAGTTATTTCCCCCTGGATATTTTTTGATCTGTGATTGGTTGTAGCTGGAGATGGAAAATCCATGGATACAGAAGGGTAGCTGGGGTTCCCACTCATCTCCCTCCTCTTCCTCAAGCCCTTCCTGGCCAGCTACCCAGCAAGGTGAGAATCTGTGAGGAAGATTAGAACCTTTTAGAAGATGAGGACGCTAAATATTTCGTGCACGTGGAAATAATGTACGTAAATTTAATGTAAACTATAGGGCCACAGAAGTCACATGAGTATAGCAGAACTTTAAAACACAATGTAGTTTTATTCTTGGTGGTTACTCCCGCTGCACTCTGTGTGGGTGGCAAACATCTTGCCTCTGTTCTTTTCTTGAGCCCATGGTCAAAACTACTGGCCAATCATCACACTGAGCATACACAGGATCCCAGAGGCCTTCTCAATACATCCTTCATTGAGAACACTACTGACTGATCAGAGGTGGAAAATAAATAGGAATTATCTGCAAACACGGACCTCGTGACCATCAGCAACCTGGATTCTAACCTCCATTTCTTATTGGAAGGTAGCATGGCTGTAGCAGAGGCTGTAACACTCACCCCGAAGGACACTAGGGCTGCTCCAATGCAGAGAGAAAAATATGTGTAACTGAGAGCTGTGCTTAAGAGAACCTGGATTTTCATAGTGACTCCTTTTATCCCGGCAACAAGCGGGCCTTTTATTCCTCCTTCCTCCCACCTTGTTCCCAGGCATCATAAAACACACAGGCTCTCCCTCAAGGCTTTTCAACTGGTTCCAGAACCGTAAGCAACACCAATGCTTTTAAGACACCTTGTAGCAGCCAAAAGTTTAGCCTTCTTGGTGTGGGTTTTTCTTCACTCTCAGTGTGGTTGAACATCTGACAACCATTTGGTGGAATAAGTAAAGGGATTAGAACAAGAAACACAACCTTTTGTTGACTTTTCTGCTGATCCATTGGAAATTCAGTCAGACCCACAAAAACACACCAGTTCTGACTTGAATATGAAAAATGCAATTCTGGCAGAAGCCAGTTCCAATGTTGGAGGTCATAGGTGGCTGTCAACACGGCGTCCCTCAAGGAGGTCCTCTCCCTAGTCTTTGCCTCCCTATTTTTTGAAATTATACCCACATTCTGGAGAAGACCAGATGAATAGTCATTTGTCCCCTTAGCTATTGTTGCTCAAGACCACTTGGTCAAAGTCTGGGAAGTTACCTTGCCTTAGGAAGCAGTCACAGGACTGGTGGCTCATCCACCCTGTCAGGCCCAAGGCTCTGACCTGACCACACTGTGGGCATCCCACAGTTGGTTTCTTTTATTTTGTTTCCTTTCCTTATTCTGTCTGGTGAAATCTATAGTTATTCTGCACTCCATATTGTAAGACCCTGAAGCATATTAAATCTTATAATCCTATAAAATCTCTTGACTCTTTCTTAACTTTGAAAGCTACACACCAGTCTTGTACAAGCACTGGGACAGGGACAGGGGGCATACAGCTGAGTGGTTAAAGCACTTGCCTAGCACATACAAGGCCTTGGGTTTGATTCTCCAACAACACTTAAAGTGTGGTGGCACATGCTTGCAATCTTAGGATTGCCGTGAGTGTGAGTTCAAGGCCAACCTGAGCTACATTTGAGCTACATAGTGAGTTCAAGACCAGCCTGAACTATAGGGTGAGAGCTTGTCTCAAAAACAAAAACAAAAACAAAAACAAAAACAAAAACAAAAAAAAAAAACATAGAAGCTGCTAGTTGGGTTTCTAGGATAACTGAGAAAAATAGGGAAATGAATCTCTCTTTATGACATGATAATCTTAGTTGTCAACTTTGGTGGTGTGAAAGACATCTAATAGGTCAGTAAAGTTCCCCGCTGGGTGTGTCTGAGTGGGGCAAGGGGCATGCAGCACCTGGGCCCTGGACCATTTCACTCTGTCTCTACTTGTCTTGTGTTTTTGTTTGTTTGTTTGTTTGTTTTTTGTTTGTTTGTTTGTTTGTTTTTTTGGCGGCTTTCCTCTACCCTGTCCATCTACCATGATGTTTCTCGCACAGTCAGCTGACCGGAGACTAAAATTATGTCTAAAAATAAACTCTTCTTGCTTTAAATTGTATGCCAGCTACTGTGTCCCCACCCTGGAAGCTGACCAGTACGCATGGCTCTTCTTCCTCAATCCTGGGCACATACGTGTAGGCCATGAAATCTTCCAGAAAGACATCCCGGTCATTTATTTGTCTTTCCTATCCAGAAGGGAATAAAAGGGTTGCTGTGGGGACACAGAAGCTGTTTTCTGGGAACTGTAAGACAGAACCTCACCTTCTTAGCCTGCTGGGGGCAGAGCTAGTGCTTACTGGGGCCTGGGGCTGCTGCAGGATGGGAAGTGTCAGGGACAGACACCAGAGGAGAGGAGGCTTCCACCTACCCAGGCTAGCAAGGCAGTGAAGACCTCCAACAGGCTATGCTGTGGAGTTCTGCCCTGTGGCTTTCACACAGGCCCAGTAAATTTAGAGCCCTGGCGGGGAGCTGAACTGCTGACCTCCAGCAACAAAGGAATGCTCCTTGCTGTTACAGGCCCCCTCCTGAGCCCTCCAGCCCTGCTGTCTCCTGTTCCTCCTTCTATGACTCTAACAGGGATGGGTCCGTGATGAGCTTCCCTCCCTACAAGGAGGTTATGGTGCCCCAGCCTTGGTGCTGTAGCTTCCAGGCCCTTTCCCGGTGAAAAACAAGGCAGGGCAGGAAACCACAAGGGAAAGCAACTGTACACGTATACAGGATGTGATCTTTAAAAATGTGGCGAATGTTTAAATTTTTAATTTACTATAGTAAAAGGCATATTGCCATTAATCGTCCTCAAACCATTCTCCCTTGCCTCAAACACACTTATCCCAGAGTTCTTGCCTCTGTCTAAAGCAGTTCTAGAACTTTTCTTTTGTGATTGTCCTGAGTTGTGCTGTCCTTGCTGCCTTATTGTCTTGAATCAATTAAAAAATTTAGTTTTATGGTCATTTTGAATTTAGGGAGCAGCCATAATTTTCATGGTGTCAGAGCCAGTGAACAAAGTGGGTGGGGGCACGCGATACATTTTTATGAGCCTGCCTTTCCATGGGATGACAGTTGGCTGCAGCATTCACTATATATTTTAAAAATCAGATTTGATAAAGACATGTATGGAGGAAGACTTCCAGAACTGCTTCAGAGAGTGGTGGGAATGATCAAGACAGGTGGATTCACGGCAACGTGTCTTTTACTGTAACTTTTCTCCTTTAAATATTTGCCTTACAATCTCCCCTTGTGTGTACACAAATGTGTATCTGTATATATTCATGGCATGGTACATATTTTATTGTATGATGTAATAATATTCTTGTACAATATTATTTGATCCCTGAGAAGATTTCTAGTGTTGCTGTCATCTTCTTTAAAGAGCACATATATTTATAAGACCTTGGCAATGAAAAGAACTGACTAAACAGAAAGACAGGTGGTGCCAATTTCTGAGGTCTGAGCTCACGGATGTGGTACACCACAGCCCGACCTCATGGCAATGAACATGCAGAGCTGGCAAAGGAGCTGTCTTAGTCACTTTGTCATTGCTGAGACACAGTCCCCAACATCCACAACTCAGGGGAGGAAAGATAAGTTTAGCTCACAGTTTAGTAGGTCTCAGTCCATTCATGGCTTGCTGGCAAAGACTGATGTACATGGCGGAGGCCTTGCTGGAGGAAAGCTGCTCATGGCATGGCAGACAGGAAGCCAAGTGAGCTAGCATGCGTCCTCCCAGGTCACGTTCCAGGGGCCCACCCCTTCCTGGTCAAGCCCCAGTGTTCCAACCCTTCCAACCAGGGCCCGCCTCTTAACAACACATGGTTCCATAGAATTTCCACAACATTCAGATCCAGGAGGCTTTGGGGGACATTCCAGGTCAAACCATAGCAGGAGGACAGAGGACTGTTCCCTCGTCTTCTCCATATCATCACCCAGTATATTTCTTTGACCTCTTCTTCTAACACAAAAAAGGGATCAATAAGTAAGGAGATGGGTCGGCTAATTATTCCGATTTAATCAGTACCCTTCATATATATTTATAATTCATAAAAATCTTTTATTTATTGATTTTGGAGACAGGGTCTCACGCTGTAGCCCAGACTGGTCCTGAACTCACTATGGAGCCCAGGCTGGCCTGGAACTCATGGCAGTCATCCTGCCACAGCCTCTCGAGTGCTGGGATTATAGATGTGCACCACAACAGTCAGCTTATGTAGTGCTGGAGAATTGAACATGGGAACTTAGCACTTGACTTAGGACTTGCTAGGCAAGCGCTTTAACTGCTGAGCTATTATTCCAGCCCTCATAAAACATTTTAAAAGAAGAAACAGTTATTTGGAAGCTACTGACAGGATCAGTCATGAAAGATTTCTTTACTTTGGGACTTCTGCAAGCCTATGTGAATGTGTGTTCATCTTGAGATGCACAGTTTCTCAAACCCATCTGACCACAGATCCCCTCTGTCATCAAACAGCTCATGAAACTTGGGTCCTATGGAACACACATTGGGAAATACTGCCTAACATTTCCTCTTGCTGTTTGTCTTCTTAATTTGTATGACATCACTTTCAGGCTAGACAGAAACCTTCTCCTCAGCCTTGAGTAAATATAATTTTCCTAAGTTTCTGTCTTCTTGATGTTTTTGTAAGTCCCTCCCTGTCCAAGTCAAACCTGGATTCAGAATGACAATTTTTCTGTCTTTGCCAAAAGCCTCACATTTGGACATTTATCCTTAAATATTTTCAGTCCCCTCAAAATTCTTCAAAGTTTAGGAAAAAAAAGGGGAAGATGAAGTCCTCACACTTAAATTCCATCAGCTGTTCTAAAATGTTTTAACAACACAGACACCCTTAAACACAGTACTCGCCCTAACAGTGTGTTCCAAGGGTCTCTGTGTTTTCCCTCTAGCTAATTGGATGTATACGTTACCTTTCTTCCAGGAAGCTGAATGGGGTACACACTCAAAAGTAGTTTCTGTAAGTTGTGGGGCTCAGGCTGAGAGGAAAACTGTGGCTTGAACTGAATCTGCGCAACGCTCTTGTCCTCTGCACGATGATGATGAGATAATGCGGCTACCGCTTATGGAGGCTGGCCCAGGAAAGGGGCCAAGTGGTCAGCCTGCTGCAGTCTCTTCCCTCTTACATCACACTATAAGACAGGTACTCCTGCCACCTGTCACCCCCGATTTTACAGATGAGAATATTGAGGTTGGGGACATGAACCCAGGTCCAGCTGAGTCGAGAACCTATGCCTCTGATGTTTGCTCCTTGTAAAGACGGTGTGCCAGTTTCTGGGAGAGAAATGGGGTGAAACTTTTTAGGAGACGAACCCGAAAGCTCAGCAGCTCCCTCCATGAAGTGGTAACTACGTGTCTACCAAATGTTGCTCATTATTTTATAAAAGATTTTTTTTTAAGTCTGGGCTTGATACAAATTGAAAAACGTGAACTCTGGTTCTCACTCAAAGATTTGAGGTGTACACATGTGTGTGTGTTAGGAGGGATGGGGTAGATAAGCCACATTTTTCTTCTATTAGCTAAAATCAGTTTGTAACTTAGTTGGGTCTAGTGGTACCCACCTGCGATCCCAGCACTCAGGAGGCTGAGGCAGGAAGATCATGTTTTTGTAGCTAGGCTGGACTGTATAGTGTGACTCTGCTTTTGAAAAATCAGCTTAAGTTTTACATTAAGATGGTATTGTTTCAAAGAAGATTCAAAGAAGAAAACAGTTCTAAAAGGGAAGCTTGTCTGAAGTTTACAAAGCAAGAGAGCACTACTTCCACGTATTAGCAGCATAAATATCTGTGAATCCAACTTTGTTTTAATATCTCCCATCCAAGAGATACATCTCTATAAGCTATACATTTTTTTCACATTCTCGCACCAGCTTAAACAGTGATCATTACTGCTTAAATTTAATAAATCAAGAAATAAAAGCTTCAAGAGGTTAATTGGCAAGGTAAAGCCACGAAGCTAGATTTGGTGCCAAGTACAAAATAAAACGAGTGAATCCAGGAAGAGGAATCGGGCTTAGGTCTGGGTCAGTGCAGTAGCTACAGCAGCCACCTTCCCCTGCCTGGACAGTGGTCTAGCTGAGGCACTGAACATGATCCTAGGTCTATGGCCACAGAACAAGATCAGTGTGGCCCATGATATTTCTCTGTCTTTGGGCTGAGACCTGAGACCTTGGTTGCAAGAAATGTAGTCATTGCTGCAATGAGGTACAGCCTCGTGAATGAACAATGCGTCTAAATCACTGTAAGCTTCCTCAAGAAAGGCGTCTTTTACCCAAAGCATCCTTTGACTCTTGCCATTCTTGATTTTATTATTCAGCCTGTATTAATTAAAATATAGTCTGAAATATCAGCCTCAATTGGAAGATCCAATTCACTGGGTCCTCTAAAACGCCCGTTGTCTTTGACCTCAGTCAGTGGAACCTCAGTGTACGCCCTGAAATCTCTTTTTTAAAAAAAATGCACACGTACAAAAGAAAGTAAAAGGTGGTGAAATGGACAAAAATCTCTCTCTCATATGACGGTGCCTTGACTTGGTTGCTTTTAAGATGTTTCAATGGATTTTCTTTCTTCTTTCTTTCTTTCTTTTTTTTTTTTTCATCTCCCAAACTACCTTCTTTGTTTCAGATCCCTGTTTGCCCTCCTGCCTTTTCGGCAGTGTCACTTACTGCTTTGCCAGAAATAACTGAATGCAGGACACAAAAGGACAATGAGACCCGTTACCGAGGCAAGAAGCCACCTGCATGCATTTAGAGAGGCTGCTTCTCATGTGTCCTGCCAGTTTGCACCAAGGGCACTAACAAAGGCCGCCAGGCCCCCTACCCACAGTGAGGGAGGGAGGGCGAGCCCCCCAGCACCCGCAGACTTGTTTCTCCCATCCTTTTCTACTCAAAAGAAATTGCAAAGAAATAGGAGAGCAGCGAATCTGTTCTGATTCACATTAGCAGCACTGATTATAATGTATTTACAAGTGTCTAAAGTGGCCACTGATGTCTCTTAGGCCAGAGTAACAGGCAGAGCTCTAAGGTGACCTTCCAAGTCATTACTCACTGCCTCACTCCCGCTAACCTGAAAAGTCAAAGCTATGGGAACAATGAAAATCGAGCTGTTCCTGATGGGGAATGTTAGCTGAAGACATCGCTGACCCTTTCCGTTTGTCCACCAAAGGACTGGCTCCTTTGTTTTACGCATTCTTTCCTTACTTTCTATTCTCTTTACTGCTGACTTAAGTCTCCAGAAATTAAAGTTTAAGATGAGTTGGAAAATACTGCACAAAGACCACATACTGCACATACTCATAACTGCTTCCTTCAAAGGAAAAATATTTTTTAAAAGTAGCACTGGGAGCTCAACATAGTGAAAGGGCCATGCAGACAGTGGCAAGTGACTCAGCATCACGTGGCTGAGCGTGGGAAGATGGTGGGAGGCGATTGCTCACGTGGGGTAAGTGAAGGACCTCTTCGTGCAAGAAATTGGACTGCATTGACTGGAGAGGAAGGACGCAGAGCGAGTTTGCTCACTTTAGATCTTGCCAAGTGTGTAACGCACCTGCAGAGTTAATTTAGGAGATGTTTGGGCCATGATGGGCACGTGTGGGCCACACAGAGCAATGGCATGCCATTGTCGGCACAAGTCACCGTAGGCAAGGGTACGTTCTAGCACAAACCCTCTGGCCCCTGCCCAAAGCGCTTAGTTACTGAATTATCAAAAGGACTCCTCATCTGACGAGGTCGTAGTGCAAACCCAACGATGGTGTATCGGTGAGGCCTCGCCACAGCTCTCATATGAACACTGAGCTGCTTCTCAAGTGCCCAGTGCTGAGGACGGGCCAGGGCAGAGCCATCATCAGGCGTCACGGTGTCTGCTTTATAGTAGGCACTTAATATTCGTTGAGTGAGTAAATAAATGAATGACCACAACTTCACCTGTGACCTGTGTGAGGTCACCAGTGATACTGATTGTTCCAGAGGAGTATATGTATCTTAGAAATATTAGTATTGTTTGATCATTTTATAAAGTCTAATAAACACCCACACACCCACACACACATTTTCTTGGTGATACCGGGGTCCAACGTAGGCCCTTGCACGTACTGGGCAAGTGCTCTGCCGCTGAATTATATCCCCGGTCCAGCTGCTGTACTCTCAGTGGCATAAAACAAGAAAGGAACGGGGAAAACATAAAGAAAAAAATACATCTTTCAAAGCTGTTGAACAAAGTAGTGTTCAATTTCTCAGACGTGGGTGGGGGAGGGAGCCTTCTCAGGCAGTCCAATCCACGGAGCCGTGAGGGCCAAGCCTCTCTTACAATCGGGTCTATGAGGAGAAGTTCCAAACCCAAAGTACCAGAGACTAAGCATCAGGACGCAGGCACAAACCCAGTTGGAAGCCAAAATGCACTGAGAGAGAGCATGGCGGAGGGGAGGGTTTAGAGTCGGATAAGGCAGATTCTCAGGAGTTCTGGAAGAGGTTTGAGGACTGCAGTAGGGGGATGGGCAAAAGCCAGGTCTCAGGACAGACACCTATGAGTTTAAAAAAATACTAGATCCAAAATGTGGTATATGTGCACAATGGAGTATTGTTCTCTTAAAAAATAAATTTGAAATATTTGTAGGTAAATGGATGTGCCTTGAGGTTCTAATGCCTAGCAAAGTAAATCAGACAGCAAAAGGGGAGTAATCCATGGTTTCACGTGTATGAGAAGGCCAAAATATAAACGACCTAAAGAGCAGTAAAGGAGAGAAGAAAGGAAGCAGAGGAGTTGGGAAAGGGATCCGAAGTGGGGGGAGTGAGAATGGGATTGGAGAGAGGAGGAGTAAAAAAATCAAAATTATATATATGATAAATATACATATATATGATAAATATGCATATATATATATATATGTCTCAAAATAAAAAATAAGAAATGCTGGGATGTGGGATGTAGCTCAGCACAAAAGCCCCAGGTTCAATCCCCAGTACTGAAAATAAAATTGACTGCATTTCCCATGAGGCTCAATTCTGCCCTGTAAAATATAAAAGGGAGTATCATGTGACAGTTTCTAGAGGTCCTTCTTAATAGGTGGCACGCTAGAAACTATGCTGATGTTGTTTAGCAAATCCCCCAACCTTCCTGGAGGGAGGCGGGGAAGCTAGCAGCTGTGCGCAGTAGGCGGGCCTAGGGGCAGCCTTCAGAGTGGGAGACCCATTCACACCCGGGCTCAGGCACAGTCCTTACCCACAGCTATGGCTCGTGGCCCAGTTACTCTGCCGCGTGTGTACCCTGCCATCTGGCTTGTGGCCTGCAGTCGCTCCAGAGCAGGACACCTCCGTCTTGCGTATGATGCACCCTCTCTGGCCTGCGAGGGACACTAAGCCTGGGAGTATTTAAGGGTACAAAGGTCACAGGGTGAGAGCACGAAGAGTATGGAGAACAAGGCCAAAGACTGTGGAGCAAGGTGAGTGCAAGAGCAGAGGGAGCGTGGGAAGTGAGTGAGAGCAAAACATTGCAGCTGAGAGCAAAACACTGGGGGCTGAGTTCCAGGACCCAAGGGTTCAAGGGTTAAAGTTCAAATCTAGTCACCCCAAAGAGAAAACGAGGCACTGCGGGAAATCCAGTCATACTTTATTCAGGTTCAGCAGAGCACGCAGCAGGCACAAGTCACCTCTGCAAGTTATGTCCGTAAGTCTTCTCCATGAGTCACTCTAACCCGCCCTTCTCAGGAGAGATAAACCCAGAGATTACACAGTAATACAGGCAAAAATGGCATGCAGCCAAGCGGTTGCAGAAGAGGGGGCCTCAAGGCTAATATGGCGTCGGCAAAACCGAGCCAAGTCCACATAACTGTTTACCACTAAAAGGCTCAAGGTCACGGTGAGAAGACTCAAGGCTACACCGTGGGAAGGCCCAGGGAAAGCCCGGGGCCTAAGTTACTCTACGCTCCCTACATGCCCAGAGAGAAGTTGCCAAAGAAGAGTAGCAGCCAGTGGGTCACTGGAGGCAGTATGCGGTGGGCTTTTTGGTGAGGCAACTACCTTTTGGAGTTACCCATAGACCTGTAAGCAACCCCTCACCCATACTCCTGTAAGTAATGCCAATAAACTCAGTGGTTCACCAAACTGGACATACTTTGGTGTGTCTGCTGTGCCCTGTGTAGGGTGGATAGGCATAGGTGTGCACATCTCCCCAGGAAAAGTACTCACGTGACAGTTCAATTTGCCTTCTTTTACATCCCTCCTTTTTGTGCTGTCTGGAGCACAGACATTTCCATCTTGGACCAGAGGGTGAGGGCTACAACACTGGGGTGACACTGTAGATCTGTGAGCTGGAGGAAATCTGGAGCCCTGCGGAGTCTGTAGGACATAAGCACCACAGTTGTCCTGGACTATTCACCCTTGGACCAAATTTACATAAAAGGAAAATAACACCCTTTCTTGTTTAAGCTGCTATTTTGGGTGTTCTGTCACTTGTCACTAAACCTAATTGTAACCAATGCAAGAAGACATAAAAATCCAATGATACAGAAGACTTAAAACAGGGCTCAGGATGTAAGTGTCTAGTAGCGCGTGTATCAACCACGTGTGAGGTCTTCCATTTCATCCCCTGTACCAAAGGAAAAACAAAAAACCAAGCAGAAGGCTTACAATGAAAGCAACGTACCTTGATGCCTCCCCAGCCCCAGCTGTGCTCCCCAGAAGCAATCCTTTTCAGTTTGTTAGGTGCCCACATCTCTAAATAATGTGTTTCCATAATTTTTGCTGCTCACTTTGAACTTCTCCTCTACTTTTTCGGAATTCTTTGAACCAACAAAATTATATCGGTGGGTTAGAGATGTAGCTCGGTGGTAGAGCTCTTGCTAGAGTGTGGGTTGCCCTGAGTTCAAGTCTCAGTACTGCAACGATGACCAAAAATTCTTGTGTGACTAAAGGCCAGGGATGTAACTATGTGGCAGAGGACTTGCTTATAGCCCGTGTGAGTCCCTCAGTGTGATATCCAGCACCACGGGGGCCGGGGGGGGGGGGTGCATCTTCAGTTTGTTTTGCCCTATTACTTCTGTTTCAGTGTAGCATTATTTATCCCCTTCTTTCCCATCCTTAAAACTTAAATCTCTTGTCCCCGTTTGTAAGACTAGGTCATTAGCTTGCCTGACTTCAGCTTTTCCTGTTCCTACTATTTTTACTCCTCTGTGCCCTTCTCATCTCAGCCTCTGTAATTTTTGCTCTTGTATTGTCTGCCAGCTGGTGGCATTGACACGATTTGACAAACAAGCCTTCCTTCCTTCTTTTGGACCCTGCGATGTCAGAACATAGAGGACTGCTCTGCTCTGTGCCACCACATTGGAGGCCATAGTTTGTCTGTAGCCCTCTGACCTCCAATCTAGAACTCACAGTGTTTATTGTAATTGTGTGTTTACACCCCACTTAGACTCCTTATCCTGACCCACACAACTGTTACGTAGAATTGTCATGGCCTAGTAAAGTTTTTGGAGTGATAAGACTGAACTTGAACCAGGTAGCTTCACATCTGTTGCTCTTGTGAATTTCTTTGTAGTCCGGTGCTTGAAAACCAAGATGGCAGATCCACATGCTCCTATAATACAATAAACTATGTTTATTTATGGCAGATAGAAGCTATGTCTGCAGAGGCGCACATTTGGCGTGTTTCCCTTTGTCTGGGTCTCGGAGATGCTGGCAACCCTGGTGGGCACACTTAAATCACCATCCATATGTGAGCCGATGTATCTTTACATAGCTCTGTAAAGATAAATTCAAGCCAAGAGCCCTTGGTGCTTTGAATGTCTGTTTGGTGGATCACAGGGGGAAGCTGTTAAAATTATAAGATGCTTCTCTAAACACACTGTTGGCTCAATGCACGTTCTCTCCACCGAGAAAAGATGAGAACACAGGAACACATGTTCAGATGCAGTTGCCTGGAAGGAGTGGTACCCATGTCGTGCGCATTCTTGGCACGAAAATACAAAACCATAATAAACACAAGAAGCCCATGTTTATCAGAAGCCCTTTTAGCTTGGGGCTATTAGGTTGGTCACACACAAGGATGGAGATGGAAACAAAAATGCTTTTTAAAAATAGACTGCTGTGCTTCCTACAGTGTTTCACACCAAGTCAAAGCTGTCCGAAGTCCCACACTGAAGTCTTCAACAGCTAACACTGGAGAGCTCAGGATTGTGAACTTGAAGTGTTTGTTTTTTTATTTAGATTTTTTTCACTCTTTAAAAAAAATTGTTGTACAGATTAATTGGGTTTCAATTTGGCAGATTATAACATACTTTATGTATATGTATATAACACACTTTAATAATTTTCACATCTCCCATTATCCTCTTTGTCCCACTGCCCCCCAATTCCACATTTTAGGGGAGTGTTTTGATGTGTATAATATTGTGTTAGTCACTTATTTGTTGCTGGGACAGAATACCTGACGTCCACAACTTAAGGGAGGAAAGATTTACTTCAGCTGACAGTTTCAGAGGGTCTCACACGTTCATGGGTGGCAGGCAACCGTGGAAGCACACAGCGGAAGTCTAGTCAGAGAAAAGCTCTTCACAGCACAGCAGACAGAAAGCCAAGTGAAGCAGGAGAGAGTGGCTCTCTGGAGACTCTGGCAAGGCTGGAGCGTTCCCAGGAGGGAGCTGTAACAATGTTTCTTCCTCCTTCCTTTACTTAGTTCAAGCAGACAGTTGAGTCTATAATACTGAGTGTACCCCAACAACACTTAGGCCATTGTACAGAGTATAGACAGAGTTTACTGTAAATGATGAATTTCCAGACAGAGAGAGAATGAGGCAGAGGGACAGAGACATAGAGACAGAGACAGAGAGACAGAGAGGATATCCTCATATTCTGGCCCACAAAGTGAAAGTTCTGCCCCCCCCCCCCCCGACCCCAACAAGTTGATCCAATCCCTCCAAGTCTAGCCCCAAACGTCTGCCCCTTTCAGCCAAGCCCTACATCCCCAAAACACAGTGTTCCCTAAATATCCCACTATGTCCAAATACATGAGTCTTTTGGGGGGGCAATCCAGATCCAAACCATAACAAATATATTCTGCTTATCTCTGTCTTCCCTGTCCCCCGTTTTTGGCAGTACTGGGGATTGAACCCAGGGCCTTCACACTGAGTTACAATACCAGCCCCTTTTTAACATTTTATTTATTTATTTCAAGACTGAGTAGGTCTTGCTAAGTCACTAAACTGCCCAGGCTTGGCCTGAAATTGCAATCCTGCCTCAGCTTCCCAGAATGCTGTAATTACTGAGAAGGTGGGTTCTTAACACTCCACTGCAAGACACTGGTGACACACTGATTTTTTTGTGTGTTCTTGACCAAAGAATTCAGTCAACTTGAAAGAATTCAGTCAAGATCAGGTTGTATAGCATGCTTTTTCTAACCAGAACATTCCCTCTTGAAGGAAGAAGAAAGGTTCATGAGACTCAGGAAGTAAATAACTCTCACAGGTAGAACTTACCAGGACACAGTCCCTCTCCCAAAGTTACAGAAGCAGTACGCAGAGCTTCCTGCAAGTCCTGCAGTGAGCTCCAGGGATACAGCCTCTGCGAGTTGTCATCTGTGTCGAGATGGGTTTTCTGGTGACGCAGCCACTGTAAATCACCCATACTCCTTTAATAGACCCCAATAAACTCACTGGCTCACCAAAATGGACTTGAGTACAATCACTACTTTGGCTTATCATCTGTGCCCTACCTGGGGGGAATAGGTGTTTGTTGACATCTTCCCAGTAAGTGTGTAGCACAACAACAGTTAGGCCATTGTACAGAGTATAGACAGAGTTTATTGTAAATGATGGATTTCCAGACAGAGAGAGAATGAGGCAGAGGGACACAGAGACAGAGAGAGAAAGAAGGTGGTCAAGTACCAGAAAGGCAGCTGCCCTGAGTGAGGTCTCGGGTTACATTCATATGATCAACTGGATCTTCCAGGGAATGTCCTTGCCTTCCTCTGAAGTTATCACTTATCTACAAATAAAATGGCCCCTGTTGACCTACTTCAGAGAGAGTAGGCTTCTGTTTACTCTGGAGGGTGTTTCTGTTTTGTTTGGTTTAAGACCCTGAGATTTTTCTATCCTCTCACTCAGGCTCTGAACTTCCAAGGGCCCTGGGCCTTTTCAGCATGCTCCGAGGACGCGACCTTTCCTTGAGCTAGTTTGAAACCACAGGCTTGTGTGGGTCTTATGATTGGCCAACGATTAAGAAAGTAAAGGAATAAAACGTGTGTCTTCTTTGCTTTTCAGTAACTCTAGCTGCCTATCTTCAGCCCTGCTAACATCTAACTTTCTGCCTCACTCTCATGCCACCGTATCTGCCTAAATCTGGAGGTCCTGAATGGTAGTGTCATCCATCCTTCTTAACCAAAGCAAAAGAGCATGTGAATGCTCCCTTCTGAAAGCCCCCAGCGTGGGACTGGGAGTGTGGTCAGTGTAGCACCTGGCGTAGCACACAGCATGCAGGAGGCCCTGGGTTTGACCCCTGTCACTACAGCTCTCCGCTCCATGGCACATCTTGCCTTGCTAGGACAGCTGCTTCCAAATCATGGGCCTCACAGATTACTATAAGATGGGCCGAGTGGCACAGACGTTGAGTCCCAGCACTCTCTGAGGCTGAGGCAGGAGGATTATTAAGTTTGAGCCCAATCTGGATAGCTGAGTGACTTAGTCACAAAATAAAAACTAAAAATGGGCTGGGGATATAGCTCAGTGTAAAGCTCTGGGCTCAGTCTCCAGTACCACACACGCACATACACCCCCCCCTACACACACACACACACACACACACACACACACACACACTCACACAATCATTAGAAAGAGCTAATGTAAGAAAACAGAAACATGAGGACAAAGATGGTAACGAACCCCATTAACGAATGAACGGATGATTACACAGGAGAAGCAGGCTGGCTCAGAAAAGGTTGTCAGGCAATGAGGTGTCTGTCCCCCAAGTCCTGCTTTTACAATCCCATGCGGTTGGGCTGTCTGTTGGACTGCACCACCTAGACATCCACCCGGGTGAACCGGAGAGCCCTGCCCTCGCTACTGCACCATCCCAGCCCCAGGGTCCTCACTGGTGAGTGACTCAGCCCCTTCAGAGCAGGAACTGTCCTTTCTGTGTTGTCACTCCCCACTCTCGGATTTGGCAAAATTTTGTTCATGTGGTTTTTGGGCCACTATACTGGTGTCCCTGTTGACCGACGCCCTAGACTGTCGTGTTGCCCCCCAAATTCTCTCCTTTTTCTTTTAATAATAGAGTCCCCACGTCTTAGCTGGTCACATGGCAGTTTGGTGTTAAGACTAATTTCCCAGTCTCCTTTGTGAGCTAGTCATGTGACTAGTTACAGTAGGAATATGGATCATTTTAAGTCATATCCCTAAAGGAAGTGGTAGTGTCTACCTTTGCCATTCTTTTTCTGGCTGGAATGCTAGGCTAGCGCTCCCCTCCGAGAGCCAAGTTGACCAAAGCAACAGTCGCCGCAAAGAGAGAGTCACAAGGTGGAAGGAGCCTAATCCCTGGTGCTAGCAGCCCTAGACCAGCTACCCTATCCTTGAGGAAGAGAGAGGCTTCTGGTCTTGTTTTGTTAGCTTGTTTGTTAGTGTTTTGGTTTGTTCCATGGTTCTGGGGACAGAGCCCAGAAGCTTCCATGGAGCTACATCCCAGTGCATTTTTAAAGTTTGCTTTTGAGACAAGGTCTCTCTAAGTTGCTCAGACCATCCTGTCTTAGCCTCCCAGAGTGCTGGTCCTGCAGGCCTGCTCCACTGGGCCCGGCAAGGCTTCTCTTTGGTTATAGCCACCACATTCGAGTCTCCTGACTGTTGCAGTCTGCTCTGTATCTGAATGATCCCCTACCATGGGGGCCTGAGAACTCCGCAAACCCCTTTTGGCAGAAAAGGACTGTGAGGGTGAGGACCCAGGAACGGGGGTCAGCTGCCATCAAGGTACAGGGCCTGCTTGCATACATGGAGGCCCACCCTGGCACCCACAGAAAGCTGGCTCCCGCCAGTGCCCAACACACCCAGCACACCTTGACCTTTATTTCGTCCTCTGGATTAGACACAGAACCCACTCATCTGGACAATGCATTTTTTAAATTGAAAATACACCAGACATAAACACCGAATTCTTGCCCTAGGAGTTTTTTGTTTGTTTGTTTGTTTGTTTGTTTTTCCTGAACCTCAGAATCTAGAGGTTTTGGGGGTGAGAGGAGGGTGAAAGCTTCTGCAGCTGCCCACCTGCTGGAGGGGCCAAGCAAGGCCTCTGGTGAGAGTTACTGACTGAGTCTGAGGGTAGGTGCGCAGCCTAGCAGCGCTCACAGCACACGGCCAGGAAAAGGAAGCCAGCGACCAGTCAGACAGGAGAGGGCAGTGAGGAGATGCGTCCGGGGCTGCTTTGTCCCACGGCTGCTCGCTTTGGCAGGCCTGTTCCCTGGGCTGATGGGTCACAAGCATGAGGGACCGGGCTGAGGCCAACCTTGGCCAGCCAAACGGCTCTCATCAGATCACAGATTCTTTTCAAAACGTAATAAAAGAAGCTAGGCCCAGGACACAGAGCAAGGCTGGGCAAGGGGTAAAGATGTGAGAGTGGCCTGGGGAAAAGCAGCTTCTCGGATACACGTGTGCATGTGTCCGCTCCTGTGTGTGTGTGTGTGTGTGCACATGTGTGCGTGCGTGCTTGTGTGTGTTACAGGGAAAAAGAGTGAGAGAATAATTCCTTTTTTATGCGTGATACTGAGAATAGAATCCAGGGCCTGTGTACAGAACTACACCCCCTGCATGTTTTTCTTGTAATTTATTTTTTGAGACAGGGTCACTAATGGGAACCCCAGTACTGGGATTCCAGGCGTCTGACTGCAAGCCCGGCTGGGTGTTATTCTGGACAGGAGAAAGTAGGAGAGGTGACAGGTTTGGGGGAAGGCGACATTAAGGACATTAACTCTCCGCACCCTAGCTGGGGACGGCCCCTCCCCATCCGCCCTCTGCTTCCCTTGGCCAGCTGCACGGCCCTCGCTGTCCCGGGCGCTGCGGGGCGGGGCTGGGACCCTCCAGACTGCCTCTGGGCACCTTCCCGGCCAGGTCTGCAAAAGAAAGCCGACCTCTCGGCAGCGGCGCCCACAGTCCCCGCAGCAGGGGCCCAGCTCGGCGGCACGGTCCTGCAGGGCTGTCGCACAGTCCCGGCGGCCTGCGGCGGCGCCAGGGAAAGAAAGCCTCCGGGCAGGCACCGGGGGACGGGCGCGCGCAGCCGGGGAGGCCACGAGCTGCGGGGACACGCGCGGACACGCACATGCCGAGATGTACAAACAAAAAGAAATCGCCACTCGCCCCGTCTTTCAACACGAAGCCGCCGCAGGGCACCGGCGCTCCTGGCGTCCCTGGCGTTCCGCCCTCGCCGCGGGCAAGGGGCAGTGGACCCGAAGCGGGACGGACGGGCAGGAGCCCGCGCGCGGCCACGCCAGCACTCAGCCCGGGATGGACACTGGCACACAGACTCGCCGCGGAAAGGCCACGCGGGGTTGTTTAGCTGGGGGCTCTGAGATTAGGAAATGCACGCACAGCCCTTGGGGTTCTGACCCCAGGTCCAGAGGAGAGGGACATAAGACACCCAGTGCCCAGGTAGCGCTGGCATCACGACCAGGTGGCCACAGGGCCGTGTAAGGAGCCGATTACTCTGTCAGGCAATCGCGAAACTGTTTCCTTTCTGCACACAAGGTATTTGTAGACTGGGTTCCACATCTCCTGGGACCTCCTGGTCAGAGCCCAGAGGGGGGGTCGCCAGAGAACCCCCAGGAAGCCGACAAGGCATTTGCCACCCCCCACACCGTCGTCAGAGGCGGGGGAGGGGTGTGTAATCGGAGAGCTCCCTCCACCGGACCACACACGGTGCACTGCCAGTTGCTGGCGCTGGAGTTTATTCACTGTGCTGTCCTGTGTCACACGCGGTCACTCAGTCAGCTGAGGCCTATGCGCTGTGGCTGTCGCTGTGGCAGCATAAGAAACACGCTGCATTCTGTGCTCCCAATCAGAAAAACCCAATCTTTTATATATTTATCTAGCATAAAAAGGGTCATTCGCGGCTCCAAGTGTTTGTACTAAAGAAATCACCTCACAGTTCATCTGCTAATCCATGTCACAGGGACACAGAGTGGGTGACTACCTTGTGGCTATCTGTGGGACCTTGTGTGGGTGGAGGTGAACCCAACTATCAACTGTCACACACACACACACACACACACACAGGACTGAACCCAGAGCATACTCACTGAGTTGCATCCCTAGCTTTTTCTTATTTTTAAAATTAATTGATTTATCTATTTTTGAGGCAATCTGATTAAGTTACCCAGGCTGGGCTGTATCCTGGGCTCTTCCTGCCTCAGTCTCCCAGAGTGATAGCAAGCCAGATTCCATTCGGCGGTAGTTAGGCTGGGTAGAGATACCCCAACAAGGGGTCGCAAACGAGGAACTCATCCTCGGTTGATGAATTCCTCCCAGACGAAGCACTCTCATAGCTTAAGAAAAACCAGGCCTTGGGATGGCCAAGGACAAAGCTAAAGTTAAGTAGAACATGACACCTGCAGCCCCTTGAGACCCAGGGCCTGCCGTCTTATCTTGGGCCCTCGAATTCGATCCAGAGCCAAAGAACTAGTTCTACACGCTAACGTGAACCAGTCAGCAAAGGCCGAGTCTGTAAGGGAGAATGGATACGCATACTCCACAGAAACGTTGTAACAGATGACTGTAACTGCTGAGTCATTGGCCGGCTCACCCCTCCGCCTGCTCGCAGGAAGCTCCTACTTTCTCCCTCACTTTCCCCTTTACACTTCTCCCATAAATTTGCTTTCTACTTCCAAACTGCTTCTTTGTTCACCGTGTTCGTTCTTCGGCAGAACATGGACCCTGGTTTTGAGCTGTCTGGCATCATCAGGATTACCGGCGTGTGCCAACGTGCCCGACTAGCTGTGGGGCCTTGGGGTTTGTAAAGCAGGTCAGTGGCACCAAGAATATGGCCACTGAAAGCAGCAGAGAAGCGGCACCTTGTCAGGTCACTCTGTCAGAGGGCTAGTAAGAGGGTCAGGACCAAATGCCATTTGGAATGCTGCCAGGCGTAAAGTAATCGTAAGTTCATCGGCAAACACGGAAAACGAGATAGGCTAGTTGGCAAGCTATATCCTCATTACTTCCTGACTTTTTTTTTTTGCCAACTGTGTCCTCTGTTAACAGACGGGGACTCTCAAATCAAACTCGGCTAAGATAGTGGGTACTCCAGGCACAGCTGACCATTGTATATGCTTATCTAGAGAGTGGAAAGGGCCCTTGAATAATGTCGTGACAACCTGGCCTGTCTACGTTCCCTCCTGTGGGCTCTTCAATCAGGGAGGTTTCACCTGACAGACAGATGCTGGCACTCAGGCTTGCTCTCATCCAATTAGAAGCCCCAGAGACAAAAGATAGTCTCTGTGGTAATAATGCAAACGTCCCTGAACTGAGACTTATCATTTGGACGTGGCTCACGTGCAGAAAGCTCAATTGAACGCTATGTCTCCAGAAATTCATTCGTCCTGTACTGATTCAGGTGCCTTCACCCGATCCAATCCCTCAAATCTGAAGAGTCCATGCTCTGATTGGTCACACCTGGGTCATGCGTTCATCATCAACAAATCAGTGAGGCCATGGACAATCTGTGCTTCCATCGGGCTCGAGTCAGGTGTCGCCCAGACACGGGAATGTAGTTAAGATTTAAGAGCAGGAAATTGAGAAATTTTCTAGAAAACTACAGATGGTATGACTAGAATAAAGGTAGTAAACCCTAGAGATGAAAAATAAAGTCTGATTCAGTATATAATTATCAAGACTAACATTCATAAATAATTGATATGATCTTCATAATAAAAGTTAATTAGCTCTACCGGTGCTTACCAAACTTTTATGTATCTTGGTTCACACAGAAAATTATGTGTGTAGGCATCGTAGGCATAAGTGGGAGGAGACCGAGAGTCTCCGTGAGGCTGTTTTAGTCCGTTTATGCTGTTAGAACTGGGTAGTTGGTAAATGACAGAAATTTCTTTCTCATAATTCCAGGAGTTGGGAACCCATGGTGGAGGCAGTGGTAGGTTTAGTATCTGGTGAGTCGCTGCTTCCTAGTTGGCAGACCATAACACTGCTGAAGCCTAGGGTGGTGTTAGGAGCAGAGGGCATCCTGTTGGATATCTTTTTATAAGGGCGCTAATTCCATTCACGAGCTTATTACACCCCAGGCCCTGCCTCCTGGCAGTCATGTTGGATTATAGGACAGCAGCACACAGATCTTAAGGGGATACAAACTTCAGCTTATAGCAGTTGCTCTAATATTAATTAGTCACGGCCTTCAGACATTCCATAGGTTAAGGGAGCAATATCTTGTATTGGAGTCAACTTGTGGGGGAGCTCTATTTTATGGCATAATATCAGTGCTTAAGGCTCAAAATGACCATTTAATAAAATGGGCTGGAGGCCTGGCTCAGCAGTTAAAAGTGCTTTCCTAGCTCTTTAGGCAAGCGCTGAGTACCTGAGTGCAATTCCCCAGCTCCATCCACATAAGTCGGGTATGGTAGTGCACCCCTATAATCCCAGCATTTGGGAGGCTGAAGCAGACAGATTGTCCTCAAAAGTTTATTGGAACTCGTATTCAAATGGATCTTCCTCCTTGTCACGTGCCTCCAAAAATGCAGCCATTTTTTCAGCAATTATTTTTTGAGCACATGCTGTGTTAGGCAGGCACTATTTTAAATGCTTAAAATACAACAGTGAATGCCTCAAAGGTCTGTGCCTGGTGCTTTGTTTTGAATACGTGTGGGGATAGAGATAGACCATATGCAATAACAAAATGGATGAGTGTAGGTAAAGCATATCAGAAAGGGGTAACCAAAGAAAAAGGGAAGAGTGGAAGGAGGCTGCTTCCATAATGCAAGAAACGCTGCTGCTTCCAGTGGCATCAGAGCTTTTTCTTGTCTTCAAGTTTTGGGCAACTTAAGAGAGTCCCTTCATTTTACAAAAGGTTTCAGTGTTCCCTTTTGGCCATCAGGACATGGCTTTTGCACAACAGTGACTAATACCTAGCTAGTCAGACGTGGTGGTGCGGTCCCTCTCAGAAGCTGAGGCTAAAGGATTGCAAGTTCAAGCCCTGCCTGGGAAACGTAGCAACTTAGCAAAACCCTGTCTCAAGCTAAAAAATGAAGAATGGACTAGGGATATACCTCAGCGTGGAGGGCCTGGGGTCAACCCCACTACAGGAAACAGGAAAAAGGGGAGTCCAGCTAGTTATAAGTACCAATGTGGTGATGTTACATGTTTGTAGAATTTGAGATAAAGAAGTTTACATTTAAGGTTGGTAGCCACCACTTGGGCTGCAGACAAGGGTCAGAGCAGAAGAAGTAGCTCCTGGTTGGCCCCAAGCTTAGGGTCATACACGAGAGGACACGAGTCTCAGCTGGATTCTGTGTTGGTTACCTAGTTTTGCATAATAAATTATCCCAAAACCTGGTGGTTCAAAACAATAACCCGTCCTTACCTCACAGTCTAGGCATGGCTTGATGAGAACTTTTCTCTCAGGGCTTTTCACAAGGTGTGGGCATGTGGGGTCTACTCAGTGGCTGTTGACAGGACTGAGTTCCTCGCTGGCTGTTGGCTGGAGGCCACTCTTAGTGCCTTGTCATAGAGGCCTCTCTGTTGCAGTAGATTACTTCGTCAAAGCTAGCAGGAGATGGAGAAACAGAGAGAGGGAGGGAGAGAGAGAGAGAGAGAGAGAGAGAGAGAGAGAGAGAGAGAGAGAGAGAGAGAGAGAGGACTGGCGCTGTCATAGCAAGAAAGGCACCATCATTTGTAACCTAACCTAGTCACCAAGGCAAGTCACCAGGTGCAGTCCACGCCCAGAGCAGGATCCCAGGGTATGGATCCCACCAGGGTGTAGCTGCCAGGGTGTGCCTGGCAAGAGGTAGAAATCGTTGTGTGCCATCTTGGAGGTCAGCTTACCTCAAGGCCCCAGATGTGTGTTCAGCATTTCTCTGCATCATGTTTTCCTGGTTCCTTACACTATTTTCTCCCAAGGGATAACATGTCTTATCCCCAGTTTAAGGCTCAAAATTACCTTACTCTGAAACTTCTTTTGTTCTGAATGCCAGGGGACTCTTGCCTTCCCTCCCGACCTCTGCAATTCTGCATCACCTCTCTCTTAGTGTGATTCTCCCGAGGAGGCCCCTGTTCCACACCCTCTCACAGAAGGTGACTGCCCTCCAAGGCCACGTGGCACACAATTAGCCCTTCCTTAGCTAGCTTTGACTCCACGTCATATCTCCGAGCCCCAGTCAGTCAGCACCCATCAAACCCTCGGAGCCACGAAGAAGCAGAGTTTTCGCTACAGGGAATTCGGAACAGAAAGCACTTACCAAAGTGAGGGGAGGCTCCCGCAGGGAGGGCCAGCGGAGGCCGTGTTTGTCGTTACAATCCCACAGGATTCTCAGTAAAGATTCTAAATTAAATTCAAACACCCCTGCTGCAGCGTTGCCAATGCAGGTCAGGTTGCATTGCAAAGTGGAAGGCACAATTGCACTTTCCTTCTGAGATCCAGACAGTGCGGTTCCACTGCGTGGGTGCAGGGTGGCTGTGACCTGTGTCCCACGGCGGGTACTACGTGTTGCTACATCTGTGGCTACGAATGCATGCTGCTCTGCGTGCATGCATGAGAAACTAACATGTGCCAACGCTCATCAGTTGACTCATCTTTTGTCTTTTCTGCTTGTTTTATTATGTATTTTCTTTACAACTGCATCTAGCCATAATGGCTTTTTTGAAGCTCTGCTACGTAGTTGAGTCACTAATGTCTTTTCTCTCTCTCTTTTCCTTTCTTTCCTTTTCCAATGATGCCGCCCCTCTGGCAACTTTGAAGACTCAGCTGGCTTTGCCAAAGCAGTTATAAACCCTTACCAGGAGGCAGGTATCAGCTCCTACATTCACCACAGCTCTGTGTGCTCCTCACTGGCCTTAGTCCTCTGAAGGCAGGCTGTCCCGAGCTTTTAGAAGCTTTCACCACAAGATTGGTGCCTGTCTGGATTTTTTTTTTTTTTTAATCAGGAAAGGTGCCACCCTCTTTCCGTTTCCCTTGGGGAGTTGTCATGGTTTGGATCTGGAGCGTCCTCCCAAAAGCCTCATGTACCTATAGATACTGTGTAGTGTTGGGAGCTGGGACCTGGCCGGGAGGGGCGGATGCTCGGGGCTGGGCCTGGAGGGGCGTGTGCGGGTTCCACCTTCCTCCCAGTCTCCCCTAAGTTCCACCGTGCTCCTCCGAGGATCTCTGTCTCCAGAGCTCCAGCTCTGGTCCTGGCTGTAGCTGCGGTCTTACCAGGAGATTCCACCATTTTCTAGTCACCCACCTCTGAATGGACTGAGGCCTTCAAAACAGTAAGCTACAATAAAACTTTTCCTCCCTTAATTTGTGCCCATTGGGTGTTGAGTCACAGAGACAAAAAAGTAACTAAGTCAGGCATCTCTATTTCTTCAAAATGATTTCATTCATTTCTACCTGCAGTCTCAGAGATGTTCACAATTTCTCCTCCACAAGTTCTTTTTAAGAACTTTTACTGTTCTCCCCTCTTTAATCATGTATTTCTGTGCCTATCCTTCTCTCCTTGGAGAACAGCCTTTGTATGAGTTTGTTACAGTATCTGTAACAAAGTGCTATAGACTGGGTGGTTTAAGCAGCAGAAATTTATTTTCTCACAATATTAGAGGCTGGAAGGACAAGGTTAAGGTGGCAGCAGGGCTGGTTTCTCCTGCAGTCTCTCTCTTTGGTGTGTACATGGCTGTCTTCTCTCTGTGTCCTCACAAGGTTGTCCCTCTGTGTTTGTGCTCTGATAAGAATGTCCTTTTTCTGAGGTCACCAGTTGTAGTGGATTTGGGTCTACCCTGTGAATCCACGTTAATGTAATCACCTCTTTAAAGCCCCTCCCTCCAAGTAGTCATATTCTGGGGGTCAGCAGGAAAGGACTAAAGGCTAGTGTGTGAGATAAAGATAAGTTGCAGAAAAAGAAATACAATGAAAGCTCGTCATTTCCTCAATAAACATCTCAGATCTTCCATTTTCAGAAGTCTGCATCCAGCTTGATATGAGGGTGTCAGGTGTATTTTTTAAAAAATCTTTGCTTATGCTCGAATCAAACCATTTCATTAAAATGGTTTAAATAATGGCTATGCCCTATGGCAAGAATAATATTAGAAGCAAAACTGAAGTTAAGAAACTGGTGATCTTCTGGAAGGTTTGTCTTGCATTACATCTTCTCTTGAAAACAGCACATTGGCAAGTACCTTGGCTCTTCTTCGTGTTCAGTGACTCAGTTTCTCTTCATTCCTTTCTTGTAATGACTGGCCCTTAAGTCTCCTCTCTGCTCCTGGCGTTGGTCACAGTCTTTGTGTCTTCACAAAGGTCTCCTCCTTTGCTGGCCATCGCTCTCCGGGGACTCATCCGGGAATCCCCAGCTGCCCCCCTCTCCTGTCCTCAAAGCAACATGCCAAGAGGCAGGCTGCCACCAGGGGGCAGTGTGGCGATGCTGGCCTGCGCATGCTCTCTCTTGGTTGGCCAGCCATCCGGGATTGAGGATTATAGAGTACATGTGAGGCACAAAGTCTTAATTTTTCTTCATGTTACAAAAAAAGCCTATTACTTTTACAGTGAGATACTTCAGCTTTGTATAGATAGTCTTTCATAGTTTTTTATACGGTCTTTTGTGAGTCAAAATCTGTATCAACATTTTTAACTTTGCTTTTTGGTTTTCTACTTCCGTCTGTGACAGCCATATAAACATATTTTCTCACTTAGATTTAAAAATAGAAAAGTAATGTCTTTCCATTTCTCTAAGGTTTAACTTCATTTGCTTTAGACTTCTGTGGATGTTTTGATTCCCGCCACTGGGCCCCGGGCATGACAAGTTGTCATCTTTTCTTGGGGTTCTTTTGCAGTGAGTAGAAATTCCTTGGGTAAAAGATGTATACAGCCTGACAGAAAACACTAATTTTCCAGTGAGTCGAGGAAGGCAATCCCTTTTTTGCTGTCCAGTTGGTTGTGGATGAGCAGCTAGCCAGTTGCAAAGATATTGTGACATACTCCCCTACGGTGTTTTCTCTTCCAATATGGGATAATTTCCCTCTAACTCATGAAAGGGGCAAACAGCAAGAGTTGAAATAAACTGATTATACCAAAAATGATCTCAGCAAAGGGCTCCAGGTGAAAGTTGAAAAAAAATGCAAGGTTCCTGCCAAAACGCCCTGTAGAGAAATTCCTTTCAGACCCCAAATTTGGCAAAAACTTCAACGCTATAAAAATTGCCACAGCTAGGTTTCTGATTTCATTTTCCCCTGAAACTATATGGGAGGTAGCTTGGCTCCCGTATGAATTTGGAGAAGTGGTAGATAATAATCTTCAATCCTAACTTCTAGTTACTTGCATAAGCTGTGTCCTTGCCTCCCCCAAATATGTACATGGTATTTTACCATGTATAAAGGTTAAATTGTTCTGAATGCTATCTGAAGGGCAGGTGAGTAAATTTTACCTTTACAAAATGAGTAAGTTTTTTTTTTTCCCCAAAGAATTCTGTGAACAGAAACTTCAAGGTAAATACTTTGTAATGGAGACAAAGAGTGCGTTTGCATTGCCTCCTTTGCTTTTGAGAAATTCCCCTTGTTTTGCAAAAAAAATGCTATAATTTTCAACTCAGAAAGTGTGATTACTTTGATGTCTTTGATCTGTAAGCTTTTAAGTAAAAGAGGTCAAGATTTTTTTGTCATTTGTTTTGATTTACACTTTAAAGTAGTGAACTGATAACATGTAGACATTTGGTAGCAGAAAGAACAGGTAATATTAAACACGCCTGGAAAATGTGGCCTCTGTATCCCCAGGCGTTGCATCAGTCCTGCGGAGACAAAGGCATCGCATGGAAGAGTTCCTACATGGGATGTGACGGTGGGAGGGAGAGTCCGGTGCTTACCAGCAGCTGGGTAGGACTTTGAAGTTCAGTTTACCAGTTTTCTTTTTCTTTTTCTTTCTTTCTTTCTTTCTTTCTTTTTCTTTTTTTTTTTTTTTTTTTTTTTTTTTTTTTTTTTTTTTTTTTTTTTTTTTTTTTTTTTTTTTTTTTTTTTTTTTTTTTTTTTTTTTTTTTTTTTTTTTTTTTTAGTATTGGGGATAGAACCCAGGGCCTTCACACTGAGCTATGTCCCTAGTCCGTTTTTTTTGTTTTGTTTTGTTTTGATTCTGAGTCTCATTAAGTTGCTAAATTGCCCAGATTAGGCGAAAATTTGCAAGCCTCCTGCCTTAGCCTCCCAGAGTGCTGAAATCACAGGCCAGCAGATCCACTGACACCTATTTTCAATGACCTTCTTTCTCTCTTTTTAAATTTATTTTTCTTTGTGGTTTTTAAGACAAGGTCACGCTACATAGCCTAGGCCTGCCTTGACTACACTATGCGGCCCAGGATGACCTTGAATGTTTAACCTTCCCTCTCAGCCTCCTGGGTGGTAAGATTATGGATGTGTGCCGCTGTGCATGGCTGGAAACTTAACTTCTCTGAATTTTGGTTTTAGGATGTACTTTAACCATAATCACAATTCTATCTTTGCGGGCCCGTGGCCTAATGAGAGCAGTCCTCACGAGATAGCTAGCCATTCATTCGAGTTGCACACAAGTACTCCCTACAGTGTCACTCGGCCCTGACCTGCGGCTGTTGCCCAGGAACTGCTAACTCTAGTTAGGGTACAGCGAATCATGTGCTCCCCTCTAAACTCCTGTGTTTCCAACTATTTATAGGGTATTTCTGCTTCGATGCTTTGCCCTGAGTTCAGGTGTACAGAGATTGCTGTCCCTTTGCTCTCAAGGGTACGCTTGGTTCTAAGGCAGTTTGTTCCCAGTCACTGAGCATCCGGCTTTGCCTCCAGCTGGTCCCGCTGACCTCCTCCTAGAGCGCAGCCGACTCTTCAGGTCTTTACAATCCCCCTTTCTCCAGGAGTCTCTTAGCGGCTCCTCGCAACACCAGCCCCAGCCTCTCTCTTGGACATCTCACCTTGTCAGCAGACCCGTCTGCCTAATGTCACTGCTCTCCAGCACTGTGGGGCCGCAGCCGCAGAGGCTGGCCTCTTCATCTGGAGCCTGTCCTGATCCAACAACAAGCTGCCCGGGAAGGTTAACCTGCATGGTTCCTTTGTGTTAGAGAAACACTCCCTTTCAAGGCCGCTTTTCAAGGCCCCCTCCTCTGAGCACAAGCTGTGCTCCTCTTCCTCACCTGAGGGGGACCACCCATGGATGCTTCTCCCTAGGCAAGTCCTGGGGGAGTGCTCATTGTCCTTCCAGGGCCCTGTCCTTCCGGAACCAACCCCGGCAGCATGCATTCCCTGTGACACTGCTGGCCTGGAGCAGTTATCTCCAACAAGCTGTCTAACCTCCATTCAGCTAGGACTCTCAAGGGCCTTTGGAGGCTACACTTCTGTCTGAAACTGAAGTATCGCCCAGAGCAGGGGAGAATGTGGGCGACAGACAAGTTTCGCTGACGATCCACACCCCAGGAAGAGAACAGTATCTTTACAACATCTGCCCGGCCCCCTTCCCTTCCCTCACACTGCCTGAAGTTAGTGATCTCCAGATCTAACACTGGAAGCGCAGCATCCCTAAAAACTGGTCACAGCCAGTTCTGGGACTTAAGTGTCCCTGGGAAAATAAAGGCAGAAACCTCTTTGTACTACAAACCAGGGCTGACCAGGCTCTGCCCACCTCCCAGGCTGCTTGACAGAACCAACGTCCCCCTAGCTAGTCAGGTGTCCAGGGTCCTTGCTCCTGCTGCCACCATTTCAATTCCCCAGATCCCTCTCTGGCCTTTTCCTCTGAAAGCTGCCAAGCTAAGACAAGGAGGTTGCCTTCACCAGCTTGCTGTTACTATAACAGACACCCGATATAACTAATGCAGAGCGAGAAAGAGGTTGTTTTGATCACATTTTCAGAGATTCCAGTCCCTGACGGGCTGTCCTTGTTGTTCTGGGCCTGGGGCAGCACCTCCTGGTGGAGACTGCCTGGTACAGTGAAGGAGGCTGCTCACCTCCTCAGGAGGCCAGGTTCTCAGTATCCCCTTAAGGGCCCCCCTCAGTGACCTGGCTTCCCCCTAACCCCCACCCCGCAGGCCTCACCTCCTGGAGCCTCTGCCTCCTCTGGTTAGTAGGTTAGTACCGTGGGGGCTAAGCCTTTCACAGGGGGTCTTTGGGGCTATGCGTCTAAGCCACAGCACAGCAGGTTCGTTTGAATTGTGTTGTCTTTCTGATTGGTACTTCTGGGGGACCACAGACCATCCCAGTTCTGGTTCTGCAATTGCCTCTGGCTCTCAGCTGTCAGCTCAAAGGCAGTGTCTCTGTCTTCTCATTTTGGTGGGAGAAAAAACAACAAACAATACTCTAAAAGCCTAAACCAAGGAATAGAGCACATAAAAGCTCTTTTTCTTTAATCAGCTCAGTGCTGAACATTGTCAATGCTTTTCAATCCAAAACTGAGCCGGTGATCCCAGAATACCAGAATTCCAGAATGTGCTCCCAGCTTTAAAATTTCCTCTTCACTCTCAAATACAGTTGAAGGGGAAACAATAGGATGTCCGGGAAAGCTGAAATTGTCTGTAGCCGGACTCAAGGACTCAGTCCCAGCACTTTAAAAGACACTGCCTGCCACAAACAGCCACAAACAAGTCATTGGAACGCCCTGTAACCTGACCACACACTTTCGAGTAGTCAAGAGGGGTGCAAGTGACAGTCAGCTACATAAATAATTTGCCCCCAAATGTTTATCGGCTCCCTGCCCTGGCCACTTCCATTTATAGCTTATAAACAGTTATTAACTGGCTCCCTCACATCTGATAACCAGGCCTCAGAACAGGTGGTACAAGGGTGGGTGATTAGTGGCCTCCCTGGGAGGTGCTGTGTGCTCGCCTTGTGGGTGGTCTTCCTGCCTGAGCCCAGTGCCCACAGGAGAAGACATTGTCAAAAGCCTCAATTTAGAAGATAACAGTCTGTGTTGTCTGTTTGTGTAAAGTACTGTCCAAGTTACAGCTGGCTTTGCTTTCTGGCCAGCAAACACTGCCAAGGAGGGTTGAAAGTTCAGCTTACTCAGCGTCCCCCCTCTGGCCTCCATTCCCCCGCTCCCCGAAAAACACAGTCCCGTCCCCTCTGGTCTGGGGCAAACAGTCCTCGGTGATCTTGTCTCAGGGATGCTTTAGGAGGCTTGATTAGAACAGAACATGAGGCTCTGACGCTTTGAGCAAACCCCATTAGGAAACGAAGCCAAACGGGTACAGCCAGTCAGAAGGAGGGAGTGCGTTTGTAGTGCTTTGGTTTCCAGGGATTTGGTTCTTTGTTTAACAAAAAAGCTTTGCTGGTCCCCACAACTTGCTTTTCTCAGAAACAGTCCCCAGTGTGATAGACCACAGACACCAGACCTCTGTCTCCTTGGTGTTTCTGAAGCAGAGGCCACAGAAGGACACACGGTAGGCCAGGGTTTCTTAATCTTGGTGCTGTTGACATTTGGGGCCAGCTGCGTCTTTCTTGTGGGGAGCTGAGCTGTGCATTTTAGAGGTTCAGCATCATCCGTCTCTTCATTCCCTCGGTGCCAACACCAACCTCCTCTTCAGATGCAGCAAAAGCAAGAAAGAAAGAAAAAAAGTCTCCAAATAGTGTTGGGGCAAAATGATTCTCAGTTAAGAGCCACTATGTTAAGAGTTTATTGAACTATAAATTAACTAAAAAACAAAGTGCCGGAATATCCTAATGAGGCAGTAAAGATTTCATAACCCCACAGCAGTTCACTGAAGCAGTGCCGAATTGACCCTTGGTAAATACCTATCAATTAAACAATAAAATTTTGGTTAAGTTTTCTCTGGGAAAACAAATGGCAACTAATAAGAAAACCAAAAACTAGGTGATTCCAGATAGTAAAATTTGAAAAAAAAAATTTAAATGACTTTATGCGCCAGAATTTAGAGACTAGTGATGATGGTGTGGTTTTTGAAGACTTCGTAGGGGACAGACATTGTAAAAAAATAAGCATTTTTTTCCTCAATCCTAATAACCAATAGGAGGAGATAGATCTGTCATCCATAATTCACAAATGGGGGATCTCAAACAATCTCAAAACTCTCTCCCAGAGTACTCTCTGGAAGGTTCTTGAGCTATATAGATTATCTCCCATTCTCTATATCCATAAAAGTTTAAAAAGTTGGAATCCATTTGGATAACGAACATTACAGAATAGGCAAAGGTCCCAAACTCAGAAAAATAATTATACAAATAAAAACAGGGGCATTTAGTGATTGCTTTGTAGGAGGCAGACCCTGGGCTAAGCGCGCCCCCGGCATTCTCTCATCTAACCACCTTATTATCCTGAGGGCGTAGCCCCCGCCCCAGGTGGGAAGCTGAGAGGCTACACAGCAGAGCAGGATTTCAACTCACTGGGTTTGGGTCCAGAACCAGTAAAAGGCAGTAGGAAGTCAGTTGCCATCCATCGGTCTGAGTCACATGACCTCACGTTGACTGTGAGTTAGTCCAATTCTGTTGCAAAATACTTGAGGCTGGGTACATATTAAGACAAGAGGTTTATGTAGTTCATAGATTTGGAAGTTCAGAGGGAAAGCACCTGGCTTCTGTTTAGTTCTGGCAATGGCCTCAGGGTGTATGACATGACAATGTTCATGTGATAAGACAGGAAGTCAGAGAATGGGGAGGGGCTGCCCTGGCTCCTTTTGTAACAACTCACTCTCTTGAAAACTAACACACCAGTGGAGACCAGTGTTCATCATGTCTGAGGACAGTGCTCTCAATGACCTAATGACCTTCCGTCAGGCCACGCCTCTTAAAGGTTCCACCACTTCTGACATTGCCCACCTGGGAACCAAGCTTCTAGCACATAAACCTTTGAGGGATAAATCACAGCCGACCATAGCAAGTAGGTACTAAAAATGGCAATTATTATAACTATGACTGCTTTTAAAGGTTTTTTTTTTTCTTTCCTAAGTTGAAGGCACACATGTCTCTGATCTATCTGCCCCTTGTTGGCCTGGTTTTATAGGTTGTCACATCTTGGCCACCAGCTCCAAGCCCTAGGCTCAGGGGTCCCATCTGGCTAGTCAGCACCAGGCACTAAGACTGTCCAAAGACTCCACTCACCACCTTAATTGCCAAATCTTCACTTACTGAGGGCGCAGAGATCAGCCCAGCCCAGCTCCCTTCCTCGTGAGGCTCACTCCTCAGCTATTCTATGGAGTCTGAGGTTGAACATCAGAGTTTCATCTGTTAGAATAATAGTTCCTAAACCTGGCAGTATAAACAAATGGCCTTCAATCCAACACAAGTATAAAAAGTAAAAACAGACCTCACATGCCCTTGTGAGTTTAAGAATTAGCCTTGGGGACTTAGTAGATTGTAAGACCTTGGCCGCATCATTTATTTATCTTAGGTTTTAATTTTTAATTGATAAATATTTTAGGAGTCTAATGTGATATTTCGATACATGTACGCATTGTCAAAGGATAAAATCAAGTTAATTGACATGCATATGACCTCACGCTCTCTTTGTCCTCTCGTGTGGGGTCTCTTCCAGCAACTTGGGACGTGTCATCTTTAGCTCCAGGAGTCCCATGGGTCCGTCTTCCAAACGGGCAATAACGTTTTACCCATACACTTGAGATAACGTAATATAAGTAATACAATTTTTAGCCTATAAATGCACCCATAAAAATATTTTTTTACTTTATAAAGTAAAAATACTTAAGTAGACTTCTCTGAGGTTCTTTGCAGCTCCAACTCAAGGAGCTGGTAGGATGGGTGGACTGTGCAGCGGGGGCTGAGACATGTGGAGGCCTATTCGGAGTTTCTGGAGGCCGCTGTTAACACTGATGTGAGAGATTTTCCCCAAAAGGGAGAGAAGGTAAGAGCAAAGGATCAAAGGTGGGGCTCTGGGGTGCTCGTACCTGGGCATCAGGGGTGGACTGTTTAAGAAATGTTAAGAACCGTAAAGGCCACCAGTTGGAGATTTTCTTTGTCTGTAAAACAATGAGTCAGAGTATAAATTGAATGAAATCATATCTTTACATTAAATGTAGACTTATTTCATCTATGGAATATTTTACTGGATATGAATTTCCTTTTCAAATTATTGTTTGACAACAAAAGACTGAATTATTAAAATGATAATTATTGGTGGTCACTACTGAAAATAACATTACTGCACAGAGGCACAGAGGAGAGTACTAAAAAAATTGATCTGGCCTCAAAAATATTAAACTTAGAAGAGTAGACAGTGTGAAATAGCCAACCTCCAATTTTTGTCAGATTTTTTTTTTGGCAGTAATTGAGATTAAAACTATGACCTTGTGCATGCTGGCAGGTGCTCTACCACTGAGCTACATCCCCAGATCTCTTTAAATATCATACGTCTGAACACCAATGGGGAATTATTTGGCTTAACTGAATGCTTGATGAAACATACAGCCGATTGTGGACTTATGTCTAATCAATAAAGGAAGAAGAATGAAAACCAGTCACTCATTTCATTTAGCAAACTTTCCTGGAGTGCTTACTATGTGTCAGACACCGCTCTGGAAGCTGGGAACATAAAATCTCTTGCATCATGTAACTACAGTTCTGGTTTGATGCGCAAACACCAGCCAGTAAATAGGCAGGAAAAATACCTGACAAGGGAGGAGGTACTGCATGCTATGAAGTTGCCTGACAGGGAAGAGGGCAAAGGGCTGGTGGAGGATCCCAGTAGGAACATTTCCTATGATGCTGAGGAAGGCGAGAAGTCATGGGAAGGTTGGATGTCTAGAAGCAATATCATTTGACAGGTCTACATGGACTGGTCTATAAGAAGGTGATGAGTTCGGGTGGAGGAAGGCAAGCCATAGCCTCTGAGCTGAATCTGCCATGAAATGTCTCAGAATAACCTGACAGATGAGAATCATTTTTACACTTGAGGTTGTTGGTAAAAACCCTGAGGGAGAGAGGGGGAGGGGAGAACTGCCTTGTGGAACACAAAAATTGTAAGAGACTAAAATTTCAGTGTCCATTTCCTTATTTATTATTGATGGCTGTTCATGTAGTGCAAGAGCAAAGTTGAGCAATTGTGACAGAAACCCAGAAGACCAGCCAAGTCTGAAATATTTACTCTCTGGTCCTTTTGAGGAAAAGTCTGCTGACCCCTAGTTTAACCCATAAGAAGATGAGGATGGAAGCAAGATCAGAGGAGGCTTGCAATCACGCTACTGAGAAGTGATAGTGGGTTGGACCAGAGAACGGCAGGGAGGTGGTTAGATTTTTGGAAGAGTTTGTTGTCAGAGCAGAGGTATACTTTGACAGAGAATAATGCCAATGGTCTTTTACTGTAATACATTTAAGAAGAATTAAAATATTCCCTGTACTTTTTGATTACATGGCATAGCAATTTGTTGTAAACTAGAGTCACCAACTGTGCTATAGGACAGTGGAATGTATCTTCCTTATCTAACTATATTTTGGTATTCATCTTCCAACCTTCTCTGTCCCGGAGGGAGGTCTTCAGAGTGTTTGTGATTCAACTAAAGTTGCTCTTTTATCCTTAGAGGGCAAATGCTGGATAGAGCACCCACCTTCAGGCAGTAGCCAGGGCCAGAGGCCCTTGTGACCTCAAGATCCCTTTGCTCTTCCACTGCCTTCTCTGGGGTCACAGGTGATGTGGGAAGGGAAGATTAGAGCAGTGAAGGGGCCAGACACGTAGGCAAGGTAGGGCAGAAGGCTCAAGGCATTCAGCTTCCTTTGTTTTCAGTGAGAGTGACTCTCTGGGGTAGACTGTCATATCCAGCAGGATGAAGAGGCTGCAGCTGGGCTGGGTGGGGGCACAGGCAGCAGCTTGGCCAGGGAGATGCTACTGGCTGTCTGTGCCTCCCTGGGGAGGCACCAAGGAGGAGAGCTGAGGCCGCAGTAGCCTCCCTGTAGCAGAAGCTGTGGCACCACGGAGGCAAAAAGGAGCCTATGGGTGTGAGGAGACTCCAGAACTCCAGGAACAGAAAATCTCAGAAGACGTTGGGCCTGTCCCTGAGAACAGATAGAATGCCAGAGCAGAGCTACCTTGTAGCAGTGGTCACGGACAAGGTGAAATTTATGTTGTGTGCCCAGCCTCAGGGCCACACAACCCTTTCTTAGGAAAGCACCCAACACCACCCACCTCTAGAAACCTGTTCTCACTTCCTTCTGGGGCCAACCCCTATGCAGCGCACTGAGGCAGGACATGAAGGCCCCAAGCCATGGCCTTTTGGGCATCTTCCACAAAAGCAAGTTGGGCCTTCAAAGGGCCTTTACCTATGTAAAAGCTGATACTTGTTTCAATAGACATTGGTTTTTCATGTGGCTGAATTGTTTACAATTCTTGACCATTTTCCTGTGGAAAGCATTTTTCTGTTTCATATTGATTTGTAAGAGCTTTTTTACAAGTTAGCAAGAATAAGCATTCATTGTCCATAGCTGTTGCAAGTATTCATTCAGTGTTTTTTATTTCTAAAAATTTCTGTAGCGCGTTGTGACATGTTGACTTGCATATTTTTATGAAGTGATAGCCAAGGTCTTTAGTTTTTATGCTTCCTTTCTTTACTTTTATGTGACTAGATGAATAGTCACCTATTTTTTTCTAGTTCATTTAGGTTTTTATTTTACACTCTTTGAACCATCTGGAACATATTTTGGTGTGAAGTAGGAAATGTTAACTTTTTTTCTCAAATAGTTAACCAATAGTGTCAGCCATCAATTACTGAATAATCCTTCCATACTGATTTGTTAACAAGGTGGAGAATTTTACTCCCCAAAATGGCCCGGGCAGTTCTTCTGGAAGTGAGAAAACAGCTCCGTTTCTGAGGAGTGATCATGTGATTTTTGTCCACTGGGACCAGGGAGGAGTAGGAGGTGTGGAGCTCCAGGTGTCCTGGCCACCCCAGAGAGGCCAACCTAAGGGGCCAGTGGGAAGAGCCTTGGGCCACTGGCAGAGTACGGAGGGGAGGGGAGCCTAGCACTCTGAGAAGAGTCCTCAGAGAAGCCGCAAGGGTGCTGCGTGGGTGAGCAGGGGAGACAGACACATCTGGTAGCTACTCGGATATTGAACCTCAGGATGAGAAGTATTTCTAACAAAAATATTTGGGAAGTTTTTTGATGAATTGCTCTGAGAAAATATATGGTAAAATTACTCTCATTCTTTAAAACATAGTAAATGAAGTACCGTCAGGTGTGGCCTAAAGATAGTTTAGTCAATGAGACCAAATATATGTTTGATCCCGTAGGATTATAATGGAGCTGAACTGCACCGCAGGGGCAGCCACACCACTGGCATAATGTCAAACAACGTGCCAGTTACGTAAAGAGACACACACAAATTACGTACAGTGCGTAATACTTGCTAATCTTGATAAAGAGCTGTGTTACTGGTGTGTGAATTTGCATACTATACATTTTCTTACGATTTTAGAGGGCATTCCTTCTCTTTATAAAAAGAGTTTACTGCCAGACCCAGTGGCACAGGCCTGTAACCTCAGCATTCTGGAAGGCGGAGGCAGAAAGATCGTAAACTTGAGCCCAACCAGGTCAACTTAGCAACTTAGTGAGATCAGTCTCAAAACCAAAAATCAAACATAGTGTGGGCATGTAGCTCAGCCTGACGGGCCGGGGCTCAATTCCGATTGCCAGGAACAAGGGGTGGTCCTGCAAGCCTGGTGTCATTTCCAAGGCAGTAGCTTCCTGCAGCTGGTGCCCCTTGTGTTTAGTGACTGAGGGGTGCCACCTAGGTTTGTGTGAGCGCCCTCAGGGGTGCTGGCATGGTGGTGAGGCTGCTCGGCCTAACGACACATGTCTCGAACACATTCTTCTTGTTCCATGCCACCTGACCCTATGCCCTCTTTAACTTAGGATGCAATAAAAAAAAAAAAATCTTAAATATACCAGAGCCTTTTCCTGCGGTCTGGGCTCTGTGCTGTTCTTGTCTGCTGTGGCGAGGATCTGGAGTGTCCCCCAAAAGTCTCATGTATTTTAGTGGAACCACGTGATGTGGGTGGACTGGGGTCCGGTCTGGAGGGGTGGATTGCAGTTAAGTTAGGATTAACGGTGTGTAGTGGCCACACCTGGATGCAGGAGGGACTGGGTACTGGGCGGAGACCTGAAAGGATACATAAGCTGCACCTGCCTTCCTGGAGGATGGGGGACTAGTCACAACTAGCCTCAGAGTGTCTTCCTGTTTGTCGGGGGAAGCTGCCTCCACCTCTCTCTCTGCCATGTACTTCGATTGTTGCCGGCCACCCCTGAATGGACTGTGACCTTCGAGACTGTGAGCTAACGTAAAACTTTCCTTTCCTGAGTTTGTGGGTGTCGGGTATTGAGTCACAGCAACGAAAAAGTAACTAAGACATTGCCCTACCCTTCTGGTCCCATTGTTTTAACTTTCTGTTTCGGTCTCTCAGAGGCTGTGCCAATCGGAGTGACTACTCACGATTCTAGTAGAATCTCCCTGGCCAAATGCTGCAGGAGAAGCCTGGCTGGTAGTGGATGTGAGATTGCTGCCGGGAGCAGAGAACTGCTCCTATGGTCTGAGGCGAGCACACTAGGCGACGCTGGTGGCGGGAAACTCCTGGCTGCCGGACCATTCACCAAGCCTTGCGCCTGTCTGGGCTGGGATACAGACTTCCGTACATACACCTCGCCGCACGCTAAGAGCAGAGAGGTTTGATGACAGGACAGCTGAAGCCACACCCATGAAAGGTTTTGGGGATATTCCGGGGCTGTCATCTCAGAACCAAAAAGAAAAAGTTGTACATCTCTGTTCCCATCAGTCTCAGGCTCCATAATCAACCCCAAGTGTGTTCAGAACTCGGAGGAGCTTCTGACTGCTCTTTCAATCTGGAGTTCTTTCTTATTATTTTATTATTATTATTATTTCTTATTATTTTATTATTTTATCTGGCAGTCTTTAAACCTATCCAAAGTCAGAATTTTAAATCTAAGTTTAAGAGAAAGTGTGGCAGCAGTAACTGGCGACAAAGGATGTTTCAGGAAGATTCCAGCAAGCAGCCTTTCACGCTGACTAATGACAAATGCATCATCATTTTTATTGGCTCTATGTTATTTTATTGGACAGACACTCCATGATTTACACAGTACGGCCTCTGATTGTGGACAGTTGATTTTTTTCTCTAATATTTTTCTAATATAAACAAAGCTGGATTGAACATTTTTGTTTATAAGCTGGATCATATAAATCAGCTGCTTTAAAATGTTTGTTGGCTCCCTGTGGCCCCCGAGATAATCCATCCTCCTCAATCTGGCACTCGGAGCTCGTTGTAACCAGTGGCTGTTGCTTCGGAGTGTCTGCGCAGCCAGCTCCACGTCCCCCAACACGTCAAGACTCAGCTCAAGGGTCACCTTCTTCATACTCTCTTCCTCATGGTCCTGTGAGATGTCCTTGCTCAGAGAAAATATATCCAAATATCTCTGAAAACACATATTGTATCATTTTATACTTATCTGGGGCGGGGGGTGGGGGGCACTGAATTATCTTGAAAAATCTGTCTTCTTAGCTGAAGGCTGGGGAGGAATTTTATTTTCTGTGCCATCCCCAGCCCAGGGCTTGCTCAGGTTGTATCTGACCCAGAAAAGTAGTTGCTCAATAAATGTTTTTTTCTGACAGAATGCAAGATTAAACAGTGGAACAGAATTCATTAGTGGGTGGAATTTGGTTCGACCACTGATCTTTCAACTTAAATTTAAATTCTCTCTTGGGCTTGAAACAATGGGATTTCTTGTACTCTTTATAAAGAGAGCAGACTACTATTCAAGAATGAGCAGAGCAGACAGGTCCCAGTGCTCCTCTGCGAGTCCCCTGGCCTACAGCTCTGCCCCAGTCCTCTGAAGGATGTTACCAGAGCACTGGAAGTGTATTTCAAAGATGCCCAAGGCTTAGTTTAGCCTGTTAGGATCTGACAGAGTGCTGGAAGGAAAAGCAAAGAACAGAAGTCTTCGGTGAGACCAGCCCCAGGCTCACCTGACTCAGGAATTTCCTGGCCAGCAGAATTTGATACTGGTATTGAAGCTACCCACTACTGGACAGCTGGGGTAGGGATGCGGGGAGGGCGGTTCTATCTAGGCAATACTTTTCTGAACCCTAGAATCTCAAGAGGGAGGTAGGGACAAGGGAAGCTGTAAGCAGCACTCTGGGAAACAGAATGAGGATTGGAAATGATTCTGAAAAGTCAGACACCAGGAGACAGGCAAATCTGAATGCCAGAAGGGCCCCCGTGTACCACCCTTCTAAGGCCATGCTATCACGGCAAAACCTTCCTACAAGTGGAAAAAATGGCCCCAGTATCTTTGGTTTCCGTGGCTGTTCACTTCTGCCACGATCCACAACAGAAAGATGTTTTATACCACCAGCTAATATACAAATAGATGCTTTATTTTAAGACAATGTGCTTTAATTTGATGGCACAGTCTGATATTTTGAATTTTATTCTATTTCATTGCCTTTAGAAGACTAGGCACAACCCTTCTTTGATTTTGGGACTTGTGATATGAAAACAACTGTCGAAGATAACCGAAGAAAGGTCAATGTCTTAATTTTAAGACTCAGGAGAAGGTAATTACCTCAATTCAAGGTAGGTGGGCAGAACAGTATCCCGAGACCTACCACCTCTCACCCTAGGTAGGTGGGAAGGCTTGGGGTTCCTGGTTGCTAGGGAAACACACACTGTGACTTGTTCACGTTTAGTTGTGTGTGAAGAGGAAGAGAACTAGATGAGAGAGACAGGAAGAGTGTGGGAGAGGAAAGGCTCTTTCAAACATCCGTCCCTTTACTCTGGGGCGATCCTGAGTGAAATGGAAGAAAACACAAAAGGCAGAGCAAATATCAGGAGTCCTTCAGAAAGAGAAATCTCTCGCACCCAGCTTTTGGTAAACCAGGCAACATCTGCACTTGTCAGCAGGATGAAATCAGTTAATTTCTCGCTCACAGAAATGATGGGATTATAGGTAGGAGCTAAGCAGACAGCATGAACTTTGTAATAACACAAAGTTCACAAATATTTTTTCTCCCACTCCTGGGAAAGTACAAGGAAATAAATTAGAGGCAGACGCCAGGACCTTCAACCTCCCGCCTCCCACCAGCTTCTAGAACAACTAGATATCAAGCATTTCTTCGTGGTTTCCTCCTCGTGTGAATATGCGTGAGCGATGGGAAAGCAATATACTCAGGGCCAGGACATGCTTAACTCCCTGGGAGGTATTTTTTATCTAAACATGCCTTCATTTAGGCCTTCAAAGATGAAATAATGAAGCAACTTTCTCCGAGAGCCATATCTTGTTCTATCATCACCTTTTTATAGATTTGAACACCATGTCAGTTAACACCTTTTAACACAGGACCAAAACTCTCCTCCAGGAATGGCTCTGTCCTAAGGGAAATGTAGACATGGGCAGGTCCACGGTCACGCCATAGTTCTGATGCTAAGTACTAGTTCCTCTAACCAAAACAACAGCACAGAATTTCAATAAAATTTGCTGAGACTAAAAAGCAGGCCACGAATAAAATATGCCATTTCCAGAGGCAGTATTAAAAAACCTTTTTTCCCCACACAAAATTTGATTTCTGTTTGGAGACCCTATTCCTCCGCATGTGCAAGCTTACCTTTACTCAATTGTGGGTAAATTCACTTTAGCACATCCCTTCTTCCCCTTTTTCTTCAGAGCTGCCTTTTCTAGAAGGGAGGCCTTACATAGATTCCTGGTTGACTGTGGCCAGAGCCCCTGCCATGCTGTGACGCGCAGGCCTTCCCCGCCTCTAGCTGGGCGCCTACGCTGCCTTCCCGGCTCATCCCTCAGCCTTCGGTCCTTGGCGGACTCTCATCTAGCACTGTGTCTTCTTGGCATTGTGGGAACGTTTCAGAACTCTGTATGGACATGGAATTATCATGAGATCCCAGGAAAACATAGCTGGAGCTCTAGGAAGCCATACCCCAGCTGCCTGATTACCACCTCCTACTTTAGACGACATCCCAGGCAGCACGCTGTGCTCCGTACGCACGGACACTACGGGGCATCAGTGGGAAGCGGGACACACGATCTGCAGCGAAATGGTGGCCTCCGTGGTCAGAGTTAGCATGGCTGCATCGGGGCAACAAGCACCCTGGGGAGGAGGTATGTCAGCACGTCAAGCGGCCTTTAGGGCACCTCCTGGGTCCCTCTGTGCCATGTGTCTGGGAGGCTGGCCTCTACGGGATGCTCCACTGGCCCTCTGCCCTTGGGCTCTGGATGAGACCGAGCCAGTCCTGGCAACAGATCACAGGGAAGGGGGAGGGAGGGGGCAGCGTTGCCGACTGTCCCGGCTCCCTCCCTCTTGAGTCACAGGTGGGTGGAGGCGGCATTCCCTTATGGAAGCAAAGACGCCGTGGGCCGTCTTTTTTTTTTTTTTTTTTTACACACAGAGGTGCTGCATAGCTCCAGCTCTCTAGGGTTCCAGGAGCCACTCCAGATCTTGCCCTTGGAGCTCATCGCTTTCCAGTGCTACTGACCCCAAAGGCTGTCACTGTCCCTTGCTGACTTCCCTTCACCTTGTTTGTGGCTTTGTAAGGAATTTCTCTTTCAGTTTTCTCCTGTGCTCTCACGGTCGTCTGCTTTCTGCTGGGATCTGGTCGAATCAGTGTACACACATAAACTTCCAGGAGGGCCCTGTTGCCTCTTTTATAGAGTAACTGTTCTGGTATCTGGAGAGGGTCACACTGCGATGGGAATGAAGAGACTATTCACATCCCTGTCAAATACTTAGCCCATTGGTCCCAGTAACTACTATAGTTCTCGTGTCTTCACAGGGTCCTAACCTCAGACCCTGATGAGGACACATCCCTGGGAGGCTGTTCCTTCCCTTGTCCCTTCCCTATACTACCCTTTTGTTCTTATCTGTCTCCTCAGAGCAGCTATGGTCCTTACGCTGAGCCAAGGGCCAGGCCAGCAGCCTATGCCACGTCTTGCTTGAAGAGATGAAATAGGCCAGTTGATGTCTTCCTTCCAAAAACAGAATCAGAAAAAGTATGAGGAACAAAGCGAGTATGGCTGAGACTAAAGTAGCGAGGATGGGTGGGGAGAGAGTGCGCAGAAGCACGAAGCCCACACACCAGGGAGGCCACAGAGGCCCTCACAACTGGAGGCCGTGAAGAAATTGGAACCAAGATGAGCAGAAGCTGCAAGGGAGAAGAAGAAGAGAGCGTGCCGGGGCAGAGGGGGGTGAGCAGGTGACCCACAGAGCGGCAGCAGGGAGAAAGGAAGGGTCGGGAGGTTCCAAAACGTCCGCCGTCCGCCGAGGAGAGCTGAAGTGGCCATCATTATGGGATGTCACCAGGCTTGTGTCTGCATGGCTAGGGCAGGGTGGCTGCTCAGACGTCATCTGTGCTTAGTGTGTCTTGGAAGAAGCTGATGGACGTTATGGTTGGCCCAGGTGTGGTCCCTGAGAACCCCAAATTCCTCGTGCTCCCGCAGCCCTGATCCTGTCTGAACAGCTATCTTCACCCCTGGATTCCTGGGAGACTGCCGAGCAGGGTCGTTAGGAGCGTGGTCTTTGGAGCCAGCCTGTCTGGGTTTCCATTCCAGATTTGCCACTTAGCCATGTGGCCTCTGGGCAAACTCTTAACCTCATGTCTCTGTTTTCTCATCTGTAAAATGAGGATGATAATTGCATCTCCCTCCCAGGTGAGGATTAAATGAGTTAATACACATAGCAGTGATTGACAGGTAGCATTTCCTGAAGCTGGCATGATTGGTATTTGGGTAACCCACCCAGCTCCCCAGTTCATTAAAAGGCCTGTGAGGAGGGATACAGAGCCCACAGTATCAGGCCCCAGATCACATCTTGTCTACTTTTCACCAACCTTGCGACTTCGCAACTACCATGTTTTCAGTTTCCCCACCTGTAAAAATAGAAACAATAAAGATGTCTACCTTGTGAAGGTGTTGGAGGGACCCATAGAGAACGCATAGGGAAAGGCCTGGCCCACAGGAAGCAGGAGCGATGCTGAGGGGTGCTTATTAGGCCAGCGGCCTCAGGCAGTCCTCTCCCTGTTAGCCTATCACAACAAAAGCTTCTCGTTTGTGTAGAGCTCTTCTCTCTACAGGTGGCCTCACCCTTGTTTCCAAAGGTAAGTTGATGTTAATACCAGTCTCCCAAAATTCAGAAAACTTATATGCGTTACTGGTGATTTCAATTATTAGATGTTATGGTTTGGACCTGGAAATCTGATGATTTCCTGTCTGCTAGGATGTGAGACCTGGTCTAAGGGCTGGGTCCCTGCAGGCGGATGTGGCCTGGAAGGAGCTCCCTCCCTGTCTGGTTCTGTCGTTCACACTGCCTCTGCTTCCCGGTGCTGTGTGTCAACTGCTTTCCTACACGGACGCCCTCCATCATGCACTTCTACCATTGCTGGCCAACTGTGGACAGACTGAGATGTCTGAGCTATGAGCTAAAATAAACCTGTAGGTTGTAGGTGTCGAGTACTGCGGCTCAGCAATGAGAAAGTGGCTGAGACATTAGATGTCTCCAAAACCTTAAATCAACAAACCAAAAATACAGATTTGAGTATCCCTTTACCAGAACGCATGATACCAGAAGTGTTTTGAGTTTTGGATTTATTTGGATTTCAGAATTTTACATATACATATTCAAATATCTTGGTCCTTGATGAATTGGGACCAAGTCTAAACAGGGTGTTGGGACCCAAGTCTAAATACAAATTCACTTATGTTTCATATACGTGCTGTCCCTATTGCTTGAAGGTAATTTTATACGACAGTTATAATAATGTGCATGAAACAAAGTTTCTTTATGTGAAATTCTCCTCTTGTGGCATCCTGTCATCATGGCTTGAAAAGCCTCAGGTTTGGGGCACTTCAGATTGCAGATTAGTGATACTCAGCTGGTGAATTTATCATACCCTAGTGACCAATACATGAATCCCTTTCCTTTTCATTGTCTGTTGGCCTTGCTCTAGGAACTAACTTCATAAAGGTGACTGGTATTTTATTCCTGCCTAGGGAGAGTTTATCATATAATGAGGAAGATGAGTCCTAGAAGGAATAGATATTTGCCCTGAAAGATAAATTCACAGAGGGTCAGGACTAGCTCTGAGGAAGGGGTAGAAGCAACTTCAAAGGAAAGCTTAATATGTAGCATTATTTTGGAACCGGGTCTTGGAGGATGGACAGGAGTTTACCGGAAAGGAGGAAAAAAAAGGGGGGGGGGGGGGAAGTGAAGGGGAAATAAATATAATCCAGGTAAAAAAAAAGCAGTGTGTCCACAGACCTGGAACTGCATGGAGAGAGGTAAGGAGAGAAGCAGAGGGTGAAGAGTGTATTTGGAGTGAGAAAGTCCTTCAGAGTCTCATCAGAAAAGTTCTCAGTGCAAAGACATTTGAGCCTTACCTACAGACAAATAAAGGAGTTTGTGAAAGGAGGTGGTTAATTTTTGTCTCACTATGATAGGACAGTGGTGAAATAACAAGAGCGAAAGAAGATTTTTTTAAAAATAAGACTCACTTTGGGCTGTTGCTGTTCATGATTTTCAAACACCCTGCAACCCAGTGAAGAACCTGACTCAAAGTCAAAGGCAACCCCCACGACAGCAATGGGTAAACTCTCAGGTCTCCTTTCTCACGCTACCTTCTGGGCTACTCAATCCCAGCCAGTCTTCTGCATTCTTTCCCCAAGATATTCCCTGAGAGTTTTCTGCTCAGCCAGTGTCTGGACAGCCATAGAGAAGAGGAAGGAAAGGCTTTCGGTGGATACAGGAAGCCATCGGAAAGGCAGAAGCCAGGGAGATTCAGTGGAGCCATGGGCAGCCCACAAATTCGTAGACAGCAGCTCTGCTCCCATCTGCTCTGACTACGGGCACTCTAGGAAACACCAAGCCTGTAAGGATCTTCCAGTGACTTTGATAGGTAAATGTAACAACAAGAAAGAGCCAATGAGAGAGGCTGTCGCTCAAGTGCTGAGTTTGACTAGATCTTCACGCAGATACCGCCCAGTGGAACCTGCTCATTCTCCTTTTCCTTATTCTCTAAACACACTACAGAAAATAACCTGTGAATTTTTCAGGGAACAATTATGCTCCATGACCACTGATAAGAAGCGTCCAACTTGTGATGAGCTCAGTGTGCTTATAAAGTGAGCCACAGGTTATTGTGTTTGCCACGGCAACCTAATTACAAGAAACCAGAGACCACTTCGGACTTCTAAAAGTGTATCTATTTACCATCCAAGACCTATCAGGTCACCTCCCAGATCTTTGAATTGCAATTTCAACAGTCCCCTAACAAAATAATATTGTCATTTAGCTTTGGACATGGGTACCACACACACACACACACACACACACACACACATGCATGCGCGCGTGCGCGCATCTGTGTCCCCATATCACAGCTGCATCAACAGAGGCACACGGCGGCTACGGGCCGGCAGGGATCACCCAGCAAGCCCCGGTCTGAGCCAAGAATAAGATCTGGATCTCATGACTCTTGCTGCTCCCTTAATGCTGTCTGCCCTTATAAGGTGATTAAATGGCTCTTTTTGTCCTTCAAAAAAAGGTGGGGGCAGGGAGCTGTGGGAAGTGGGGAGGGCGAGTGGGGGCAAGATTAATTTGAATGCAGCTATTTTGCCCAAGTCCCAGAACACTGCAGTTCTTCACTCACTTGGAATGAGTGGGTACACAGAACAGCTTTGTTTTTCAATTCATTAACTTCCTCAGAAAAAGACCATCCTTTCTGTTTATACTAAAGGAACTGGATGTCGGAGCCATGGCCATGTGTGTGGCGTAAATAAGAAAGGCCACCAATGGAGATCCGTCCCTTTCATGATGAGAAAAATAAAAGTCAGTTACTCGGGTTCCAGGGGAAGTTTCTTACTTACCAGATGTCAGCTTTTCATTTTTTTATTTTTTGTTTTTGTTTTCAAAAAGTAGGTAAAATTGCTGTGGTTTTAAATTCATTCCCTCTAATTTGCCGAGCCCTGGTGACTTCTAAGGGACCGCTCTTGACACAAATGCTTTCATGGAAAAAGAAGGCATCCGGAAAATGCAACAGAGACGAGAGGCATTCGGACACCACCACACAGCAGCTATCACTGCTAATCACATCCTTGCAGGTTCAAACTCAGAGCTGGATGTCAGTGATGTCCCTACCAAAATCACCAGCACCCAAAGCCCCCATTATCGCCGTGATGAAGTTTCAATGTCAAAGAATCGCGAGAATTGCGATGCTTGTTGCAAGGAGGCAAAGCGAGCTGGGCACGCTGGCCAGAGATGACACAGGAATGCCCATAAAAGATTCAGACTTCTCGAACGTTCCAGATGCACAAACAGTCCCAGTCCACATTTGTTAGCACTCAGGTCCCACACAGTGGTTGTTGGCTAGATTTGCAATGCACATGATGGTGATGCTCACTTTACCCCTCTAGAACATTCTAAAAACAAGACAACTACAGCATGTCTATGTGATTCATCTCCAGTTATACGTGCCTAACTGAAATACGTAGCAAAGGAAACGAAAGGAGTGTCAGTAGTGACCTTCGAACTGGTACTCTGCTCCACCGGTGTTGTTTGACTGATGAGGAAGTGACAGTTGGTTTCTGCCTTAAGCTTGTCATGTTCATCCAAATCCACCCCAAAGGCAGAGGCCAACTTGTGGGGGTCAGAGGTGGAGCAGAGATTCAGAGAAGCAGGCTTCATGGCTAAGTGAACACTCACAGAGCTTGGATGGGCTTGAACCTCTTGCAGGCTTGAAGTTCAGAGACCCCAGTGGCTCGTTAGAAGCTGTAAACCAAATCAGGAATCAGACCGTCAGTTACCTGAACCCAAGGAGGCACAGATTTTCTCCTTTTGTTTAAACAACACTGGTCCCTCCGCTTTCACCTCCAGTTGTGCCTGGTTGCTGTTAGCCAAGCGGCTTACCTACTGACAGGTACTCCTGTTGAACTTGATTAAGTAGCAAACCTGAGGAACAAGACAGTCTGAGTCCCACTGACTGTTCAGTGGCTGTTTGCTTTGATTCTCAACAGAAGGGATGAGAGTGGCAGCCGTGGCTGGTAGCTTCTCTAAAGCAGCACTGCCTGGCCAGTGATGCTCTGAGTTGAGTGTTTTACACAGGGTATACTCCCCCCGCCCCACCCCCACCCCCACCCCCCCACTGCGAGATCCTTTAACAAATTTTGCCACATTGAATATGACTTGTGGCAGGAACTGCTGCTGGGATGGAGAAGGTAAGTGAGGAAAAGATGAACTTCAGTAGGCATCCAGTGTTGGCACTGGGGTCGTCCCCAGGGACCAGGCCCAGGAGCCTCACTCAGCCTGCAGCTGGAGAGGGACACTGTCCATGATGATGACACCTTCAAGAGGGCAAAGAGCTGTTTCCATCTTCGCAGGGCCCAGTGTCACCGAGTCTAGGAAAGGGGTGAGGCCTAGGGGAGGTAGAGGCTCCTCTCTGCAGACAGGAGCAAGACATGAGGCTGAAGGCCACACAGGCCACAGGTTCCCATTCAGAATTCCAAAGCACCGTGAGGTCAGGGAGAGCACATGTCCATCTTCTAAAGTCTACTCTCCAGTTGCCCTTCCAGCTGACCCTCCTGACTCAGCAGATGAGCCTGGCAGAAATGCAACAGGCAGGTTAGTGAGTCATTGGTGTTTAAAGACCTTGGGATCAGTACTGAGCTTGTAGGCAATTGATAATTACAATAATAGCTAATGTTTATTAAATGTTTCCTGTCAGGTTTTACATAGTCTGTCACTTGGCCAACAAAACAACTTTATGATGTAGGAAAGATATTATCCCCATTGCATAAAGACAGAGGGGCTAAACAGCCTTCTGGGGCTTGCTCTAGCTCAGGTAATCCGACCCGCAAATCTCATTCAGAATATCTATGCCACAGCTCTCTTATCCATGCCACTGCCGCTAGCAAGCAATAATCACAGATTTCCCAGGCAGTCCTTTCCTGGACGTGACAAAAAACCTCTGGTCTAGCAGTTTTACCCCTTGGAGATTTTCCAAACCAAATAACGAAAAGTGTGGGTTAATATGTCGATATAAGAATGTTAAAATTTTTATTTTTTAATATGAAAAATTAGAAACAACCTGCATACCCAACAACAGGGGATTAAACAAATATATGGTAGGATATATTTATGATAAGTCATCAAAATTCCATTAACAATAATGGGTAGTGTTTAATCTGTATAGTTAAGTGAATGCATCACATGTTAAGGCAGTATTTGATTATCATAGGAAAATTTACATTATAAGTACAAAAAACTAAAATATTGCTATATCCACTGTATCATTGTACCATGATGTCATATCATGCTAATCATGTGATATTTCTAGATGGTTGTGTTTTAGAACTTTTTAAAAAAATAAAGCTCCATGTTTTCCAAATTTTCTAACTTATAAGTAGGAAATACTAATTTTTTAATTGTCCTGGGGAACTGAGCCTGGGATCTTCACACTGAGCTACATCTTCAGCCCATGTTTTTGATTTTAAGATAGGACCTTACCATGTTGCCAAGTTGCTGAGAAAGGAATCAAACGTGTGATTCCCCTGCCCCAGCCTCCCAAAGTGCTGGGATTACAGGCCTGTGCTACCTGGTCCAGTCAACTATTTTTTACATTCATCATCTATGCAGAGAGGTCTAGTCTCAAATCTCTCACACCAAAATGGAATTGCCACACCCTTCACTTTTAGTACCGTGTAAGTCGTGGCATAGGGTGGGAAACAGGCATCTCTGAATACTACATAGACAATTGGTTTTTCTCCTCAAATCTGAAAAAAAATAAAATAAAAAATTCTCACTGGCTGAAATAATTTAATAGTTGGGTTTGAAGAGCAGCACCAAAGATGCATGGTGCCAACCAACTCCTTGGCCTAGCGCGGCCAGGCAGCAACTTCTCAAAAACCAGCCGATGGCATGTGCTTCCACAAAACGTGACGTATGCGAAGGGGAGAGGGGCAGCTCGGAAGAAACACGCACTGGGCGTCACTGGCTCCCTGCGACTTATTTCATAGAGAGGTGTGGATTCCACCAAGTTTGAGGTCGTGAAAATCTCCAAGGGCAAAGAGTTGAAAGAGTGTCCTTTCTGAACCTGGAGCTGACAAAGCAGATGGGGCGGAGAAGGGAGGACACGGAGGATGAAGGGGGGACGGGGAGACGTGAGGGACAGGAGGAAACGCAGGGCCGAAACAGAGGGCCGCAGCGCGACCACCACAGGGGGGTGACATCCTGTCCTGAGACCTTCACGCTCCCCGAATCGGCCGGCCCTCTGGCAACAGACAGGAAGCGTAGACTTTCGGGCCCCACGCCTCAGCTGCGGGGTGACAGCCGGCCCAGAAGCCGGTTGCCGGACTCGGAGAAGCCCTCGCTTGGCCGCATGGCCGCTGCCCCAAGCCAGCTGGGTTTCTGGAATATGAGGGCAAATGGAGACGTCGCCTATCTCTCCTTAGTGACCCCTAGCGGTGAACCCGAGGGGCCACAGTGTCTGCCCGGCAGGGGGGCCGGCCTGATGTCCAGCCCGACCCTGCGTAAGGGCCGTCCACCTTCCAGCCGCCGAGCCAGCCGCAGTCCCGAACTCCAGAAAGATGGGGATCTTACCTGGCCATCAGGGTATAGAAGAATCTGACGTGGTCCCACCCAAGCTGCATACCACGGCGGCTGGAATCCAAAGACGCCCCCCAATGGGGTGAGGCTCCCAGGGTCTGAGAAGCACCGACAGCAGCTCAGCTTGTGTCTCTGGAGTGGACACACGAGGACGCCCTGCTCACACGTTGCTAGATGCGCCTCGTGCAGAGCCGCTGGGTTGTGCCTCTGATGGAAGGCGTGATTGGGAAAAAATAAAAGTGCCTCTGCAGGCCGACCAGTGTTCAACTGGCCTTTCGATTTATTTTTCAGTGGGAGTTTGATAAGGAAAGTGCAAAAGTGCGGGGTATTTTAGAGGTAAAATAACAACCTTAGAACATTTCCCGAAGTACATCTCCCCTATCAACTGTTGACAGAGGTTACAATAAAGGGTTTCACGGTCAGATCAGTACAAGAAGCATCAGGCCGCATGAGGTTGGAAAGATTTCTTCCCAGCCGGTCCTCCCAGGGCCCTTATGAAATTCAGGTGTGTTGTGATTCTCTCCAGTAATTGTTTCACAGCACACATGTGTGTACATGTGAACAAGCACACCTCTTTTAAGCTCCCAGGAGGAAATCTGGCGCACAGAGCTCCAGACCCTTGACTCATTTGTCCCCTGGTCATCATGTAATAGAGAAGCACTTACGTGCCCCCACTTCTCAGTCTACTGTTCCTTGCAATGTATTATGCCCTAAAATCGTGTCCCACGGTCGATTCTGATATTCTCCACCAAATCACTTCCCACTTTGTGCTCTCTGGGTCAATGCAGAAGCGGAGAAGGCAGGAAGGAATAAAAGGAGGGCCAATAATGAGAGAAAAAGGGAAAGGGTTTTTGTTTGTTTTGTTGGTTTTTTTCCTAGTCAGGGTCTTGCTCCATAGCAGATTTACTATGTAGCCAAGGGTGACCTAGAACTCACGGCCACCTTTCGGCCTCAGCCTCTCAAGTGCTGGGACTACAAGTGTGCGCCACTATGACCAGCTAATTTTTATGGGATTGTGGAGATTTGAACCTGGGAACTTGTACATGTTAGGCAAGCACTGTAACCACTGAGCTATACCTCTAGCCCCCCAAAAAGAAAGTGACAATGAAAACTTTGTATCAATTTCGAAGTGGGGACGGGGAAGCAAAAATAAATAAATAAATAAATAAAAATTAAAAAAAAAAGAAAGAAAGAAAGAAAAGAAAAGATCAAACGGAGGCTGGATTTTCTTTGATGATTTCCTTCTCAAGAAGTGAGCCATAGTGAACCGTAGAGGTGACCGGGTCAAACATGGCAAACCATGACTGACTTGTAATCCAAATCGCTGCCCGCTTTGGGGACAACAACCATCTGTTTCCTCAGCTGAGGGGCAGGTGTAGACTCAGCTTGTACGAGTGTCACATCCTCGGTTCGAGCTCAGCTCTTCAGGATTCTAGGTGGCCTGTTGTTGGTGACGGGGGTCTGTGCTCGTCAAAAGAAGTCAAACTACCATAAGCACCTTCCAGAATTCTTGGGTATTAAAAATATCACGTTCTCTGTTATTTGTTTCTTGTATTGAGTCAATTCCCGTGGCAGTTTTAGATTTTCTCTGGAATATTCCATCACCAGTGACATTGCCTTGACTCTCTTATATTACTCAAAAGTAGAGTTCGCTCAGAGGTGTTACACAGGATGTGCAAAGAAAACAGAGAGCCCGGTCTGCTGCGCCCCGAAGGGCGTTGTGGAGTGTGTGAGGCAGAGATCGCTGGGTCCATCTCTTTCCACCCCTTCACACTCCACAGACACCTGTTATTCCAACTGTTCATCCTGTTGCCCAGCGGCAATGCCAGGGCTACCACCAACTAGGGCCCCTGCCGAGGACTCCCAGGGGTGGCGGCTTCACAGAGCCAGTGACCCGAGGCCTAACGCCGTCCCTCCTCGTGGTACTGAGGCAGGATCTCCTGCAAGCTGTGCCTCATCCAGCAGCACCGAGCAGTTTAGTTCCTGGCCTCCCAATCTCATTTTTAAGCCCTTCTTTCCCTGTCTCTGCCCACTGTGCAAGATCCACTTTCTCTATTCAGTTGCTAATTCCAAAACAGCCCTGGTGACTCTGCATCTCTGAGCCCTGGATGGATACACCGACAAACACTGGCTTTTACAGTCTTCCACGCAGATTTTGGTATTTTATCCTAGGATAGGCTGGTATCTATTTCTGGTCGCACCATTCTTTTGGGGACTGTGTTCATCAGCTTTTCATCACTGTGACAAATACTTGTGATAAATACACATTAAAAGGTTTTCATTCAGAGAGGTTTCCATTCACTCCACTTGGCCCTAATCCTTTGGGCCTACGGGGACACGGGACACGTTATGTCATGGTAGGAGTGTATCACCGTGGGGGTCTCTTCACCCATAGTACCTGGAAGCAAAGAGGAAGCAGGAAGAGCTAGAATTCCTCCTCCCCTGTGCTCCTTCCCCTCCCTGTGACCTAACTTCCTTCTTCTAGATCCCACTTTCTAGATGTTCCCCAACTGCCAATAGTGTCACAGATTGATGACCAAGCCTTCATGGTGGTTTTATGAGGTCTTTATGAACACAAGGATCTTGGGGGACATTTTGGATCCATGCTGTAGCAATCACAGGGCCCACTGGTCCCTCCCCATCCCTCTCTCACTTATGTTTTGCACCTCTTGGCCAGATGTGGCGTTTTTGGCTACCTTCTCCTGTCACAATCCAAGGGTTACTTATTTCTGACCCTCTCACCTGTGTTTGACAGAGGTTGCTGGTCACAAAGGCGTCAAATACCTGAATAATCCATTCATGCTGCTAAGAAATTCAAAGGTCAAATGAAGAAGGCTTTCCTTTCTGTGGCTGGAAATTTAGTCAGGGTTTGTAGTGGAAATCAAGATCATAAAATGTGGTTCAAAGAGCAGTGATCTCTCTAATTGGGGCTGTGAGAACATCTAATTACAGGTTGTGATTTAACTCGCTTTAGGTGCTAATTTCTAACTTTTAATAATACATGATGTTACAAACATTACTCTTCAATCTTGATGCAATGACAGCAAAAAAGCTAGTGTCTAAACATCAACTCAGGATGATCATATGATCATAAAATCCTTGGGAGTAAATGGGCGTTCTAGCCTGCTCAGCGAGAATGTACTGTATGTTTTAAAAAGGAGGTGGTGGGGTACTATTGGGATGTTTTGTGAGCAAGCTCCTTAGGGATAGAGGTTAGCTTTTTTCTTTTTTTCTGGGCATGAATTTACAATCCTGCTGCCTCAACCTCCCAGAGTGCTAGAATTACAGACATGTGCCACCCTGCCCAGTGGTAGAGACTAATTTATAGAATATTAGTAGCAATGCACAATAATTCTTGCTTGAGAACAATGTGAATATTTCCTGTATATTAAAAAGCAAATGCATTTCGCCCTCATAGATGCGCAATTCATTTCCATCTAATAGAAAAAAAGCACCAAGCACCTCTAAAGTTAGTTTATTACAACTGAATCTGCTCTCCAAATTCTCTTTTAAAGCAACTTACTATTTCACTTGTTTCTGACTCCATTAAAGAATTGCACAAAAATTACACAGGCATAAAACTTTATATTTGTAAAATTCGGCTGACATAACATTTTATATTTGTAAAAGAGTTGTATTTTTAACTTTTTGAAAGGTGTAATATACCCACAGACAAATTAGTAGTTTATGCTTCATTTATATTTGCTTCATGCTATTTGTATCATATTAATACAAAGGAAGTTGAGGTCTCAATGTTTTAAAAATAAATTTCAGAGGGATGGCTCCCTTAGCATCTCTGCCTACACACTGGGAAGTGTGTCGATGTCTTATTGTCAAGCCTGCCTCAGTGCCCTAAGCACTGCAACACACACACACCCGGAGAGGTGACAGACCCATCTGAAACATGTCGGACCATCTGTCTCGACCCAGCACTACTGACACTAAGAAAACATGCAAAAACTCTTGGAGTTTGCAACCCTGACTCTCTCAGAGTTTCCCTTGGGGAAAAAGTGGTAAGAAGAGGGTAAGGCCACAACAACCGTGTGCTGAAGTGCAGCAGAGGGTTAAGTAGTAGCACAGGGCTTGTTCTTATCAAAACGAATACAGGAAACAACTCAAAGCACCCAGTTACGCCCAGCAGCTGAAGCGGTAGACTCGCTTATAAATTCTGCCTGCGCCCTGTTGCTACCCAGCGGCTCTGGCCACTCAACGCTTCTTTAGACTTCCGTGCGCTCAGGCATTCTCCACTCCTTTCTGCAGCAAGCTCCTTGGAGTTGGGGGACATTTTCCACAGTGCTTTGCGCCCCCTTTTGCTCGCATTCTCTGGTCTTCTTTCTTAGATCCTGGAATAAAATAGAGGTGACACACTCTTTCTCTAGTGTCTGGAAAGTTTTGTGTGCGTGCATGGGGGTGTGCACGTCTCTGCGCACACGCGCCCCACGATGCCCGCTCATCCTTCAGGTCACACAGCGTTTCTCAAAGAAACTTTCCGGCCACCGCAGCCAGCCGGGAGGGGGCCTCCTGCCTCCCACCCCGCGGATCCTGGCTGTGCCTCTCCAGCTCTTGTATGTCATTATTTCTCTCTCCCATTGTCAGTGAAATCCGCGATCGCTGTATCACCACTGTACCCCCAGACCTGGCATGATGCCGGGCACATAGAAGGTGTTCTTGAATGAATTAATAAGAACTCAATGTGTATTTGTTACACGGATGAATAGGTGGCTGTTTGGTCTGTTCTAGTCCCTAAAAGCAAAAGAAGCTGTTAAAATAGTGTGACTTTGACTTACTATTAATGTCTGAATAAAAGAGCCCATTCAAATTCTGGTCTGCATTTGATAATGCGCTGCTGCTGGTGAGCTGGAAGCCGGTCACTCTCCAGCGTTCCTGGGGGAGCGGGTAAACCTCGTGGGGAGCAATTTGGCAAAAGCTTTAAAGACCGCAAATTAACAAACCCTTTGGCCCAATAATCTCACTCTACGTGTTTGCACAATCACGAAATAATCTGTGCCCGAGGTGTCTATGGTATTTTGTGTAATACGAAGCCATCGAAATAACCTAAGTGTGCAAAGCGAGGTGACTGGTACGTGACGCAATGAAGATTCCGAGCAATGGATGACCCAGCAGTCATTCAGAGGAGTGAAGTAGGTTTATAGATACTGAGCTATGAAAGATCAAAACCTTATGGCATGATTAAGTGAAAGAATTGTTACTGTGGCCATTTACATTTATGCACTCACAAGGTGTTTCTGAATATGTCTTTAATCAACCAGTAACAACAGCTGCTTCCTCCCCTCCGCCCCCCAAACCCCAGTATAGAGGTTGGAGCCCAGGGCCTTCTCAGTGAGCTACATCCCCAGCCCTTTTTATTTTATTATTTTTATATTTTATTTATTTTTTGAGACAAAGTCTTGCTAAGTTACTAAGTTGTAGTTACCTGCGCTGGGCTTTAGCCTGTGATACTACTGCCTCAGCCTACCAAGGTGCTGAAATTACAGGTCTGTACCACCACACCAGACTTCTTTCCTTTCTCTTTCTTGTGGTACTGGAGATTGAACCCAGGACCTTTGCAATGATCTACATTCCCAACCCTTTAATTTTTTTTTTTTTTTTTTTTGAGATTGCTTGGTAAGCTGCTAGGTTGCCCAGGCTTGCCGTGGACTTACCATCTTCCTATCTCAACCTCACAGAGCACTGAAAGTACAGGCATGTGTGGCCATGCTCGGCCTGGAGTTGCTCTGAGGAGAAGGTGGCACATGGTCGAAGGGCAAAGCGTGAAGAAATCTTGTGTTTCCTTGTGAAGACATTGTTTCACTTTTAATTTTGTACTATAATCACACACTACAGAAATTGCATTACAGAAATTATCAGATGCAAGTGTAACAAATGTAAAAAAAACTCTTAGGGAACAATTTGATAAAAGTTTAAAAGCTTGTCAATTAATAAACCTTTCAACTCAGTAATTCCATATATACATTTTTTTTCAATCTGGATTAAGTTTTACCAGTTTCCTTGACTTTTTCAAAGCTGAAGAAATTTCACCTACGTTTTCTCAAGCTATCATTGACTTCAGCAGTCCTTGGAATCATACTTTCTCTTTTATCTCCTCCAAGCCTTTAAAAATCTTCTCAGCATCCCAAAGTCTTATGTAACTTAGAACCTGTGGACCCCTGATATGGGAGGTCTAGAAACATGACTGTGTCTAAATGGACAGTGAGGCTCATGACACAGAATTTCACCACCCTTGTGAAACCTGCCCGGTACCTCCTGCCTACTATATTGACTTTGGCAATACTTGTTGGCCTTGTCATGCCAATAACATTATTGAGACTAAATTGAATGAACATGTGGCCATGTCCTCCAAATGTTTTTTGATACAGTTAAATGGAAAACCGTAGATTACATTTATTTATTTTGTGATAAACCCTTTGTTTGTGTTGCTAGCGATCCAGAAAAAGTGGTCTCCTACAACACGCCATGACCTAAACAAGACAAGTTGAATTACTATTCATTTACCATAGAAGACTTTCCACCACGTGTCTCACAGCAATGATTTTTGACACAGTTTAAGATGATAAATTATACCCAATGAAAACAAAAAAGAAACTCAAGGTTTCAGAGCAGATAATTGCAAAGAAAACAGTTATTTGCATCTCTGTCTCCCACATTTTCAAAAAAACAATGTACTTGAAACAAAAAAAGACCCAAGTATTACAAAAACAATTTCATTTTTCTCTTATAATTGGAAACAGTTGGAGAAAGCACTTTGTCTATTCAAACCACATATTCATGACTTGATTTAACATAGAGAACACCACCGCAGTGTCTCCTCTCATTCTATTGTTATTTCAGTTTTCCTAAATGACCAATATTATGTACTCGAAACAAAGGTAGAGCAAACAATAGCATTCCTGCTTGGTCCCTTACCGACATTGCTGGTCTCTGTATTCAAGGGACTTTCATGAAGCCTTAACCTTGTCTACAAGTTCATAGAAAAGTAGGAGGCAGGGAGAGAAATGCTTTCCACACCCCATTCAGGAGTAATAACAACTGTATGGCCAACTTGCCTGAGGACATTGTGACCATCACTACTCGCTCAAAGCCATTCTAAAAAACCAAGATCTTGTTCAAAAATACTCAGAGGTTATCTGGAAATCAGCTAATAACTTCAACTTGTTTTAAACAAGTATATGGTATTCTGCATCTTCTTTTTTGCTTTGAATTGTCTCCTAATTATTTGAAATTCTTTTGAAAGAAATTAAATGCATATGACCCCATCTATTAGACAGATGTTTTTATTATTAAGAACCACCAATAATTTCTATTTCTCAGAAATAATGACTTTGGAATTAAGTTAACTCTGATTATTTTTTGAGCTTCCAGAATTTAGGCTATTTATATTAACTAACACTAATCTCTAGGTTAATTAATTCAGTAATCCAGGGATAACTTCCTGATTTCGATCTGGAATGAGCCCAAAGGCTCCTGTGTTGAAAGGCCAGTCCTCAGCTGGTGGCATTCCTGGGATGTGATGGAAACTCTAGGAGGTGGAGCCTATTGGGAGAAAAGTAAGTCATTGGAGTCGTGCCTTTGAGGGAAATACTAGGATCCTGGCCCCTTCCTGTCTCTTCTGCCTCCCATCAGCCAAAAGGTGAGCTGCTTTGCTTCAATGCACACTCCCCACATGACTCTGCCTCGCCTCAGGACCAGAAGCAACCAAGCCAGGTAAGCATGGACTGAACCATCAGAAGGGGTGTAACTCAAGATATACTTTTCCTCTTTCAAGCTGTATTATATCATGATAATAGAAAGCTGATTGTGAACGCATCCCCCAACTCAGTCATCCTAGTAGATTCTCTGAGAACTCTCTAGTTTTTCAAATCTAATTAAAAAAATTTTTTAAAAATTGATTCAAGATAGATATACTGAGATTTTACATGGCTCCAGAGGGTCGTACTGTTCCTATTTAAAAATTTTTGGTGAAGAAAACCACCTTAACCAGGTATGATGGCACGATGCATCGAAGGCTTGACTAAACAATTGTGCTCGTGTTGTGTTTCCCCAAAATCATTCCCCAAGGAAAATCCTGACTTATATAGTAAGTACCTTCTCTGATCACATCTGAGAGGGTATTCCCAGCTAGACTCCATGTTCACCATACTCCAGAGTTGTGTGTGTGTTTTTTTTTTTTTTTTCATTTTTCTTGTAGTACTGAGGATGGAACCCAGAGTCTTGCATATGTTAGGTAAGTGTTCTACCGCCTAGCCACATGTCTCTCACTCTAGAATGGTAATCTATCCAACTACTTTTTAAAAACACAAATTCTCTTGTCATAAAGGTTATGTTTTTTTCAACATCAAAAACTAGAAACCCTATCACCAGTAGCATAGACTATAGCACTGTCTTATTGTTTACCTGACAGGAATTGGTAGGTGGATGTCTCAAGATTGTAGACAGCTTGTCCATGCAAGCAAGGGCTTCTCTACCTCTTCTCCTGACCTTCCCTGGCTCATGGCCAGTCTCTCTATGCTGCCTAGCGATAGCTACTACCGTGTCAGATGCCACAGCCACATTCCAGACAGGAAGGGTGGGGAAAGATGCCACACCAGTGCCTTGCTTCTCAAACTTACTTTTTCCGCAAAATAAAACCTTCCCACGATGCCCTCCCCACCCCCCAGACAATTTCCCCTTAGATTCTTCAAGCACAGCGGAATCATTTGGCCATCCCAGCTGTAAGAAAGACAAAATTAGTCATCAGGCCTCAATAGGAAAAAAACAAACAGGACAAAATGGGTTGGGAGTAGCCGCTGGGCAGTCGAGCAACAGGTGATTGCCTCAAGCAGCAGAGTGCTGGGATTACCTTCCTTGGCTACTTTTTCTTCCGTCCCCTCCATTTTATAAAACAGGTATTTCCCCTAGAAATTCCACAGTTTATCTTGAAACTGCCACATCAACAGAGAGTCTACCATTTGCTCCTTCAGGAATCGCTGTCACTGGATGGAATAGTAACTCTTCATCTTAAACTCATGCGCAATCTCTCACATGGCAGGACCCGGCCCACAGGCCTCTTAGGACTTTACTGTAAGAACATTGCTGGGTTCCACTTACAGGCCCACTTCCTACTCTTGATAAGAAACCCTGGGTAATGTTTAAAAGAAGCCTGCGCTGGAAACCATTCATGTGCTCTAGGGAAATGGCATGTGTTTTCTTGCTAAAAACACAAATAATGTACTAGAAGGTCCTCTCTGCTCGAGTACCTGGAAATGCAGATCCACATTTAAGCTGCAGGGATAGCAAGTACAGAGCAGCCAGGAACTGTTGCCTCCTTTGGTAACCCTTTCATTTTGTTATTATTCTATTGACTGTGTCCTACTGTAACCCAACTTGGATTTTTTGTAAAAAGGGGGTAAGCTATAGATAGGAAAGAGAGATTTTAACATATTCTAGCAAAGCAAACCCCAACGGCTAAAACAAATCACAATGGTGAATCAAAGAGATAGATTATTTAGTGAAGAATAGACTGAAAAAAGTACGTTAGTTCTCACTATATAAAACACTGCCTGTTTAAAAAAATACTCCCTGTTTAAGTGGACTCTTAATGACCAAGTGTTGGGTTCTGTATTAGCTAGCTTTCCATTACTATAACAGAATACCTGAAAATTGTCAATGCAAAAAGAGAAAATGCTTATTATGGTTTACAGTATTGAAGGTTTCAGTCTATGGTCGGGTACCTTGTACTACTTACCTCCCATTCATATAGGCAGGCGTATAGGAGGGTCCAGGCTTCAATATTCCCTTTGTGGGCATTCTCCCATGACCTAAATCCTTGTATAGGCCCTACCTCACAAAGTTTCCATCCCTCCAAAGAGCACCAACCTGGAGACTGAGACTTTATTGCACGGGCTCTTGAGAGGACATTTCAGATCTAAGCGATACTAGGTTCTAAAATTTCTACTACTATATTTCGTACTGTTCACACCTTCTTTTACGTATTTCTTTTACAAATTTTGATTTTTATTGATTCAGCTATGGAATCACGAAGAAGTCAGTATTAACACATGTATCAATAGATCTTCAAAATTTGCTACTTACGCATCAAGATTTCATCTTCTCTTCTTCGATTCTGGCAGATTAAATTTATTCGGGGTTGCCAAAGTGCTCGTCAGAAAAACGTTTGTTTCCCAATTTCTCTTGCAGTAGGACTATTCTGGCCAATGAGACCAGCTAGAATTTGTTAGAAGGAGTTTCTAGGAAAAGCCCTCAGAGTGGGCAGACTCCATTGGTAGCTTAGTTTGGGTTTTCCCAAAAGCGGAGATCCTGAGACAAAGATTCGAGTGCAGATGGATGGTTTATTCTGGAGGTTACCCCAGGAAGGAGAAGTTGGGGGGGGGGGGGAGGGATAGTGGAAAAGCAAATGAAAGAAGCTCAAGAGCTGTCAGGGAATTTCTAAGCAATCCTTGAGCACCCCCCCCCCCTCCACCCAAGGGGTTGTAGGGTACACACCTCATGACAGGCTTGAAGGAGGACACGCAGGTTGGCGCTCCTTGTTCCCCCTTGATTGGGGTCACCCGGGGCTCTTCACTCCCCTGCACTAAGCGGTGATTCCTGCTTGAAGTTGGGTGGTCTTCTGGGCAGGGCTGCTGTGCAGTGCTGATAGTGTGTGTGGAACTATGTATCCTGCTGGCTGAAATGCGAGGGCCGAGGAACATGGCCACGGCATCCCAAGTATCCGTCAGGGCCAGCGCTGCCCCTGTGCTCCTCACGTCTTCGCCTTCCTCCTTCCTAGAACATACACATGACAACTGGAGCCCTGGGCATGAAATGAGAGCCATGAGAGCTATGGCTTATTTAAGGAAAAAAAAAAAGAAAAAAAAAAGGCTGAGTAGAAAACTAGAAAAAAAAAAAAACCCTTAAATTCCTGATGTCACCATGAGCCTCCTAACAGCAAAGACTACAAAACTTTGAGCTGGAGGGAAAACTAAGCCTCTATACCGTTTAAGCCTTGGTGGCCTTCTAAATAAAACTGAAGTCCATCCAATTTGACACATACCCCTGCTACGGACCATGCGTACCAGTGTCAGGCTTCCGTGTCTGAGGAATAAGACAGTGTGTTTTCATTATGACCGTCTTGTTCCAACTCAGTCTGGGCTGGATTCCCTTTCAGTGAAAGCAACTTCATGGGAATTTTTTCTCACTTTCAATTTTTCTAAGCTGCTTGGAAATCATGTAGCATTTTTCTTCCCATAGATGATATTGAAAACATCACTGACCATCTGGGTTCACTTGAGTCTTCTTTACAATGAGTTTTGTGTTAGTTGGAATAGAGTAAGTGCTGCTGTAACAAGCAGTCCAAACGCTCAACAACATGCTCTGCCGGCAAACTTATCATTGTGATGATATCATACCCCGAGGCAGGCTGGGAGGCCTCTGAACCACACTCTCGCACAAAGTCCTTATGGTTTTTAATCTAGTGGCTCCCGGGACCTTAAAACCTCTGCGACATCAGCTGCACGCCACCTACAGGTGAGAGCAGCCTGAGCATAGGGGACTTCACCGACCACTTCGCTAAGATCAGTTATGTTTACGCACTTTCTCTCTGATTCTACCATATTGTGTGTTTCTCAGAACTCACTCATGTGTGCTGGATACTTGCAGAAGTAGGGAAATAAACTTTAGCTGAGAGCAAAAAGAAAATAAATAATAATGGTATTTGTTTGGGAGTATTTATTTGCAAGGAGTTCTGCAGTTTCTAATATAGAAGCCATTAAAACAGTGAAGGGACCCAAAGAGGACTGGTGAAGGGAACTTTTAAAGACAAGAGGAAGAGAATTATACAAGTTACTTTGCAACAACAATCTGGCCACAAGGATCAATAACAAGCAGACATCTTTGCAAAAGTATCTTTTCTGTCATGTGGCAGTAGTTTTTGTTCAAGGTCATGACTTGGACAAAGTTCTGTGACAGTTCTTGTTATTAGGATTACGGGCATGAGAACGCCTCCTTCCTGACCTCCAGGCTTCGTTTATTTATTTGTTAGGGCTTGACACAATGATTCTCCTAAGATCCTCACAACTTTTCCATGCCTCTGCTATAAATGTCTAAGCCTTAAAAAGTTTTAGAATGAATCTCCCCTAACAGTGACCAGACAGTACTGCTGCTACAGTCCGTAAGAGCTGTGTGTTCAGACCTCTATAAAATTGTTTTCCCAAGTGGGGAAACTTTTGGATTTTAAAGTTTACACTGAGCCATCTTTCATTGTAAGTTTGAACACTTCGGTTGTCATAGAGACCTATATTTGCAATGGTAATGACACTGCATCTGCCATCGGCCTTCAGAGAGGGACCTGTCCCCATCCCATAGTGCGGGGAGCAATCAAACATGTCACGGTCGGCCTCAGGTATACAGCTGCCTGGTTCAGGTATCCCTCTTTCCCCAGACAGCCCACGTCCAACAACTGGCTGTTGCAGGGTGTCATGGCACAATGTTAACTCACCCTTTTGGTGGTAGAGTTCCTGGAGAGCTGCCATCTTCAGAGGGTTACATCACAGAGGCTTCTCCTTCCTCCCTAGATGCTGCATCCTTCCTCTCCCTTCTCCAAGGGTCCCTCCCATGGGCGTCCCCATGCCCCATAACATTCTGCACACGAGACCCTTGTTCACCCTTCCCTTTCTGGAGATCCAAGCTTCAAGAGCATTTCAGAATAAGGCAACCATTGTATTCCCGCCCAGTAATGACAAAAAAATAGAGAAATCAAATTGAGTTAATTTGTAACAATGATCCCTAGTACCATGAACTGTGAGGCTATTAAAAATGTACTCAGAATTGAGTGATCATTTCATAGTAATGTCAATCAAGATTTAAAAGAGAAAATGATTTTGGGAGAAATGCGTGTCTTACTGTGATGGAAGGGGATGTGCAATTGTCCCTGGAATGAGTGCTCCATCTTGGGAGACATTCTGAAAGCTTTTCTACCTGGAAACCATTTATTCGAGAGTATTTCGAGAAAATAAGGGTACCTTGTTTTTGTAAATTGCAAAACGGCCATTTTTCTCCTGCAATATTGGGAGTTAAACTCAGGGCTCCATGATGGTAAGCAACTTCTCAGCCCCTGAGCTACATCACCAGCTTTTTAAATTTAGCTTTATTCTGAGACAGGGTCCAAGCTGTAGGCAGGCCTCAAACTTGTGATTCTTTTGCTTCAGCCTCCTGAGTACTTGTGGTTACAGGAGTGTGCCACTGCACTGGAAGTACTGAAAGGTCGATCTTCGAAGTAGGTATGAGAGAAGCAAACCAGGAGAGTATGTCTTGGCTTATTTTAGGAAAGTACAACTGCCAACGGAGTCTCTGAAAACCACCTAGGTCTGGATCACAGGTCACAGAGCGAGTGGGGGAAATGTGGGTCTCTATTTAAAGATTCTGTCCACTGAGAAAAATTCTCCTGCCACTTATTCTTTTCTTATTTTCAGTTCTAGACACGTTGATCGATTCCAAAGCATCCCTCAAGAGAAGCGCCCTTCCTAGTGGAACCTCTTTCTTCCATTAAACATTGTATGCAGGCACTGCTACAATGGATTGGATCAGGGATGACATTTAATTTGGCAACAGCCAATCTACAAGCCAGAGAGCAAGAGAAAGGTTGGCACAAAAGGATAAGCTGAGCCAATCACAGTATTTTCTTTTGGAAGAGTTTGGATTGGGACTTATCTTAGTCCATCTCTTTTGCTATAGGTGAATACCGCAGACTGAGTGACTTATAAAGGAAAGAGGCCTATTTCTTACAATCCTGGAGGCGGGTTAAGTCCAACATTGAGGGGCTGTACCTGGTGAGAATCTTCTTGCTGTACCATAAGCTGATGGAAGACATCAAATGCCAAGATAGAGCCAGTGTGCAAACTCAGTCTGTTCTTCTCATAAAGACTTTAATAATGCCACTACTGGGTCCCCACCTTTATGACCTCCATCAATCCTAATTACCTTCCAAATACCTACCACCAAATATGATTAATGTATAGATCTGAGGGTCATATTTCTAATACATGTGATCTGGGGAGACACTTAACCCATAGGAAGTGCCTAAAGAAACCCACAAACCAGAAGAGAGAGCAAGAGGAGGTGAGTGGATCCAGAAAAAGACAGGGAAATGGCCTTGGTCACAGCCACATGTGACATTGTCAAGTCAGAACCACATGGGAGGGGAACAGAATTCATGCAGGACAAGCATGATGGCCCAAAGAGAGGATACGTGCAAGAGAGGAGCTTCTATGTCAGACCTTGGGGGACCAGAATTCTTGGGGGTTGTCCCGCATCTGAGTTTTTGACTGTCCGTAGGTACCACGAGTATAGTGGTAATCCATTGCTATATAATTAATCACCCCACAACTTAACTGGCTTCAAATAATAAGAATCTTTTTGTTTGTTTGCTTGTTTATGATTCTTCAGTTTGGGCTGAACTTGGGGAGTGGGGACCCATCTCTGCTCCATGATGTAGCTCATCTGGGATAACTAGAGCTCAGGTCCCACAGTCGCTGGCCCAGAGTCAAAGGTCAACTTCTGCCACTCTCCTCTCATCCCCAAAGGCTTTGTTGAGTGAAAGGTAGACATTATTAATACCACAAGTTGCCAGAGGGAGTCCTGTCACCCATCTTTGCTCTGCCTGAAGCTATTTTTTTTAGCTCCAGCTTCACCACCAAGGCCTACAGTGGTTGGAAGGATGTATTAACAACAGCAAGGTTGAAAGAATGTATTAATGACTGCAAGGTTGGAAGGATGTCTTAGTAACTGCGATTGAAGTTCTCCTGTCTGTAGCTTCAGCTGATGCTCTGGATTTGAGCCCAGATGAGGGTCAGGTTCCATGGCTGGCCCAAGCTAAAACCTGGGCCGATGAGCTACTGACTTTTCTTGGAAGAAGGATCAATGGAAATGCTTGGAGCAGTGAGGAAAGGGCAGAGGACACCCTATAGAATTTGCAATGGTCTGTGGAGCTGCCTCAACCACCTTCGACTTGTAGGCCCCACACTGCTGGACTAAAGGAAAATATTCTTCCTGTCCTCCTACTTACCTCACAGATCCATACTGCATCTCTCTTTTAAAAAATTGCTACCTTTTAAAACTCTGGATCATGTGTTTCTTTTTTAAAAAAACAACACTCTGACTCCTTTGGAAAAGGTGGAAAGTTGTAAGGGCACCAGGCCGATGGTCCACAGTGCCTGTGTCAGGTGAAGCTGACGGGTCTCGTGTGGCTGTGAGTTTGAGGTCTTCGTGAGTTTCCAAAGCAATATGAACAGTGGTCATTAGCTGGAATGAGCGTGGGTTGTGGCATTTGAGTTTTGTGATTTATAAAATGCAGTTTGGGCCCCTTGTTAACTTCTGAATTGCATTGTTTCAGAGTCTTGAGCTGGTACAAGTGAGAGAGAATCAATGTGTAAGACACGAGGCAGGAGGTGGCCAGGAGGTGAGAAAGGAGCAAACTGCAAGCTCTCCCTCCAAAGGAAGTTGCCTGAGTATGTAGACCTCTGAGTTAGTTGTGGTCATGGTCCAGGTAAGTTCCACATGGGTCACAGTTGAGCTTATAGAAAGTCATTCAAGTACCAGAGCCAGTGGCTCCAAGTCGGAGCCTTGCAAGTAGGAAGGAGACCTTTGTTACATGATCCTGGCCTCTCCCCTCATACATTTTTGCTGTTTTTTTTTTTACTGCATTCCTCATAATCATTTTATTACCTATTAAATGCAAATTCCCAGGTCCTCCTCCCTCTCCCTATGACGACATTGCTGGCACAGCAGGCCGTGCCACCAGCGGCTGCCTGCTGGAGAGAAGTTCTCTGGTCTGCCCTCACTGCAGCAATTCACCCCAAGCACCAGGACAGCCAGGGCCTCTGGGTCTGCACCTGGCTGCACCGGGTCTCCCTGGGGTTTGGTCCTTACTGCGGGGGGCCAGCAAGTGCAGCCCATGTTTCCTCAGAATATTCTGCCTGGCGAAAAAGGAACACTGGAATTCTTCTGGATCTGCCGTCCACAAAGCTGTGGAGCCCGCTAAGATCAAGGACACCCTGGGGGATAGCTCATATGTTCTCAAGAAGTGGCCCTTTCAGATGCCAACTGGCCCCTGCCATCTTCCCATCCTGAGGCTCTTTGTCCTTGGTGATTCCTGCAGCCAAGGCCATTCACACTCCAGTGAGGCCATCATGTTCATAATATGACTCTTAGACCTCTGTGATACTGGGCATGTGTGACTTCCAACAGAGACCAGAAGAAGGAACTGTCCTCCCTCGCCACCCCAAGGCCGTGTGCCGTCGTGTTAGACAGTGCTGCCTGGCCCTGCACCTTGGAGCTCTGCATGTTACTGAGTGTGGCCCCTCCTCTCCCAGGACTCAGCAGTGACCCTGGGGCTGGGGCTGAGGTGAAGATAACTCCTGTGATCAACACGATGCGGTGTGTTGACAGCCACTCTCCTTTCCACACACCTAGTGTTGGTGAGCCACGCTTAGGCTCCCACGTCACGAGGATTTTCTCAAGTTCCCCAGTCAAACTAGGGGGCCCTACGCCTGAACACAGCTCAGGTGCCCACTGAAATTCTGGACACAGCTCGCACGAGATCACGTGCCTGGCACCCCCTGGAGTGCCAGCTACCGGGCGAGTCCCCCAGTGTCGCTCGGCTCTCTCAGGAGCCATCTCCCTCTCCTTCCTCTGCTTCTCTCCTCGGCACCTCTTGCCGTGCTTCTAACTTTATTTATTATTTTGTCCTTTGTTGCTTGCCCCTAGAACATCAGAGGTGCTGCTGAATATCGCTTTTTTAACCAAATTTTTCTTATTACTGGCACCTGGAACAATGCCTAGCCGACAGCAGATATGTAATTTTATAGGTATTTCATGAAAATAATAGTTTATTTTTCAGTATACACACGTCTTATTTGCTAACTACTGAGAGCAGAGGATTGGGTAGGAAAGAGGTGCAGGCTCTGTGTGCTTTTTGTAATCTGCATTGGTAAAACAAATGCCCAACCAGGTGAAGTAAGACGTTGAGTTCTTTCCAAACAGACACAGGCTTGACAACACTCTGGATGACAGTGACATTCCTGAGGATGAGGAGGATGTAGCTCTCCTGGCCCGAGCCTGGCAGGTAGTTCACGTTGGCTGTGCCTCTTCTCCACACCTGCACAAAACCTCTTCTCTCTGGCATAGGCTCATCCTGTCAGCATCTACGGTAGAATGAGAATGTGCCTGCAGCCATGCCAGCCCGTGGGTACGGAGTGGCAGGTAATATTGGGGAGCAAAATTATAGTCAAGTACTCTATTAAATAAGACCATTTCATGGAGTGCCATGTTCTTTGAAGATGACACGTAACAGTAGGTCATGTGTTGGCTGGAGCTATGCTTTGCATAGAGTTTGAGCACGATACTCAAGGTCAGGAGCTCAATCCCCAGAGGTTGAGCCTAGTGAGAGTTTCAAGGCTGGACCCTCCCCTCATCCTGGGTTCTTGCCTGCCAGTAGGACCTCTCCCTCCTCAGGGCACTCTCGCCACTGTGGTGCTATCTGCAATGAGGTGATGCAGCCAGCTGGAGCCCTTTTCGGAACCATTGCTAGGCTGTTTGAACTTTCACCTTCCCAAACTGTAAGCTTTATGACTACCCAGCCTCAAGCATTTTGTTATAGTAAAGAAAAATAAACAAGTACAGGTAGAGAGACCCATTTTGGGTGCTGTTGCCCACTGTGTAAAGATGAGTCCTAGATAGTTTTCGGTTCTTAGAAAATTGTAAAGTGATGCTTTTAGAATTGCACTTAAAAATACCCAAGTCAAGAAATGAAAAAAAATTTTTTTTGATCTGAAAGCTTTGGCATACTTACAAATATTCACCAAAAGTTCACTGTCATGTATTATTTTTATGTTGAAGATGATTTATAGGTCAAATCTGGGTTTGTGGTTCCATTTTTACCTTTCTTACTCATTTCCAATTTTAACCATCTCCATTTCAGGGTTCATCAAGAGTCTAAAACCACAGGAGCAAAAGGTACCAAGTGGCCGTGGAAAAGGTCAGTGTTTCTGCTTTATGGAGAAAAGCAGAGGTTTTGGGAGCAGGCACATCCGGGCTGTAATCCCACCTCTTCCCCTCCCTTCCTAGCGCGCAACGTGTCCTGTTGAAGCTACTTCCTCTTCTGTGAGATGGGACCAATCCTATCCAAGATGAAGAGTTGGTGAAATATTTACATGAGACAAATGGTGCAAAGTTTTTACTCCAGTGGCATCATCAAAGTAGCTCAATAAAAGCAAGCCGCTTCCTTCCCAGAGCACCCTGGTGTCTGGGAGCCAGCAGGAGTCTGAAATGATCTAGTGGCATATTCTCCTGAATGGGAACCTAACACGTAAGAAGTTGATGCAGAGGGAGACTTGAAATGGCGTCTAATTGCTCAGAACGATGGGACAAAGGAACTCGTGGTGGTGACGGGACAAAGGAACTCGTGGTGGTGACTGGTGATGGCCCCGTCTCTGTGCTCAGATACCTTACTTGGGAGCAGCTGGCTTCTTTGCAGTCCATGGATCCCTTTGGGTGCAGTCATTATGCTTCATGACAATATGGAAGATCTAATAATAGGATTTTTCCACCCTGCGAGCAGAGAGGGGGCTGCTTTGCATATTTCACGGCCTTTGTAGCGTCTTAAATCACTTGGTAATGTGAAACATGTCTATGGAGAGACTTTGTATTGTTTGTTCTTACGGTTTCATGCAAACATTGAGCAAGAGGAATTTGTTACAAACAGCTTGCAATTATTTAGTAAAAAATATGAACATAGAGTTGGGTGGGCATCAGTCAGACTCTGGACGAATCGAAGCTCCCTTAGCAGGAATGGGCAAGTGGGATGGTGCACGGTGGGTTCTGCCCACAGACTTACATTTGTCCTTACTTAAGAGTCAGGAATGTCTGCTTCTATGGTCTGGAGTGAATGAATTGGAACCAGGGATGAGTGAAGACACCTCCCCAGAGCCCACCCACTGGCACCCGCTCACCCGCATGGCAGGTCAACTTTAGTACGATTTGGAAGAGGAATTCTCAGCTGGAGGAGGCCCGAGGTAAGGAAATTCTGTAAAAGAGATCACGTGGGACTTTTCATCTATTTTTTTCTCGGTCATTTCTGGTTCAAATTTTCATGTCAGTGAAGTTGCAACTTCGCTGTGGCTTATGAAAAACCATCTGCCCTTTCCGTCACTAAATTCAGCACTAGAAATACATCATTGGAAAAGGACAAGGGGTGTGGGGATGTGGGTGTGGGCACAGGTGTGCCTACTTGTATATGCAGGTAGTGGTGGGGTGTGTATGTGTGCATAGGCACATGTGTGTCATAGAGAACATCCTCCAGTGATTCAATTACTGTGCTATTTCTGGAGAGTAATTGTAACGGCAAGAAAACTCTTGATTTGTGTGCTTTCTGACTTACAGTGACAGAAAAGCCACCCAAGGAGTTCATCTTTCTGGAGGACAGCCTTCATGCAAGAGTACCTTGCTAATTGCATCCATGTCGCGTACTGATAGGCACTCTCTGTCCTTCGTCCTTTCCTGACACCGTTACTGCAATTTGTTTATGCCATTTCCTTCATTCTACTGAATCCATTGACTGCAATTTCCACCTATATAAACTGCTTCATAAATAATTGTATAAAACCAGGTGTGAGATGGACTTCCACATTGCTGAATGCCCTATCTGGCCTCTGCCAAGAATGTCTGTTGGATGCTCGGTGCATCCATCATGCACACTTAACAAGAATGCGTGTTGTGTCATAGATGAGGCTGCACAGTGGAACCTGAGCAGAGCACGCTGTCCACGTTCCTTCTCAGGCAGAGCCACTGGTGCAGAGGACTAATGGATGTAACTGCATGTGTGCTATGCATGTGCATTCTGACTACCCATGGGAGCCCTGCTCCAGATGACCTAGATTGATGACGATCACCGCAAGATTGTGCTGCCAGCTCTGGGCATTTTGTCAGAGCCATTTCTGGCTGAGTCAGAAAAGTCAGGCGGCAGGGCCCCATGTGGTAAGGACGCGTGCCTCGCGTTCACCGGTGGGGGAGGGTCTGCCACTCCTAAACGACAATGTGTGCTTTCCTGATGTACACGTTGGCTTTGGAAGGTGTATCTCCTGAAGTTCCACCTTTCCCAGCTCTGCCATCCAAACGAGGGTTCTTGCCAAGGAAAACAGCAGCAGCTCCAGCTCTGCCTCCAGAATCTTGCATGTGAGGGCTCTGCTTTAATAGGGATGGTTCAATGTTTCCAACAGTGGAATAAGTGGTGTGCGGGCTATCGACCTGATTAGTAGTTGATGACAGGTATTTGTGATCCGTGGAGAAATGTGTACAGATGGAGGAGAGGGAACATGTTCCTGTGGTGTTTAAATAAGCACACAGCCCTAGCCTCACTTGCTCGGAGACTGAGTTGGGCACCTGTTCTGTCCCAGAGTACTAGTGCTATATCTATGTTGTGGTCATGGAACACATGTCTTAACAAGATGTGTCAGGCCATTTACCCATGAGCCCCTTAAGCTCAAGGATATGATTTGCTGACTTGCAATCCTTAATAATTACCACAATCTCTAGGCTACAAGATTGATGTCTATTAGTTGACTAAATAGAATTTTGATTATTTTATATCCATTAGGATTTTCAGATACATTAGCATATCTGAAGATTCCAGATGTCCTGTCCTTTTGAGACTTTTAAAATTTTTATTTATGTATTTATTTATTTTTTGGCTTTGGCTACAACAGTTCTTCAGTTCAGGCCCATGTTGACCACAACCAGTCATTCAGCATGGTGAACATCCAACAACTAACTAGTTATCTGAATATACCAGTATTTAATCAGTTAATACCTTATCCATATTTGAAAGTCAAGCATTTACAAGCACAATAAATTCTAAAATTGCTTTGGCATTTTGAGTTTTAATTCACAAGTTAATAATAAAAATAGAATTATCTCTGAAGAAAAATTAGAAGAAAATATTTTATATATTCTGCAATATTGGAATTTTTCTGACTTAAGTTACTTTTTTTTTCAAAACTCACCTATTTTGAAAAAATTTAAAAATGATTAAAAGAAGAATATAGCAATGGGAGGTTCTGGACTTGTAGGGACCACCAGAAATAAACAAACCACACAGGTGTCTAGGTGGGCTCTGAGAACTTCAATTTCTTACAGGTTCTGAGGTGATGATGACGGTGGTGATGGTAGCGTTGGTGGTGACAGACAGTGGTGGTGGTGGCGGTGGGAGGAGTGGGAGTAGTGGGAGTATAATAGTGGTGGTCGTGGTGGTAACGATGCTGGTGGAGGTGGTGATGATGGTTGTAGGGTGGTAACGGGTGGTTCTAGTGCTGGTTGTGTTAGGATGATGTTGAGGGGTAATCGTAGTAATGAGAGCAGTAACACATTGCTAGTGCTGCTCACAGTGATGGTCATACTAATGGTTGCTGTAGGTTGAATCTGGAATGTCTCCCCAAGTCCCATGTGGTATAGTCTTGGTTGCCAGAGTATAACAAAAACGTTGAAATCTTTAGGAAGTGGGGTTGGTGGAGGATCTTCAGGCTATTGGAGCATATCTTCAATGAAGATTGTGGGATGCTGGTCTCACCCTCTACTCTGTCATGTTCCAACCACGAGGTGAGGAGTGTAGCTCTGCCTCACGTTCTGAGCTACGCTGCGCCGTTCCACCACAGGACCACAAGCAGTAAGGCCAATCATGAACTGAGCCCTCTAACCGAGAGCCAAAATAAAGCTTCTCTGTTTGTACCTCTTTTGTCTTAGGTGTTTTATTTCAATAACAGAAAGCTGATTAACACAGGGTGGTGGAGTCCCCCCAATGCTACTGGTCTGGAGACCCCATTTTGAGACCCCTGAATTCAGAAAATGGTCTAAATAGTTTGACATTAAATTCCTCAGTAGTTTGGTTTGATGCCACCAGACTGATGCCTTGTCTTTGGATAGACAAGTGCTTCTGGGTGCTCCTGCCTGTCTCGTGGTTTTCCCTATTTTGACACAACCAAGCATTTATTTATTTGGTGGAGACACCAAGTGAGAAGAATAGAACGTATTGTAGCAGCGGAGAGCTGGCTCTCAACAACAAGAGCCCTGAGTTGTATCATTTACTTCCAGGTGTGAATCGTCTCCCGTGGCCACCTTCAGGCTGCCTTGGGCTGGAGGTGGGAGGAGCCAGCAGCACAACCTTTAAATTGGATGGACGCCCAAACTTGTTGCCTACTAGCCTTGTGTTACCTCCAAGGCATGTTGCTTAATCTCTTTACACCTTATCTTATCTGTAAAACAGATAATAAAACCTCCTGGAGTGCCAGGAGGAGTAAGCAGGCAAGCTATAGAACACCTGGCTCCAGACCCTGCACACAGGGAGCAGCTACGGCCAAGGAAACCCCTGTAGCCACTGGATGCCTCGGCTGCCTGCACCACTGGGGAAGAGGCCCTGGGAAATGTGGTGCTTGGTGAGAATGCAGCTGAGAGCTCCAGGGTTGCCTCTTTGTCTTCCTCTCTGAAACTTCCTATGGAATGCTCCCTAGATCTGCTCTTGCATGTGATTTCTTAATTGCTTCAAGTGTGTTCACCACTCAATCTCAGCTCTGCTGGGCCAAGCACTAATTTTGCTTAGAAGTTTGCCCTAGCCAAGGGTGGTGGCTCAATTCTGCAACCCCAGCCCTCTGGGAGGCTAAGGCAAGAGGATCCCAAGTTCAAGCCCAGCCCAGGCAACTTTGTGAATTATCAAGAACTTGTCTCAAGCAATAAATTAATAAAGTAAATAAGCATGGAATTGCAGCTCAGTGTGAAGGTCCTAGGTTCAAATCCCTGTCCTACAATCAACCAACCCACAATAAATGCTGTCCTTGTGGTTCTGCCATGCTTCTCATTTGCTTTGGCAACACGGACTTGGTTCTTCCTTCAGTCACCTCGAGATTTTCTCTTCTGAGTCAACCACATGGATAATACCTCTATTTATTCCCTGACTTTCTTGGGTAAATCATCCAGCATTCCTTCCACACAACAGCACGCCAAGGGGTTGGCAACCTGTGAAAAGGAGTTAAAAGTAGGCATAAGATTTATAATTGGAAAACACACTGGACACAATTCAAAAGGCCCACACTAGAAGAATGCCCGCCCAAAGTCTGCACAGCCACAGGGCGTCAGTTACGCAGCAATTTAAAATGGCGCCTGTGAAGTGTTTCTAAGAACAGAAGAAAGTGTAAGAAAATGCTAAGACGTGGCGATGAAAATGAAGTGCCTTTCGTGTGTGTGCACACATACACACATACACATGCGCACACACACGCATGCAGACCCACACCGTGGCCCTCACTGCACACAAACTCCATACAGATAACTCTGGCTCTCCACGTGCTCCATTTTCCTACTACGATGTCCAAGTTCTGTAAAGCCGCTCCCGTGGACCGCAGGCGCGTGTGCAGCCATCCTGGTAGACTCGGTGTCCACCCTCCTTCTTACTTCCACGACAGAAGTCGAGATAGACTCTGTTCCTATTTCACAGATAAGAAAACTGAGGTACACAGAGGTAGGCCAACTTTCCCAAACTGGGAAATGTGAGGATAGGATTGGAAACGGCATCTGTGACTTCAGAAGCCGGTTCTTCCCACTCCGCCACACTTTGAGGGTCGCGTGTTACTTTATGGTGCTGAACCACGTAACCATCATTTTGTGTTTAAATGGGCAGGGTATAACCTTCAAAAAGTAATGATAATGGAAGAAGTCACTTACAGGCAGAAATGGTTGGACGGGGTTGCACTCAGGGCCACCGTTTGGGATTTTGAAAAAATAATTTAGAACAGTGCCTATCTTCCCTGCCAGCAGAACCAGCCTTGTCCCAACATGCGAGACTCAGAGAGCGGAAGGCAGGTTTGAGTGAAGCCTCCGTTCCCTTTTTTGGCAAAATGCACTGATATGGAAACAACCTGTGCCACTGTGCCCTGCCACCGCGGCTGGGTTTCAGAAGCGACACGCGCCCAGAGGCAGGGCAGCCCCTCTCTCGGGCACCTCCTTCCTCTTCCCAAGCTCCTAAGCGCTTGAGCACTTGCTGTGTCCTGCTGTCGGCAACATTCTGTGGATGATGGCAGTTTTGCCCTGTCCCAGGCAGCAGGCTTACGAGCAGAACCTTGCGTGTGTCAGGTGATAGTTACCCCGAGGATGGAAGGGTCAAGAATGCAGCATGCCAACCAGGCCCCTGTGAGCTGCAAACCTAAGCCGCGGTCCTCTCGCTGGCCACGGAGCCTGGCGGCCTTCTGCTCAGCGTCCCCTGTGACCTTGCAGGTCTTTGCACGTCTCTGTTACTGCGCATTCAGGCTTTACTGTAACAATCTGTTTATGTGTCTCTCAGCTGCTAGACCAAGCTCCTGCTCTTAGAGCACGTAACCAGTGCAGCTCCCCAGAGGCCCCCACACTGGGAACGTCACCTGGTGGAACTTGGAGACTCCACAAGCAAAGATATAGTTCAAGATGGAGACCAGTTTACCTCTTTGGTTTAAATCTTTTGGACAATTGCATTTGTCCCCCTGTCCCTTTCCCCACTCCTGGCCAGTCATCACACTGAGCTACATCCTCAGCTTTTTGAAAGAAAAAAAACATTTTTTTTTTTTTAAACTTTGAGACAGAGACTTTCCAAGTCACTAAGTTGCATGGACTAGGGTTGACCTTACTGCCTCAGTCTCCCGGAATACCAAGTCTACAGGCAGGTGCTGTCACAATGGCTTCATGTTGCCTTCTAACAACTGTGTGACAACACAAGGGTCCCTCCTGGAACCTACATCCCTCTCGTTGAGTTCTAATTCATAATGTATTGGAATGCCCTTTTTCTGTTGTTATTAGTTTTGTTTTTTTGTTTTGTTTTGTTTTCCTCATCAAGATTCCCTGGGAGGAAGAGGAGTCTAGGAAGAGAGAAGAAAAAAATGAGTCATGGGACATCTTTATGCAGGATAGAATATACAGAGTAGTCGGCAAACAGCGTGAAAACGGACCTTGACCCTGCCCAAGTCCCAGGAAGTGGTCCCACCCGTGTCCCTCCTCCCACTTTGCTAGAAACACCTTGAGCTGGCAGCACAGTGGCTCAGAACGTGTTTGGGATTTATCATAAGTTTGTTCTTGGAAACCTCCAGCCACCTAAGGAGTTGGTTAGGCTCTTTAGAGGAGAAAGAGCAAATGGCAGCGTTCTTCCAAGCTGCTGAGAGAGAGCAATGTCCCCAAAATGTATGTGAACTGGAACGTTGCATTGATTCTGATGAAGTTGATCATAGAGGGCAGTTTGAGACGTCGGAGCCTTGTGGGCCCACCCTCTGAACTCGGAAGTAAGCAGCCATTGTTGCCTAGTCACGGACTGCAGTCCTAGGTGGCCGCAGGACTCTCCAAGTGGACGAGACTCAGGACACAGAGAAGTACAACAGCACATACTCCGTGCGGGCGCTCTCCTTCTAACTGAAATTACAGAGGGGTTGAAATGAGCAAGTCCAAACAGCTGAGAATCCAGGAGAGGCCTCTTCGTCCCCGGGTGGAGCTGGGAGCCTAGCAAGACGGGCCTGCGCGCTCACTGAGCAGTACGAGGCCAGAACCCACATCAGTACTGCCACCAGAAAAAGCAGCTCTCTGGTCCCCGGCTTGCATCGCACATCCTGTCAACCAGAATTTGCTGGATGCTGCTGTGCACATCAGTCCTGGAAATGAGATCCTGGCTCTAGGAACTGGTATGCGTGAGAGTTAAAGACACGTGGACCAAAAATGCCTGGAGACAAAGGCTCCACGGCAGGCACTCAGCCAAGCTTCGGAGCAAGGCGCTGAAGCCAGGAGAGCCTGATTCCTCAGCAAGCGACAGAGCACCAACAGCACCAGGCCCCCGGCTCTGCCTGGGAGGGAAGGAGGTGCGCAGTGGAGGCGGCTGGCCGACAGGAGCAGGGATTTGCCAAGACTGGGAAAGGGCTTCTGGGAAAGTGTGAAACTAGAAGAGCAAATTATAGGCCCAGCCTGCAGTGTGCCTCACTCAGCAGGTGTTTAAGGCGCGTCCCTGCCCTGTGTTTTAGGGTTGGATGTTGAGTGAGGCAGGCACAATCTCTGTGGTTTGGCAGTTTGTCTCCCACTCCACAAAGAAGAGATAAGCTTGGAAAAATGGCCCGGGGCCACATCATAATGTGGAGGGTAGGGTTTATGCAAAGCCCCTTTCCAGGTATTTGTGCCACAGGTATTATGCCATGCCACAGAACTGGATCATGAACATATCTATCCCTCAGGGTCCAAAATAGCCACAGTGATTGTGACAGAAGACCGGATGCCAATAAGGTAATGACCTTTCACGTTCTAGAAAGGTGACCAATGCAAGGAGTGTTCTTGACTTTTTCTCCAAGCCAAGCATAAAGAAAAAGAATGAAAATATCCAAAAAGTAAACCCAAATTAAAATAAACGTTTGCAATATTATTCCATTTAACACTGAAATGCAGTATGGGAGATGTGTAGCACATCTTCTGAAAGTCCTGTAGGACTAAGTCAACTCTTGAGTGGAATATTTCCCTGGCTAATAGAGAAAAAAAAGAAAGAGTTTGTAATTCCAAAGATCTAATCAAAATTGTTTCTACTTTGTGACTTTTTTGTTCGCTTGCTTTATTTAGGCTCAAAAATAGTATTTCAAAGCACTGGGAGATTATTTTTTTTTTTTCAAAAAAGAAGCGAGAAAACCAACGCAATGGCAGCTACCGGCTGGGCACTTGCACATTCCATGGTCAGCGTCCCAATGCAGGACAAAAGTATGTCGCCTTTCTGTAGTGAATGTGTCATCGTTAATGCCTGAAATTTAATGAGAAATGTTACATCGTGCTCAGTTTCAATTATGTTCTCCTAAAGAAACACTCCACTTTGGTTTTTATAAGAGGAAAAATGGGCATGTCTTCATTGGAAATAAGTTAATCAGAAACAATCATGGGAGACATATTGCTTAAGTGTTTCATGGACAAAAGCAAGCCTTCGCCCAGAGGTCTAGGTTTTTTTCTCCTGATGCTGAAGGAACAGGATCTTTCTTTTGAAAATTACTTCCTTTGGATTGGAAAAACAAATATTCTGATGGGAATTCATATTGCTGACCTGAAAACATGCTGTTTGGCAAAATTATCTCTGTTCTGGCTCTTTTCAGTCTGCAGGGAGATTAAAAAGTGTGGTCTTTGAGATCCTCCTCCCTGTTATTAAGCAAAGAGAGAGACATTACTGCATTAGTTCTCAACTAGTCCCTTGTTACTGCAGCCATCATTATAATTCTTCCCTTCTTTTCCTGGGCTCAGGGTGAGTTTGAACTTTCCAAAAGTTAGGTGTGGCCATGTGACTTCCTTTAGCCAGTCAAAAGTGAGAGCTCTGAGGGTTCCTGGACGATTCCCCCAATCCTATCTCCTTGCATTCACCTGCTGGGTCTGTTCTATGATCAGAGTCTCTCAGCAGGACATACATCCGCTGCATTTGGTCACAAAATTTGTTGTCCTAGGAAATTGGGAGCTAGGCTGATAGCACAGTGAGAGGTCTTGAGGTCACAAATCCTCGGACAGCATTCGTATTCTGCAGACGAAAACTCCTGTCCCAAAGGGAAAGACAGCAGGGAAAATAGAGACCACAGAGACCCATGCGTGGATAGCCAATCCAAGCTCAGAGGAAGTAAAATATAAACAAAAGGGGTGAGGTATTTCTTTCCCTAAACATGTCAAGAAAAAACACCAGAGGAAGCTTTCTTGCATAAATTGTAGTCTGACCTATTCTGAATTATAATCTACGTTGTTTATAGCAAGATGATGGAATTGTTTGTATTCCAGTGGAAAGCCTGATATCCTAGTTAATATATTTAATGCTTCTTTGGAATTTTTTAGTTTCAGGATGGTAAGTGGGAGTCATATTTTGAATGAACTCCAGTAGATACTTTGTGGCTGCTTAGTGTTTTATCTGGGAAAGATTATGACTCTGTATTCAAGCTTGGGAGAAAGGTGATGGGATCAATTAGTGATGTCTGTATTGCATTTACGAAAAAGGAGTCACAGTCCATATGCTAGTATTTGCCAAAGTACACCTGGTTAAAACAAGAAGTATTTGGTAGCTTATCATAATTTTCCACCTCCCTCCAAAAAAGAATGAACTAGCCTTGAAAATGCACATCTGTAAACTACATCATGTGTTCCTGGGGAATATCAAGAATCACACTATAGAATTTCTGCTCCTCTCCTCAATGTAACGTATTTATGTAAATAAAGTTCACATGCATGAAAACAGAAAATACGTAGCACTCTTGGTTGGGTGTCTGAATTTTAAGTGCCTGAAACAGTTAAAGAATAAGTTGAGCCGCTGTAACAAAAAGGCCCCAGACACAATGGTATCATTTCTCTTTTGTAAAACAGTTCATGAACGTCTCTGCCATGCTCATCATGGGACTCTGTTGGAACTGAAGTGCCTGCTCCAGTATGGCTGATAGTAGCTCCAAGAGGAAGCCTGGAAAAGGAAACATTACTGCTAATAAACAGGTGCCATTTTCCTTCCAATTCTGTTGACCCCGGCTGCGCCTGTGATCCCATTTGGAAATCTGGGTCATGTAAAGTCTACCTGGGCATCTGCGGGCCCAGCTTCTCCGTGGGGAATCCTATCACCAAAGGAAGAAAGAGGGATGGATATTGAGAACAATCAGCCGTCTCCAACACTACTGAGAGTGGAGAGGTGATTCATAATCAGGACATCAGGGAGCTGCTTCTGGAATGAAGGAAGAGTAATAGCAGTAAGGAGCATAATCTGGCAGAACGAAGGGGAGAAAGATTTTTTAAAATCCTTTGAAATCTTCCTTTGCTAACATTACCAATAATAAGACACATCAACCTCACATACCCTGGAGGTGATGTGCAAAGACAGGTTGAAAAATAGCTTTGTTTCGCACCCAAACACATGATGTAAATCTAATGATGAAAAAAATATTTCACTAGCCTAAATTGAGAGACATTTTAAAAGCAGATGTCTAATATTCTTCTAGAGTGTCATTAAAGTCTGAGAACTGGCCCAGGTTGGAGGAGAAAGGACAATGTGATGACTAACTACAACTACTAGTAGCAGGGATCCTGGACTGAATCTTGGACCATAAAAAAAAAGAAAAAAAATACTAATGGAAAAGCCAGATCCAATCATACAGGTAAATCAGTTACCGGTGTTTTTAAACACAAATTTCCTAGACTTGCTAACTGAACTATGGATACGAAAGACATTTACTTGAGGGAAAACTAGGTGAATACTGTACAGGAAAATAATACTACTCTGGCAACATTTTTTAAGTCTAAGATTGTATTACAAGAAAAAAAAAAAAAAACAATTAAAGTCCCTGTCCTGTTGTATTAGCACATTTCCCAGGCAAGGGTGATGAAGGCCATGGAGTTGGAGACCCAGGTCCCATGGGGATATCCATCTCCTCCATTCTGGGCTACTCCAGTAGTCACTTAATTCACGAGTTCCCACCCCCCAGGCCATGAGTCTGCTTGGAAAAGACCAAGCCCGAGGGACAGACGAGCAGTGAGCAGAAGGTGAGGCAAAACCACACCTCCCGTCAGCTTGCTCCTGTAAGGTTCTAATGCAGCTGTGGATCTGACGGGAGCTTTGCTTCCTGATTCCCTCCAGCTGGCTCGCCGTTTCAAAGTTATCCTCCAGCCATCGTCTTCTAACAAGTACCCCTACGCACAGCTCCCACCCCTACCCCCACTCCCCAGGCCTTGGGAGAATGAATGATCTTCAGCCGTACCGGGTTCTGGTGTCAAAAAGGTTGTGGGCCACTGATTTAATTGAACTCCATGCATTTTTCTCTTCCCGGTCCTGCAGCCTGAGTGGGCCATTTCCAATACAACTCTCCCACCCTCTTGGGCCACGCAGAAGGCTACAGAGACTCCTTGATGCCTAGTAAGTGAAGCCCACGCTCCTGGAATGGTCCATCCCACATCCACTCTGCTGTTATCCACTTCAGACGCTTTCCCCTCCAACCTCACAGAACTTCCCACGCATCACAAGGATTCCATTTCTATCTTTACCTCCTGGATTAGTCTTCCGACTCCCTGCAGGCCTCCCTCTAACTCCTTCCCTGCTGTGCTTTCTGGACAGCCCCTATGTTGCCCTAGACACCCAGCCCAAACATAACTGCCTTTTCAACATCGGAGTCTCTGTTGAACACGTCTCACCAATATCTAATACTAAAGGAATACCTCTTAGTACTTTTTTCTGCCAGCATTTTTAGAGAACATTTGTAGCTTTTATTATTAATATCACGGTTTATCTATTCTTTCCTGGTGGAGAGGTGTGCTCAGTTCTTGTGTAACTGACAAAGGAGAGACCCTGTGCTTCCAAGGAGCTCCTGGTGAGGTAGGCAGGGCTGGGCAGTAAACGGGACATCCCAGTACAGTGTGATCGTGGGGTGATGGTGGTTAACACAGGGCTGTTCCTTCCCTCAGCAGGAAGCAGGGAGCTTCTCAAGAAAACATATTCACGAGTAGAGTCTTGAAGGATAAGGTGGATTCCTAACCTCCTTATCATTTGATAGAAATTCTTCTCAGCACACTTCTTTCCTTTTGTCTAGTTCAGGTACCAGTTCAACAACTTTGCTATACAGTCTTTTATGAAAATTGTGCATGCAGATGGCGAAAGTTAACCCACTCATGCTTAAATACTGATGGAGTCCTCAAATCCATAGGAAACAACCACTTATCTTGACCCTAGTTACTACTAAATTGGAAATTCTTTGCAAAGCAAGTATTACTGCCACTCAAAACACCCGGAAACACACAAAGCACAACTTTCAAACTACCTACTTAAGGATAGTAAAATTAACAGGTAGTGATAAACCAAAACTATTTGTTAATATTCCTATACTTTATGGTTCTCAAATTGTGTCAAACTGCTGGGATGCTGTTGCAAACAGCCACAGGCATGACGAAATGTTGTAAGTTTTCCAGGGAAATACAGGGCTATTTAACATCTGTCAGACACTGAATGAGCTAATCTCTGAAAGGAGTTCTCAGTTATGACATCAAATTGTACTATGTTCCTTTGGAAGATTTAGCTCTGAAAAACTATGTTTTTAGTGGTTTTTTTGTGATACAAAGCCAGTATTGCATGAAAAGGTGTTTGGACTTCACAAAAGGAAGGTTTGGGACTTTCTTTTAGCCTAGGGAGCCTTGAAAAAATCACTAGGAAGTTAAGTGAGCTGCAAACAAAAATTTGGAAACCCTTGGCCTGCAACCTACACCATTGTTGTCGACAGCGATGCAGTTCTGTTTTACAACTGCTTCATCTGGAGATCACTGAGTATTTTTGGATACCAAGGACCATGTGGATCTTCAAGTCTACATGGAAACATAAAAGGCTAATGGAGGGACATTCCTTCTCTCATTAAAGAAAACGTAAAGGGCTTGTGTAATGGTAAGTTTGGGCTCACTCATATGCTCTTGCAATACCAATGTGCCTCTGCTGCAGATTCAGATGCATGTAGGACTCTCCTCAGGAAAGCATGCAGTGAGGTACGACTGTATCCATTTTTTCTCTTTCTGATAAAACAAATCGGAGTTGGATATCCAAGTTTGGGTTTGCTTCCTGTGACCTTAATAGCCCAAGTTGCATTACTATAACGAAATACTTCAGACAAGCAGCTTTATAAAGAACAGAGTTTGTTTTAGGTCATGATTCTGCATGTATGAAGGCCAGCAGCCTCAGCTGACGAGAGTATTCTGATTGGCAGAGTCCACAGCAGCATGGGGGATCGGGCAGCACGCAACAGGAGCATGCAGAGGGTTGTGTGTGCCATCTTCTCTCTCTCTCTCTCTCTCTCTCTCTCTCTCTCTCTCTCTCTCTCTCTGTTTCTCTCTCATCTCTTTCTCAATCCAGGGTCATTGCACTGAGCTGCATTCTCAGTCCTTTTTTTTTTTTACATTTTATTTTGAAATGAGGTCTCACTAATTCACTGGTTGCCCTGGCTGGGCTCGAGTTTGTGGTCCTACCTCAGCTTGCCAGAATGCTGGGATTACAGGAGGGCACCATCCCATTCAGTTTCTTTTCTTCTTCTTATAAAGCCACTAGCGTTCAATCTTGGTGAGCATTCCATCCGCTCCGCCCACACTCCTGCTGTCAGCCACCCTGTGTACCGTGCTCATACGGTGCCAGTAAGGGTTATCCTAAGAAAGCTTGTGGGAGCAGCTCTGCAGCAGATGTTGCTGAGGCTTGGATCTCCAATGTCCTCCAAAAGACTCAGGACTTTGAATGTTGTGGAATATATATGAATTCCAATACTGTTGCGAGGGCCGGACAGGCCAGCAGGGGTGAGTTCCTGGGGCCTGGCCTGGAAGGGTGCACACTAGCTCTGCCCCTCCTGTTTGCCATGCAGTAAACAGCTTCTTACTGGCTGGGCCTCCGCCATGCGCTTCCACCACTGCCAGCTGCCCATAAATGGACTGAGACCTTCATAAACTGTGAGCTAAAACAAACATTTCCTCCTTTAAGTTGTGGGTATTAGATAATGTGTCCCAGCAAAGAAGAAGTAACTAAGACAGAGTATCTACTCCTGGCCTCTTTCCAGCTTGCATGCACACAAAGGATGTGAGAACTGCTCAAGTGTCCAATGGCTCCCCTCCGACCCACGCCTGGGGCACCCGGTGCGGTCTACTCACAAGGAACCAATCCTGATGCGTCCCAGAGGCCTCACCTCTACACGTGACGATCAGGTTAAGTTTCTACTGTCTTTTCACCTCTCAATGGGTATTGTACGTCAATCCACGGACCCTTGGAGGACCCCATCCAAACTACACCCAAACCACTGCATGGATTGGTTATAGCTGTGATTTTTTTCCCTCATTTTTCTTTTTATGGAGCTACTTGCTTCACTCATATTTAAACTTACTATCTTGGTCTCGTGGGACTGTGACTGCTGTAAGCTTAGCTGGGTGAACTAGTTACCTCTTCTCTAA